>JALPQD010000332.1:2310351-2775546 GCA_023101885.1 Typhlomys cinereus
CTGTTGGTCACTGTTGTAAAATTTATCACAATAAGTAATGGTATTTCGTTCAAAGATATTATTTCTGAACAAAAATGAATTAATACCAATACTTCCAATGCTATTCATTATTTATTATTTTTGAAATATTAACAATGAGGATGTGACAATATTTGAAAAATCACAGTGACAAAGTAAAATGAGCATTGCTATACATTTGTTAAGAGTCAAAACTTCCAAAAATTCTATGGATTATTAAAGTCTCTACTTCTTTGCATTGATAACCTAGGAGACATGAATGGATTTCTTTAAATCCCTATATTTAAGATCATATTTTCATGTTAATTTGTGTGGTAGTTATGAAGTATATCTCAATCATGTATATAGAAAATAAAATGTGTATCTTTAGTATTAATTAAAAACATCAAGTAACAGAGTGCAAGATACAGATTAACATTTTTTTTTATTTCCACTCATACAAACTTAACAGGTACACCAGTCCCAACCCTCCCTCCAACCTCCCACCGCCCTGTGCCCCCTCCCCTCCTCCCTTCCTCTCCGTGCCCCCCCCTGTGCTCCCCCTCCCATCCCCGGAGCATCCTTTAATGTGCATGCAAAACTCTCCTATGGGTCCTCCTCTCCGATGAGGTACAAGGACCCAGTGGCATTTCCCGAAACTCTTTCCTGTGTTCCCCTTAAGCATAGGAACACTACTGTGGCTTTCAATCCCTTGGTTACAAGAATCCTAGTGCCTTTAGTAAATGCTAGACTTTGTGGGGTCAATAGTGTGTCGGACATTGCACAGGGCATGCAAAGTCCAATTATGATTGCTTCAGCCCTAACTTGTGTGGAGTATCTTGCATATCATTGCTCCTTCCATCCTTGTGCTCTTACAATCTTACCGCCCCCTCGTCCGCAAATTTCCCTGAGCTTCAGGATGAGGAAAAATTAGGCTGGTCTAGTTCCAGGTGGTTGATATAGAGTCTCTGAAGTTCTAGATTATGGTTTGTTGATTTTTTTTCAGTTTTGCTGCTCTTGCAATGCCATTCATTCCATCCTGATGGGTATTGGGTGTCACCCCCTGTCCAGAGATAAAAAGCTGTTAAACTAGAGTCTTGTTATAAGAGTATATTCAAAGGTAGATGTAGTAAAAGTAGGAAACCTCAGTGAGGGAGGGGTCAACCACCCATTTGCAAAATAGGTACTTTTTATCTGCCAGACTATATGTCATCCCCTTCTGGTGAGATTATACCCCATCAGTTGTAAATGATCAGAAAGGAAAGTTTGTGAACTTAACCAGATGTCTCATTACTTACTTGCAGTCCTTGATGGTGGCCTATTTTCTCTGCTGGAACATTGTCCCCTCTCTCCTTGTTTCTGGTGTGGTCCTCCTATCCAATCCCTCCTGTTCATAATCCTTGCAATTACTGTAGGTATTGCAGAGATTTATCCTTGAGTGCTCTAAGTGGGTTTGGTACTAGGACCCACCTATTAGGGATTATATATGGCACTTAATTTTCTGGATACTTCACTCAATATAATTGTTTCTAATTCCATCCATTTCCTGGCAAATTCCATTAATTCATCATTTTTGATGGCTGAGTAGTACTCTATTGTATAGATGTACCACAGATTCCTTATCCACTCGTCAACTGTTGGACATTTGGGTTGATTCCATGACTTTGCTATTGTAAACAGTGCTGCTATGCACATGGTTGTGCTTGTGCTATTGAGGTGAATTTTTGTTGTATGGGGGGTTATTCCCAAAAGTGGAATAGAAGGGTCATATGGCATTTCAATTTTTAATTTCTTTAAGAATCTCCAGATGGCTTGCCAGAGTGGCTGTATGAGCCTGCATTCCCACCAGCAATGTAGGAGAGTTCCCTTCTCTCCACAACCTCTCCAGCATTTGATGGTGTTTGGCTTGTGGATTTTTGCCATCCTGACTGGGGTGAGATGATATCCCAGGGAAGTTTTGATTTGCATTTCCCTGGTGGCTAAGGATGTGGAGCATTTTTTAAGATATTTGTTAGACATTTTAATTTCATCCCTGGTAAAGTTTCTTTTAAGTTCCAGGGCCCATTTTTTAATTAGGCCATTTGTTTCCTTGGTGTTTAGTTTTCTAAGTTCTTTGTGCACTCTGGATAATAGAGCTCCATCAGACATGTGGTTAGTGAAGATTTTCTCCCATTCTGTTGGTTGCCTTTGTGCTCCTGTCACAATCTCTTTATGTGAACAGAAGCTCTTTAATTTCACAAGATCCCATCTGCTGAATGTTGGTTGTAGTGACTGTGCTATTAGATTTCCGTTTAGGAAATGTTGGCCTAGTCCAATCAGCTCAAGGGAATTCCCTACACTTTCAACTAAGGTTTTTATAGTCTCTAGCATTATATAGAGGTCCTTGATCCATTTGTAATTAATTCTTGTACATGGTGACCAGTATGGGTCCACTTTTAATCTTCTGCATGTGAAGATCCAGTTTTGCCAGCACCATTTGTTGAAGGTACTGTTCTTTTTCCATTGGATTCTTTGGGCCCCTTTGTCAAAGATCAAATGGCTGTAGTTGTGTGGGCTTATATCTGGGTCTTCAACCCTTATCCATTGATCTGTGTGTCTATTTTGGAGCCAGTACCAGGCTGTTTTTATAACTATGGATTTGTAGTATAGACTAAGGTTTAGTATGGTAATACCTCCAGCAGTGTTTTGGTTACTCAGGATTGTCTTTGCTATCCTGGGTCTTTTGTGCCTCCATATGAATTTTGAGATTGTTTGGTCAACCTCTTTAAAGAATTGCTTTGGAATTTTAATTGGTATAGCATTGAATTTGTATATTGCCTTTGGTAGGATGGTTATTTTTACAATGTTGATTCTGCCAATCCAGGAATATGGGAAGTCTTTCCACCTTCTGGTGTCTTCTGCAATTTCTTTCTGTAGGGTTTAAAGTTTTCATTGTAAAAATCTCTTACTTCCTTGGTTAGGTTTATAACAAGGTATTTCATTTTTTTAGGGGCTACAGTAAATGGGATTGTTTCTCTCAGGGCTTTCTCACTTCATTCATTCTGGGTATATAGGAAGGTCACTGATTTTTGTACATTTATTTTGCATCCTGCCACCCTGCTGAACTTCTGTATTACTTCCAGGAGCTTCCTGGTGGAGTTTTTGGGATCACTCAGGTATAAGATCATGTCATCTGCAAATAGGGATAGCTTGACTTCTTCCTTGCCCATTTGAATCCCTCTCTTCTCCCTTTCTTGTCTTATGGCTTCAGCTAAGACTTCAAGTACAGTATTGAATAGAAGTGGTAAGAATGGACAGCCTTGTCTAGTCCTGATCGAAGTGGGAATGCTTCAAGTTTTTCCCCATTGAGTATAATCCTTGCTGTGGGCTTGTTTTATACAGCTTTTATTATATTGATAAAGATTTCTTCCATTCCAACCTTCTCTAGGGTTTTGCTCATGAAGGGCTGTTGGATCTTGTCAAAAGCTTTTTCTGCATCTATCAAGACTATCATGTGGCCTTGGACTTTGGACGGGTTTATATGATGAAATACATTTATTGATTTTCATATGTTGAACCAAACTTCTGTGCCTGGAATAAAGCCTACTTGATCCCTGTGGATGATCTTTTTGACATGTTTTTGAATCCGATTTTCTAAGACTTTGTTGACAATCCTTGCATCTGTGTTCATCAGAGAGATTGGCCTATAGTTTTTTGTTTTAAATGTATCTTTATTAGGTTTTGGGATTAAGATGATATTAGCTTCACAGAAGGAATTTATTTGTGTTCCTTCCTTTGCTATATGATAGAACAGTTGAGGGGGTATTGGTATTATTAGCTCCTTAAATGTCTGGTAGAACTCTGTGCTGAATCCATCTGTTCCAGGATATATTTTGGTGGGAAGATTCGAGATTACTTCCTCGATTTCCTCATATGTTATAGGACTATTTAAATAATTCACAACTTCCTGATTCAATTTAGGTAAGTTGTGTTTACTTAGGAATTAGTCCATGTCTTTTGTGTTGTCATATTTCACAGAGTATAAGTTTTTGTAATATGATGTTAAAATTCACTGAATTTCTTGGGTATCAGTAGTGATAACTCCATTTTCATTTCTAACTTTGTTTATTTGGGCTTTCTCTCTCTTGCTTTTCATTAATTTAGCTAGGGGTGTATCAATCTTATTGATTTTTTCAAAGAACCAGCTTTTTGACTGGTTGATTTTTTGTATCGTTTTTCTAATCTCGATGTCACATACTTCTCCCCTTTTTTGGCTAATCTCCTCTCTTCTGCTGTTTCTTGGATTGGATTGCTCTAGTTTCTCTAAAGCTGCATTGTTAAGGTATTTTTTTCTGATGTTTCCATTTTTTGATGTCGGCATTAAGAGCTATGAACTTACCTCTTAGGACAGCTTTCATTGTGTCCCAGAGATTTTGGTAAGTTGTATTTTCATTATCATTTGCTTTCAGGAAATCTTGAATTTCCTTTTTCATTTCTTCCTGAATCCAGTTCTCATTCAGCATCATAGTGTGAAGTTTCCAGGAATTAGTGTATTTTCTGTTGCTTGTTGTGTTGTGGATGTCCAGCTTTAGGCCGTGGTGGTCTGATAGGGCACAGGCTAGAATTTCAACTTTCCTGTACATGTGTAGATTTGTGTTGTGGTGGCCCAATATGTGATCTATTTTGGAGAAAGTTCCATGTGCTGCTGTGAAAAATGTGTATTCTTTGGTGCATGAATGGAACATTCTATAGAGATCTGTGAGGTTCATTTCTGTAAGGGTTTGATTTAGTTCCAAAGTGTCTCTGTTAAGCTTTTGACCTGTTGATCTATCCCATGTTGAGAGGGCAGTGTTGAAATCCCCAAGAATTATCGTTTCGGGGTTGATTTCTTGCTTTAGATGCTGTAGGGTTTGTTTAATGAATGTAGAGGAGCCCATATTAGGTGCATATATGTTTAGTATTGTGAATTCTTCCTGGTGAATTGTTCCTGTGACTAAAATGTAGTATCCATCTATGTCTCTTATGACTTTTTTTGGTTTGAACTCCACTTTGTCCAACATCATAATGGCTACCCCTGCCTGTTTTCTGCTTCCATTAGCTTGTAGAATTGTTGACCAGCCTTTCATTTTTAGGATGTGCCTATCTTTTGTGGTGAGATGAGTTTCCTGAAGGCAGCATATTGATGTGTTGTGTTTTTTAATCCAAGTTTGTAATCTGTGTCTCTTGATCAGTGAGTTAATACCATTGAAATTTAATGTTATAATGGAGAAATTATTTTTAATTCTGGACAATTTTTATGTTTAGTTGATTTTGTAAACGTATTGTTTGACATTTATGTTTTGATGGTATTATACTTCCCTTCTGTCCTCCTGGATATGCTTGTTTTTTTCTTCAAGTTTGAGTATCATTTCTAGCATTTTTTGAAGGCCTGATTTGGTAGATATGTATCCCTTCAAGTTGTCTTTGTGCTAGAAAACTTTCCTTTCTCCCTCAATCATGACAGATAGTTTTGCTGGGTATATCTGTCTGGGTTGGCATTTTTGCTCATTTAATACTTGAAGTATGTCTCTCCAGGCTCTTCTTGCTTTTACTGTTTCCATTGAGTAGTCATTTTTTATTTAATAGGTTTACCTTTAAAAGTGATTGCTTTTTTTCTCTTGAATCTCTCAGCACCTTTTCTTTGTCTTGAATGTAGAGTGTTTTGACTATTATTTGCCTTGGCGATTTTCTATTTTGGTCATATCTGTTTGGAGTACGAAATGCCTCTTGTAATTGGATGGGCCTCTCATTCTTCATTTGAGGGAAGTTTTCATTTATGATAATTTGAAAAATTTCCTCAGGTGTGGTATTTTGGGATTCTTGCTCTGGTATTCCATGAATGCACTTGTTAGGCTTCTTCAGGTTGTCCCATATCTCTTGTATGTTCCTCTCAGGTATATTTTTGGCTTTAACAGTCTCTTCCATTGAGCTGGTTAATCCTCCCACTTTGTCTTCAAGCTCTGAAATTCTATTTTCTGCTTGGTTAGTTCTGCTGATAAGACTCTCTGTTGAGTTTTGGGTTGAAGATAACTTGTCTTTCAGTTCAATTTTAAACTCTGCTGGAGACTGTTTCAACTGCTCTATGCCTATCTTTGTTTCTTGAACTGTTTTTCTCAACTCCTCCAAGTGCCTGTTTTCTTCCTGTTCAAAATTGTTGATGCGGTTGTTTAACTCCTCTTGGATTTCCTCTTTCATAGTATTAATCATGGTAATGATCATACTATGAAAGTCATTATCTTGGGTCTGGCTTTCTTGGCTATTTTCTGTGAATTTGTTCTGTTTGCAATCCATCATTATGGGGTTAATTCTTTCGGTGGGAAATTGGTCTTCTTGGATTTTGTTTTTCATGGATCTGCACTTTGACTTGGGCATTGTTGTTTTCTTTCTTAAGACCTTTCAGTTTCTGTGTGTTTTTGACTGAACTGATTTAGTTGGTATTATTATCCTTGGGCAGTTATTACTAGTGCTTGCCTTGGATTGGGTACATTTATCTTTTGTTACTGTTATTTCCTAGATTTGGCTATTAGGCTGTTAGTACATCAGTTAAGTCAGGTTAAGTAGACGGGGTGAATATTAGCATGGTAGTACACTTTTACGATTTAGTATCTTGGTAATATGTGAGGGTGAGTGGTGTACTCCCTGAAGTTGTATATGTTTTTGGGGTGGCTATATGGAAAAGTTGATCTACAGTGATTAATACTAGAAAGGAACAGTAAGGTGAAAAAAAGGAGGTTTACTTATCCTTGGCCTGGATGTGAAGAATCTCTCCCATGTGATAGGATGATTGTATGATTGTAGAGGTTTTCAGGTGTATGGACTTTGACCCTTAGAACTTTGATTTAGTTTCCTTTGGACTGTATTGAATTCTGAGTAGCAGTGTGTCTTCTGTGGACCACGTGTGTGGGTCCCTAGTGGGCCACCGGACAGGCACAGGGGCTGATGTTGATGGCAGAATTCTTCACCTGGGACCTGGGACTTGGCTTAGTGGCCCACCCAAGCTCCAGGGATGGAGGAATGTGAGCAAGTCCTGTCCCGTGGGGGAGACAGGCCGACTAGAGCAAGCAAGGAGTGGGGCCCAGGGCATGGCCCAGGCAAGACCAGAGGCAGCCTGGGTGGCCCTGGGACATGGGGCCACCTGGGGGGCTGGGTGAACTTACTTGGGATGGAGGACTGGAAGCAGCAGTGGGGCGGAGAGGCGGGCGGGAGCAGATTAACATTTCATAAAGGATTAAATACTACTAATTTTTTTAACCGAACTGCTCATTTCTGTGTTATCATAATATGTTCTTCAATTGACTTTCTTTTAATCCATTCATATAACAAATTGGATTTCTTTAGAAGTACAGCATCTGTTTTCTTTACTTGGGCCACAATTGCAATGTAAACCAAGCAAATTGTCACATGAACAACAGTATCAGTACATTCGCTTTATAAAAAAGCTATAAATTATAGGAAAATTTTAATGACAGTGACATGGGCTGAAATTTTACTTAATTCATAATGAATGTATGAACACAAAAATAGGTGTTTTGTTCTATCTAAGAAAATGTAACTTATATTTTGTCTCTAATGTGAAACTTTTCCTGAGGAGATAACATACCAATCCCTCTATTTAACCCAGATAGGGAACCAACAACAGACCAAATTAGCAATTATATCAAGCAAATCAATGAGGTTATTGAAATGTGAGAGTGTCATGGTTTGAATGCATGTGGTTCCTCATAAACGCATGTTCAGATAGCTGATGTTAATGTTTGGGAAGGTTGTGAACTTTTAGGCAATAGACCCTTGTTGGAGGAAGGCATGTCACAAGGGGTCAGAATTAGGGATTTAGTACCCCTCCTCTGCTTCTTCTAGAAGATTGTCTCTTTCCCTCGGTACTGTCATAATGATGGCTGTGATCTGATCTACCTCCAGCTTGTGTCACCTACCCTGTCCTTTCCACCAAAATAGATTATATCTGCCCTCTGGAACTGAAAGCAAAAAAATCTTCCTTTCTCCCTTCAGTTGTGTATAAGTGTTGTCTCATAGGAACAGAAAAGTGTTTGAAAAGGAGCATAAATAAACGATTACATGAGCAGTGATGACTCAGTGGCAGCTATATAAGCAAAAAGTCCACCCTGATATGATTGTTTATTCATATAATCTGTGAAGTTTTTAAAAAT
Organism: Typhlomys cinereus; assembly: GCA_023101885.1. Taxonomy (NCBI): domain Eukaryota; kingdom Metazoa; phylum Chordata; class Mammalia; order Rodentia; family Platacanthomyidae; genus Typhlomys; species Typhlomys cinereus. The sequence goes on from JALPQD010000332.1 coordinate 2,318,532, forward strand.
ACTTGCTGGCACTTCAGCAATGCAAAGTTTCAGTCAGTTCTGCTGACTAAGTGAGTCTTTTCCCCAATGGTTGTTTGTTACTTTCTTTAAGGAGGGTGCCCTGTGATTCTTTTCAATTTTAAGTACTTCTGAGTCTTAGTGCCCTTACTCCAAAATCAAATACTTCAAACAATTACACAACAGAGACAGGGTCACCCCTCCCCTGCCTTAGGTTAGAATCCAAACCTTGAGTTTCTAATGTATAATTCTGCTTGTGTTACCATGACTACTCAGAGCAAAGTCCAAGATGGCATTATTTCCAGAGGAAAAACGTCATGTAGTAGGAAAGATAGGACATATAAAATGGGCAAAGCTAAGGTCCTGAGCAAAGGAAGGCAATGAGGATTATTTTTTTGGGGGGGCTTTTAAAATGGGAATCATTCTTTTCTGATTACTAAATAGTAATCTTATTTTATTCTTTTAAACTAATTTTAGAATTTATCATTTAAATTTATTTCTATCACATTTACACTTATACTGTGTTACTGTCAAGTCATCTACAAACACTGAAGAAGAAAGGAATGCTCCTCTGGGACTGGCATGGGAAGACATGGAAGTGATAAAAAAGAAGAATGAAGAGGAGGAGGACAAGGAAGAGGATGATGATTAGGACAAGGAGGAAAACTCATTTCTTTCACACTCAGTTTTATCCTGCAGATTTTGGAGAGTATAAAAGGGTATTAGTATTTAAAAAGTAGGTCAAGAGTCACAAATTGATGTGCAAATTCTATCTATAGTCTCCTAAATTCTTTGAGCTTCATGGATAAAAGTTTAGTCAGTGAAGGGTACAACCAAAAAAAAAGAGAAATTGTGGAGGGAGAAGTTAATATCTATATATATGTAATATATACATGTAATATATGTATATATTATGTAATGTAATATATATAATGTAATATATACATGTGCTTATACATATATATATATATATATATATATATATATATATTGCATATATATTCCTTAATGTGCCTTAAGGAATACTAGAGTAGCAAATTGGACTATAATCCTTCTGTGTTCTAGGGGAGTAATAACTGAATTTATCTTGTAGAGCATGTGTCTTTAATACAAAAACATGTGGTGTGACTCTCCACAGAAACTTATGAAAAATTTATTTTAGGGAATCCATTTGAGGCAGTATGAAAAATGTTGCTGGTAATTGTTATTAAAGTTTCTTTAATTTTTTTATTATTTATTCAATCGTGCATGTGTATGTATGTGTGTGCATGTGTGTGTGTGTAGAACCAGGGACGAATTCGGAAACCACCATGAATGTCTCCACCTCCTCCTTGTTTACTCTGACCCGGGATTCACAGGCTCCGCCCTACCAGAACCAGAAACGCAGGCCGCCCCTGCTTCCGCAGGCGCCTTATACGTGGGGTCCAGGATCCGAACTCAGGACCTTCCGCCTGAAAGGCAGAGGCTTAACCCCTGAGCCACCTGTCCAGCCCCAACTAGTAATTGTTATAAAAATATTCTTAACTCTTTAAAAATCTTAGTCCTATTATGATGAGCTTAAATATTCTGCAAATCATGCAATTAAATTCCTGCAATTGAATATGCTGTTATCCAAAACAGACAAGAATCTATTTCAGAAATAGAGATATGAAGAACAATTTTCATATGTGGAAATGAGGGAATAAATTAATATGCATGATGTGATATCTCAAAGGATTCATTGGAACAATTTTTGAAAATGTATATTGCATTTTCTTTGAATTGCACAACTTTACAAGCTCTCTTGGGAGGGTTACAGTTATACAACATAGTGTGAAGGGAGCAAAAATAATTTTGGTATAGTTTAGTTAGGAGACTGGGACATGTGAGTTAGTCAGGTACAGTTGTCTGCTTACAAAACTCATGAGAAATGAGATTAATCTCCAGATTCACATGATCGGAGTTCAGATCCAACTTCAAAAAGTTGTGCTCTGACTGCCACACATGGAATGTGGCAATAGCATATCTTCTTTCTCTCTCCTCCTCCATTTCTCATTCCCTCTCTCTCCCTGCCACCACCAACAAATAGCTACATTGTTTAAAAGAGCCTGAAAATCATTGATTCAATTCTAGCAATATTCTAGATATTCTAGCAGTAGAACATTTGGAAATTTACTTATACTTCCTTCAATCCAATTTCAGAAACTATTTAGTGGGAAATATATTAATTGAGAATTTTTATGAAGACTAAGTGAGATAACAAACTTGAAAACAATCTGGTGGAAGTACCTGGTAAATGAATTTAATATACCTCAACAGTCTAAAATCTTGGACTTCATTGAACATGTAAAGGAGTCCATGCAGTAAAAAAATGGAGGCAATACATGTATTATGCTTTCACTATCTTGTTAGCTCATCTATTTATTCATAAATAATTTTAGAGAGAAGTTATTTGAGGAATTTGCAAAGCATATTAATTTCTTAAATAGCCTTCTATTACATGTGTTTTATAACTTTACTTGTTAAGTTATGCAATAGTCAATAGAACACAATAAAAAGGGAACAATCAATTTAATTCATTTGCAGAATAGGAATATTCACTGCCACCTCACCCAAAACAAGCTGCATCTTCACTGAGATATTACTGTCCACTTAAATATAATCCAAAATTAATAGTAATTATTATAGTATGTGTGTCTACTATTTTAAGTGTATGTGTCATTGTTAAACACAGGTGTCAACTTGACAGTTGAGGGTTTGAGCTCTGGGCACAGTTGTAGAGAATTGATGGTTGAGTTAAGCCCAGAGCAAACCTGAAGGAGATTGTCTAGCTGACGGGGGAGACCCAGCCCGTGGTGGGTGGTATTAAGCCCTGGATAAATCACAGAGAGTTGGTTGAGATAGTTGGCATCATTTTGTTCACTTGGCCAGACATGCTGGTCTGGCAAGGAAGAATTGTCGATCTCTCAGCTGTTATGTGGTGATGGGGTGGGAGACCCTTGGCCCTGGTGTTGGTGAATGCTCTCCCATCAAGGCAAACTGAGAACTGTAACCAGGAATCATAAGAGAGAATAAACCCTTGTTCCCTTAAGCCGTTTGTTGGTCATTTATGAGCAATGTTTCAGGCAGACTGCAACAGAATTTGGTACCAGGAATGGGGTGTTGCTGATAAGTCTGACTATGTGGATTTTGTGGCTTTGAACGGTTTCACTGGAAAAAGTTGGAAATGTTTGAAGATTTTCACTTTGTGGATTTACAAATAACATTCTTCAGAATATAGTAGGCCAAGTGATGCTGAGAGAGTAAAGAATTGTTAGGGCCGAGTTTCTGATGAGGGGAAAAATGACTTTGTTTTTTTAATTTTTATTATACATTTTTTATTATTATTTGAGCTCATACAAACTTAATAGGTACACCAGTTCCCTCCCTCCCTCCTCCTCCCCCCGTACCCCTTGCTTCCCCTCCCTTCCCCCCTCTCTCCCCATCCCCCAGTGCATTCCACCCCAATTCCCAGAGAGTCCTTTCTTGTGCATGCCTGACTCTCCTCTGGGCCCTCCTCTCTGATGACGTATAAGGACCCAGTGGCATTTCCCTGAACCCTTTCCCATGTTCCCCTTAAGCATAGGAACACTACTGTGGCTGCCAATCCCTTGCCTCCAAGGATCTTGGTGCCTTTAGAAGATGCTAGACTTTGTGAGGTCAATAGTGTGATGGACATTGTGTTGGGCATGCAAAGTCCAATTATGATTGTTTCGGCCCTAACTTGTGTGGAGTATCTTGCAAATCATTGCTCCTCCCATCCTTTTGCTCTTACAATCTTACCGCTGCCTCTTCTGCAAATGTCCCTGAGATTCAGGATGGGGACAGATTAGGCTGGCCTAGTTCTAGGTGGTTGATATAGAGACTCTGAAGTTCTGGATTGGGATTTGTTGATTTTTTTTTGCAGTTTTGCTGCTCCTGAAATGCTCTTCACTCCATCCTGATGGGCAGTGTATGTCACCCCTTGGCCAAAGACAAAAAGCTGTTAAACTGGAGTCTTATTATAAGAGCACATTCAAGGGTAGATGTAATAAAATTAGGAAACCTCAGTGAGGGAGGAGTCAATCACCCATTTGCAAAATGGTTACTTTTTATCTGCCAGACTATATGCCTTCCCCTTCTGGTGAGATCATACCCCCTTAGTTGTAAATGATCAGGAATAAACGTCTGGAACTTAACCAGGTGTCACATTACTTACTTGCAGTCCTTGATGGAGGCCTATTTTCTCTACTGTAACATGGTCACTTCTCTCCTTGTTTCTGGTGAGGCCCACCAACCCCATCCCTCCTGTTCATAATCCTTGCAATTACTGTAGGTAATACATAGATTTGCCTATGAGTGTCTCAAGGTGGGCTGGGTGGGTTTGGTATTGGGAGCCACCTATTAGGAAGCACATACGACACTTAATTTTAGGTTTGGGATACTTCACTTAATATAATTGTTTCTAATGACATCCATTTCCTGGCAAATTCCAGTAACTCATCATTTTTGATGGCTGAGTAGTACTCCATTGTATAGATGTACCACAGTTTCCTTATCCACTCATCAACTGTTGGACACTTGGGTTGATTCCATGAGTTTGCTATTGGAAACAGTGCTGCTATGAACATGGTCATGCTTGTACTATCGATGTGAACCTCTGCTGTATGGGGGGTTATTCCCAAAAGTGGAATCGCAGGGTCATATGGCATTTCAATCTTTAATTTCTTTAAGAATCTCCAGAAGGCTCGCCAGAGTGGCTGTATGAGCCTGCATTCCCACCAGCAATGTAGGAGATTTCCCCTCTCTCCACATCCTCTCCAGCATTTGCTGTTGTTTGTATTGTGGATTTTTGCCATCCTGACCGGGGTGAGATGATATCTCAGGGAAGTTTTGATTTGCATTTCCCTGATGGCTAAGGAAGTGGAGCATTTTTGAAGATATTTGTTAAACATTTTAATTTTGTCCTATATGCCCAGAATGAAAGAAGTGAAAAAGCCTTAAGAGAAACAATCCCATTTAATATAGCCCCTAAGAAAATGAAATACCTTGGTATAAACCTAACCAAGGAGGTTAAAAACCTTTACAATGAAACCTTTAAAACCCTAAAGAAAGAAATAGCAGAAGACACCAGAAGGTGGAAAGATCTCTTATGTTCCTGGATTGGCAGAATCAACAAAGTAAAAATGACCATTCTACCAAAGGCAATATACATATTAAATGCTGTACCAATTAAAATCCCAAAGCAATTCTTCAAGGAAGTTGACCAAACAATCTCAAAATTCATATGGAGGCACAAAAGACCCAGGATAGCAAAGACAATCCTGAGTAACAAAAACACTGCTGGAGGTATTACTATACTGAACCTTAGTCTATACTACAAATCCATAGTTATAAAAACAGCCTGGTACTGGCTCCAAAATAGACACACAGATCAATGGATAAGGATTGAAGTCCCAGATATAAGCCCACAAAATTACAGCCATTTGGTCTTTGACAAAGGGGCCCAAAAAATCCAACGGAAAAAGAACAGCATCTTCAACAAATGGTGCTGGCAAAACTGGATCTCCACATGCAGAAAATTAAAGCTGGACCCGTACTTGTCGCCATGTATAAGACTTAATTCCAAATGGATCAAGGACTTTGATATAAGGCCAGAGACTATAAAAACCATAGTTGAAAGGATAGGAAACTCCCTCGAGCTGATTGGGCTAGGCCAACATTTCCTAAACAGACATCCAATGGCATAGTCACTGCTATCAACTCTCAACAGTAGGGATCTTGTGAAATTAAAGAGCTTCTGTTCAGATAAAGAGATTGTAAAAGGAGCTCAAAGGCGACCCACAGAATGGGAGAAAATCTTCACTAACCACATATCTGATAGACCTCTACTGTCCAGAGTGCACAAAGAACTTACAAAACTAAACTCCCAGGAAACCAATGGCCCAATTAAAAAATGGGCCCTGGAACTTAAAACAATTATTTTGTTGAAGTTGAATTTGAACACAATGGACTGGTTTGCTGGATAGTGAAGAGCTGTGTTGGTGGCCATGAAGCTCTGTATATGGAAAGGGTAGGCAGCAGAACATCTGCTGCTGTTGGAGAAATGAGAATCAGTGAAGGAAAACCTAGTGACTTTCACTGTGACAGTGGAAGATGTGTAAACCACCATATGGCAAATTCATGGTTTGGAAACTCAAATTCCTTTAGGGGCTGAAAGCCCAAGTTAAAGGTGTTTCTTGCCCTTTGGATGTTTGCCTAACCAAAGAGTTTTTTCCAGCCTCAGCCCATAAAACTTCTTACAGCTGTGGCTCAAGTGGACTAAGCTACATTTCAAACTTGCTTCAGAGTCTGGCATCATCCCCCATGTGGTACTGGCTTTGGTGAACAGTTTGAGGGGTTCATGGAAAGCAGCAAAAACTTGGCACCCAGTGGCAGGCATAGAGTTCCTGTGAGAGAAGGTGAAGATTATAGCTGCAGAGGTGAACCCAGAGTGTTGGAGATGCCAGAACACTGGGATGTATGTTGAGGATGACTGCAAGTGGAGATTCAGCCTGGCTCAAAGGAACTCTGCTTTTACAACTTTGAGCTGCAAACAGGGGCTGGGAATTCCTGAAATCTTTGAGCCACCATGATTACATAATGAGCAACAGAAGATGGACATTGAAGTACAGGATGCGGTAATTTGCTGGGCTTTGATATTAATCTATGTTTTAGATTAAGAACATTAATAAATGTTTTCTTATTATATCAAGATCCTTCTATTTTAATGTTTTATTTGTTTTAAAGTATTTAACTTATTCTTATTTAATATCCTTTTAAAATAAAAAAAAACTTTGAACCTTTGAAATGTTGGAACTGAAATTTTTATGAGAACATTTTAAATGTGTCGATGAAATGCATTTATCCTTTTTAACATCTGTGGGGACCAGGAAAGGTTGCAGTTTAAAAGTACTACTGTTTTTGTGTCAAGTTGACAAGGGGTGGAGTGTCATAGTTAAGTACAAGTGTCAACTTGTCTGTTGAGGGTTTGAGCTGTGGGCACAGTTGTAGAGTTCATGGTTGAGTTAAACCCAGAGCAATCCTGAAGGAGATTGTCTAGCTGATGGGAAAGACCCAGTGCATGGTGGGTGGGATTAAGCCCTGGATAAATCACAGAGAGCTGGTTAAGAAAGTTGGCATCATTCTGTTCACTTAGCCAGACATGCTGGTCTGGCAAGTAAGAATTGTCCATCTCTCAACTGTTATATGGTGATGGTGTGTCCAGTTCTCTCGGCCCTGGTGTTGGTTAATGCTCTCCCATCAAGCTGGACTGAGAACTGTAACTAGGAATCATAAGAGAAAATAAACCCTTGTTCTTTTAGACGTTTTTTGGTCATTTATCAGCAATGTTTCAGGCTGACAGCAACAATATGTTATAAAGCTATAGCATAGTTTTAAAACTGCAGAGCATACTAAAGCTTATACATAAGATCTTTTGTCCATATCCACATATAATTAAGGGAAAATTTAGTATAAAATTTGGGATAGTAAGAGATTAACAGCAATCATATTACAGAACAATGATATCAGCATACTCTAAAGCTATGTGAATATATTGATACTTTCTGAAAATGTTACTGTTAAATTTGAAAAAGGGTCTCACTGTGAAACCAGTGCTGACCTAAAATGACCCAATTTTCCTTCCCCAATCTTCACTGAAGTAAGATTACATACTACCATGCCTAACTCATAGAATATCTTGTGGTGCCTTCATTTTTATACTTGAAAGCATTGTATGGCTTCTCTTTTGAGTATCTATATGGCTCCACTATTTTGGGGGCCATTACACTAATTGAGGACTACTAGAACACAAACACTGTAATATCATTACAAACCACCTGAAAATTGAAATGATTTCAAATTACTTAGCATGTAGGAACAAAGGAATGATCCAGAGCCTCTGTAGGTGTACCAGTTAGTTTTATCTGTTACTGTGAGAGAGCACCCAAAACAAACAACTTAATGGGAGAAAGGGAGATTTATTCAGGTTCTGCTTCCAGAGAGTAGATAGTCTTTCATGGTGGATAACATTGCTGAAATCTAAGGAAACCTATATCACATTCAATATGGAGACCGAGAGCAGGAAAATAGCCACCTGCCAAAGTAGATCTCTCCAGAAGAAGGGTGGATCTGATATACCTCAAGGCCCACCCTTTGTGACTACCTTCCTCCCACAATACTTCTCCTCCTAAAAGTGTCATGACCTTTCCAAGCAAGTAAGATCCTGGGGGACACATTTCCAACCATGACGGTAAGACAGGACAACTACTTCAAGATTTAATAATGTTATTTAGAAGAACACACAATTTAAGGAAAAGGACTTGTGTCTTTATGAAATTGTCACATATTTAGAAGAACACACAATTTAAGGAAAAGGAGTTGTTTCTTTATGAAATTGTCACATACATTCAGAGCAATATAAGCCATAGTTAACTGTAGCAAACGGCAATAACTAATATCCTTCCGAAGTGGGATATGATTTTAATACCCCAGAGAAAAATATGTCTCTATGATGGCTATGAAGGATTTTCTAGAATAGGTTAGTTAAGCTTGGAAGAACTACTATATATATTCTTTTTTGTAAAAACATATTACAGATAAAGTTACTCCTGAATGTCTTAGGTAGAGACCAAGTTTAAGCTTTAACCTTTATTTTATGGATGAAAATATAAAATCACAATAAAATATCCAAAAATAAAAGAAAATATGAGAAAGAGAGAGAGAGAGAAGAAGGAAGGAAGGAAGGAAGGAAGGAAGGAAGGAAGGAAGGAAGGAAGGAAGGAAGGAAGGAAAATGAACTGTCATAAGCATGAGTGTCACTATTGTAAGGTTAATGCCCTGGGCCTAATAAAAAGATAAAGTGAATTGAGCACCAGCAGTCATCAACCAGTATTCATTTTCTCTCTCCTGATTGTAGATATTATGTGAGCAACTGCCTCACCTTCCTGCTCCACTACTTTCCACATGTTGGACTTTATCCCCTCAAACTATAAGATAGAATAAGTCCTTCCTCCCTTAAGTTGCTTCTTGTTAGGTACTTTTAACATAGAAAAGAAAAAAGTAACTAATATAGTTATTAAAATGACAGCAGCGAATCTACTGATGGGGAGCATAGATTTTGATATTAATATATGGAGATATATACTGCTAAGCATCAAGTTGTCTTTATTATAGAACTTTGAGCTTCCACATATTGGTTGCATATAAGGTATAAGTGAGACAGGTGGACAATGAAGTTAATGCAATTCAGACTTCAGTGTTCTCATGTTGGCCTTATCTGATTTATGCTCTTAGGTCATCACTGTCAAATGAAGGTGAAATCAAATGATATGTAGCCTAAGACGATGGAGAAAAGCCTTAGAGATGAATATCAAGCAGTGTGTTATTAAAACTGCACTATCTTCTAGAATTCTGTATTTTTGTGATATTTCAAAATGATAAATAATGTATGATTTACCATGAATTCTCTATAAAAATATACTGTTCATACCAAATTTTGTACAATAATCTTATTTTTTATTTTAAAGCTTTCATTTAGTTTGTGCGTGTGTGTATGTGTGTGTGTGTGTGTGTGTGTGTATGTGTGTACATGTGCATCAGAGGGCATTGTGAGTCTCTGTGGAGGACCAAGAATGACTTTGGAAATCACCTGGATTGCTTCTACTTCCTTTTGCTTTGCTCTGGATTTCCCAGGCTCTGCCTACCAGGCAGGGGAAGTGCAGACCTCTGCTATTTCCCTCTGGGACCTGGGATCCAAGCTCAGGATTTTTTGCTTTCTAGGCAGAGTCTTAACCACTGAGCGATCTTTCCAGCTTTATTAATCTTATCTGTAAAGAAAATTTTCATTACTTACTTTAAGTTTCCAAGTCCATGATTTACATCTATTTTTCCTTGTCAGGAAATCCCCCTTTAGTTTTTTGTTTGTTTGTTTGATCAGAAAAACAGCAATATCCTTCAGTGTGAAATTTTAGGCATAACTTTGGTCATTTATTGTGTGTATCAATATCAGCTAACAAAATAATTCCAGTTTATCAATCTAAAACAAGATTTTTAGGTTCTGTAACTTGCTAAGTTATGATTTTAAATTGTACCAAAAACTAAAGTGAAAATTCAATGCAAAGTATACACATATTTATTCTTTTTTCAGATTCAATGAATTTATTATTTTTTTATATAATACATTTTTATTATTATTTCAGCTCATACAAACTTAATAGGTACACTAGTTCCCGCCCTCCCTCCTCCTCCCCCCCGAACCCTCTGCTCCCGCTCCCCTCACCCCTCCCGCCCCATCCCCCCGTGTCTCCCGCCCCGATTCCCAGAGTCCTTTCTTGTGCATGCCTGACTCTCCTCTGGGCCCTCCTCTCCGATGATGTACAAGGACCCAGTGGCATTTCCCTGAACCCCTTCCTGTGTTCCCCTTAAGCATAGGAACACTACTGTGGCTGCCAATCCCTTGACTCCAAGGATCTTGGTGCCTTTAGCAAATGCTAGACTTTGTGAGGTCAATAGTGTGTTGGACATTGCACCGGGCATACAATGTCCAATTATGATTGCTTCGGGCCTAACTTGTGTGGATTATCTTGCAAATCATTGCTCCTCCCATCCTTTTGCTCTTACACTCTTACCGCCCCCTATTCTGCAAATTTCCCTGAGCTTCAGGATAGGGAGAGATTAGTCTGGCCTAGTTCTAGGTGGTTGATATAGAGTATCTGAAGTTCTGGATAGTGGTTCGTTGATTTTCTTTTGCAGTTTTGTTGCTCGTGTAATGCCCTTCACTCCATCGTGATGGGCACTGTATGTCACCCCCTGGCCAGAGACAGAAAGCTTTTAAACTGGAGTCTTATAATAAGAGCACATTCAAGGGTAAATGTAATACTTATACCCAAAATTGGAATTGCAGGGTCATATGGCGTTAGGCAATGGGAGGGGTCAATCACCCATTTGCAAAATGGTTACTTTTTAATCTGCCGGACTATATGCCCTCCCCTTCTGGTGAGTTCATACCCCCTTAGTTGTAAATGATCAGGAACGAATTGTGAACTTAACTAGGTGTCACATTACTTTCTTGCAGTCCTTGATGGAGGCCTATTTTCTCTACTGTAACATGGTCACATCTCTCCTTGTTTCTGGTGTGGCCCTCCAACCCCATCCCTCCTGTTCATAATCCTTGCAATTACTGTAGGTAATACATAGATTTACCTATGAGTGTCTCAAGATGGGCTGGGTGGGTTTGGTATTAGGAGCCACCTATTAGGGAGTACATACGGCGCTTAATTTTCTGGGTCTGGGATATTTCACTTAATATAATTGTTTCTAATGACATCCATTCCCCGGCAAATTCCAGTAATTCATCATTTTTGATGGCTGAGTAGTACTCCATTGTATAGATGTACCACAGTTTCCTTATCCACTCGTCAACTGTTGGACATTTACGTTGATTCCATGTCTTTGCTATTGTAAACAGTGCTGCTATGAACATGGTCATGCTTGTGCTATCGAGGTGAACCTCTGCTGCATGGGGGGTTATACCCAAAATTGGGATAGCAGGGTCATATGGCATTTCAATCTTTAATTTCTTTAAGAATCTCCAGACGGCTTGCCAGAGTAGCTGTATGAGCCTGTACTCCCACCAACAATGTAGGAGAGTTCCCCTCTCTCCACATCCTCTCCAGCATTTGTTGTTATTTGTGTTGTGGATTTTTGCCATCCTGACCGGGGTGAGATGATATCTCAGGGAAGTTTTGATTTGCATTTCCCTGATGGCTAAGGAAGTGGAGCATTTTTCAGATATTTGTTAGACATTTTAATTTCATCCCTGGTAAAACTTCTTTTAAGTTCCAGGGCCCATTTTTTAATTGGGCCATTGTTTTCCTTGAAGTTTAGTTTTCTAAGTTCTTTGTGCACTATGGGCAGTAGAGCTCTATCAGATATGTGGTGAGTGAAGATTTTCTCCCATTCTGTGGGTTGCCTTTGAGCTCGTGTTACAATCTTTTATCTGAACAAAAGCTCTTTAATTTCACAAGATCCCAACTGTTGAGAGTTGGTAGCAGTGACTGTGCCATTGGATGTCTGTTTAGGAACTGTTGGCCTAGCCCAATCAGCTCGAGGGAGTTCCCTATCCTTTCAACTATGGTTTTTATAGTCTCTGGTCTTTAAATAAAGGTCCATGATCTTTTTGAAATTAAGTCTTGTACATGGTGACAAGTATGGGTCCAACTTTAAACTTCTGCATGTGGAGATCCAGTTTTGCCAGCACCATTTGTTGAAGATGCTGTTCTTTTTCCATTGGATTCTTTGGGCCCCTTTGTCAAAGACCAAATGGCTGTAATTTTGTGGGCTTATATCTGGGTCTTCAATCCTTATCCACTGATCTGTGTGTCTATTTTGGAGCCAGTGCCAGGCAGTTTTTATAACTATGGATTTGTAGTATAGACTAAGGTTTGGTATGGTAATACCTCCAGCAGTGTTTTGTTACTCAGGATTGTCTTTGCTATCCTGGGTCTTTTGTGCCTCCATATAAATATTGAGATTGTTTGGTCAACTTCTTTAAAGAATTGCTTTGGGATTTTAATTGGTATAGCATTGAATCTGTATATTGCCTTTGGTAGGATGATCATTTTTACGATGTTGATTCTGCCAGTTCGGGAACATGGGAGGTCTTTCCACCTTCTGGTGTCTTCTGCAATTTCTTTCTTTAGGGTTTTAAAGTTTTCATTGTAAAGGTCTTTTACCTCCTTGGTTAGGTTTATACCAAGGTATTTCATTTTTTAGGGGCTATAGTGAATGGGATGGTTTCTCTCAAGGCTTTTTCACTTCTTTCATTCTGGGCATATAGGAAGGCCTCTGATTTTTGCACATTTATTTTGTATCCTGCCACCCTGCTGAACTTCTCAATTAGTTCCAGGAGCTTCCTGGTGGAGTTTTTGGGATCCCTCAGGTATAAGATCATGTCATCTGCAAATAGGGATAGTTTGACTTCTTCCTTGCTGATTTGAATCCCTCTTATGTCCCTTTCTTGTCTTATGGCTTCAGCTAAAACTTCAAGCAAAATATTGAATAGAAGTGGTGAGAGTGGACAGCCTTGTCTAGTTTTTGAAATATGATGTTATAATTCTCTGGATTTCTCGGGTATCAGTAGTGATAACTCCATTTTCATTTCTGATTTTGTTAATTTGGGTTTTCTCTCTCCTGATTTTGGTTAATTTAGCTAGGGGTGTATCAATCTTATTGATTTTTTCAAAGAACCAGCTTTTTGACTGGTTGATTTTTTTCTATCTTTTCTTAATCTCTATTTCAGATATTTCTCACCTTATTTTGCTAATCTCCTCTCTTCTACTACTTTTGGGATCAGATTGCTCTAGTTTCTCTAAAGCTTTAAGCTGCATTTTTAAGTTGTTTATTTCTGATGTTTCCATATTTTTGATGTAGGCATTAAGAGCTATGAACTTACCTCTTAGAACAGCTTTCATTGTGTCCCAGAGCTTTTGGTAATTTGTATTTTTTTATCATTCACTTTCAGGAAATCTTGAATTTCCTTTTCAATTTCTTCCTGAATCCAGTTCTCATTCAGCATCATATTTTAAGTTTCCAGGGGTTAGTGTATTTTCTCTTGTGGATGTCCAGCTTTAGGCCGTTGTGGTCTGATAGGGCACAGGCTAGAATTTCAACTTTTTTGTATATGTGTAGATTCGTTTTGTGGCCCAATATGTGATCTATGTTGGAGAAAGTTCTGTGTGCTGCTGAGAAAAATGTGTATTCTTTGGTACGTGGGTGAAAAGTTTGATAGAGATCTGTAAGGTCCATTTCTTTAAGGTTTGATTAAGTTCCAAAGTGTCTCTGTTAAACTTTTGACCTGCTGATCTATCTCATGTTGAGAGGGCAGTGTTGAAGTCCCCAAGAATTATCGTTTGGAGGTTGATTTCTTGCTTTAGACGCTGTAGGGTTTCTTAATGAATGTGGAGGGGCCCGCATTGGGTGCATATATGTTCAGTATTGTGAAGTCTTCCTGGTGAATTGTACCTGTGACTAAAATGTAGTATCCATCTGTGTCTCTTATGATTTTTTTTTTGTTTGAAGTCCACTTTGTCCGACAGCATAATGGCTACCCCTGCCTGTTTTCAGCTTCCATTTGCTTGTAGAATTGTTGACCAGCCTTTTATTTTTAGAGCATGCCTATCTTTTGTGGTGAGATGGGTTTCCTGCAGGCAGCAGATTGATGGATTGTGATTTTTAATCCAAGTTTGTAATCTGTGTCTCTTGATCAGTGAATTAATTCCATTAACATTTAGTGTTATAATGGAGAAACTATTTTTAATTCCAGACATTTATTATGTTTGGTAGTTTTTATAAGTATATTGCTTCACTTTTAATGGTGTTATATTTGCCTTCTGTTCTCCTGGATATGCCTGTTTTGTTCTTCACTCTTGAGTATCATTTCCAGCATTTTTTGAAGGCCTGGTTTGGTAGACATGTATCCCTTCAAGTTGTCTTTGTGCTTGAAAGTTTTTCTTTCTCCTTCGATCATGATGGATAGTTTTGCAGGGTAAATCAGCCTGGGTTGACATTTTTGCTCATTCAATACTTGAAGTATGTCTCTCCAAGCTCTTCTTGCTTTTACTGTTTCGACTGAGAAGTCATTTGTTATTTTAATAGGTTTACCTTTAAAAGTGACTTGTTTTTTCTCCCTTGAAGCTCTCAGCACCATTTCTTTATCTTGAATGTGGAGTGTTTTAACTATTATTTGCCGTGGGGTGCTTCTGTTTTGGTCGTATCTGTTTGGGGTGCGGAATGCCTCTTGTATATGGATGGGCCTCTCTTTTTTTAGATGAGGAAAGTTTTCCTTGATGATCATTTGAAAAATTTCCTCAGGGGTGGTATTTTGAGATTCTTGCTCTGGTATTCCATGAATACGCATGTTAGGCTTCTTCAGGGTGTCCCATATATCTTGGATATTTCTCTCAAGTATCTTTGTGGCTTTAACAACCTCTTCCATTGAGCTGGTTAGTACTCCCACTTTATCTTCAAGGTCTGAAATTCTGTTTTCTGCTTCGTTAGTTCTGTTGATAAGGCTCTCTGTAGAGTTCTGGGTTGAAGATAACTTGTCTTTTAGCTCAGTTTTAAACTATGCTTGAGTCTGTCTTAACTGCTCTATTGCAGTTTTTGTTTCTTGCACTGTTTTTCTCAACTCCTCCAAATGTCTGTTGTGTTCCTCTTCAAAGCGATTGATTCGATTATGTAATTCTTCCCTGATTTCCTCTTTCATAGTATTGAACATGGTAATGATCATATTTTGAAAGTCGTTATCCTGGGTGAGGCTTTCTTGGCCTTTTTCCGCGGGTTTGTTCTGGTTGGAGTCTAACATTATGGGATTAATTTCTTCAGTGGGAAATTTGATTACTTTTGTGTTGCTTCTCATGGATTTGCACTTTGACTTTGGCATTGTCGTTTTAACTCTTAAGATCTTTCAATTTCACCGAACTGAATTATTTGGCCTGGGGTTCTGGGGGTGGGCAGGGACAGACCTTACCTAGTTCATGGGTGAGGCCCGGCTGGACCGCGCGCGCATCCCAACCAGCGGAGCGGAGTGGGGAATAGGAGGATCTGGGCATTGGCGTGGAGCTATTTAACCCAAGGGCAGCTGGGGTGGGGCCAGGGCGCAGGGGGAGGTCCTCCTTGTCCCTTGGCCCTGGGCGCGGCTCTGGCTGGATGGTGGGGTCGGAGCCAGGTCCTTTGGGCTGACCTGGGGTTCTGGTGGGCGGGTGCGGGTGGAACTTACCTAGGTCGTGGGGTGAGGCCTGGCTGGACCGCTGGACCGCGCTCGTCCCTACTGGTGGAGCGGGGTGGGGTGAAAGGGAGGATGGGGGTGTCGGCTGGAGCTATTTAACCCGAGGGCAGCTGGGGCAGGCCTGGGTGCAGGGGGAGGTCCTCAGGCTAGATGGTGGGAGTAGGAGCCGGGTCCCTTTGGGCTGACCTGGGGTTCTGGTGGGCGGGCGCTGGCGGGGCTTAACCTAGAGTCGCAGGGTGAGGCCCGGCTGGACTGCGCGTGTGCGTCCCGACCGGCGGAGCGGGGTGGGGTGAAAGGGTTCACATATTTATTGTACTGATTTTATTCTTTTATTTAAAGCATACACACTATACAATAATGCCATATACACAACTGTAGCAATTCACGTGCATGGTCGCTGATAAAACCCCTATCAAGTGGTGAAGGGATTGTCCATTTACAGTTTTTAGTCCAGCTTGGCAGGAGAGAATGCACCATCACCAAAGGATAAAGGGAACTGAACATGCCCTATTCACATAACAGCTGAGAGAGGAATAATCCTTACTTGCTAGACCAGCGTGTATGGCCAAGTATACATAAGGATACCTCCTCTACTCAAACATTTACTTCCATTTTATTCATCTGCCTGGAGACCAGTCCCACCCACCATAGGCTGGACCTTCCGTGTGCACTGAACAATCTCCTGCAGGTTTTTTCTAGGCTTAACTCAACTACTAATTCTCTGCAAATGTGCCCAGAGCTCAAACTCTCAACCATCCAGTTGACACCTTTACTTAAGTATGACAACCACCTTTCTCAACTTAGAAATTATCAGACAGGTTCAATTTTGACATTGGTCATAGAATATTTTCATCTCAGATATTTGCCTGTTTTGCTTAAAGAAAGAATAAAATTCCTGAAAAATCAATGAAACAATTTTATATCAAACATAAAAAGAAAATTAACAAATCAATCTTTCTTCTGATATATATTGACTGATATATGTTGACAATTGTCACTTGGACTTACTATTTTTTCATGTTAAACTGCTAAACATGTTTTTATACAAAGGAGCTATCATCAAACTTTAAAACTTTTCTTCAAACAAGATTTCAGTTTTTGTTATTTTTAAATAGAAAAACATAGGAAGCAATCAAAATGATTTTTGCTACTTCAAATGAAATCCTGTGGTTTTGATTTATTTAAAATACGTTCTGAGAAGAAATATACGGACAACATAGGTGAATTGTGTTCCTTTAAGACAATGAGAGTAATAAGAATTCAGAAAATTCAGCTAACTTGTGCATTTCTCAGCTTTATGCTTGTTGTTATACTGCTTATAATATTTTTCAATTTAAAATATTGATCTTTTTAAAGAGAATGAGCAACTTGAAATGTGTTAGATGAAATACAGCATTAGCTAAAAGGAGGTCAAATGTTGAAGCTTTTGCCTGTGGAAAAATTCATTTAAATAAAGTATATGTTTAGAGATATGGATAAACATATACTGCTAAATAATGATGTACAAGTGCATTGCACAGTTTGCTTGTGTGAGTGTGTGTGTCTGTGTGTGTGTGTGTGTGCATGCACAAGCCTATGATTTCCCTAATTTTTTCAGCAGTAGTGACATGTTTCCTTTGCAATAAAAAACACACATTCATTAAAGTCCTGGTTAATGGCAAAGGGACTAGTGTGGGTGGAAACAAAATATTTTTTTAAAGAATTATTAGCCTGTATTTAAGTCGAATCCATGGTTCTGGACTCATTATCACAACACTTTAGCTAATTAAACTAATGAATCTCATAATAATGACAAATCCTAAGTTTGAAAGATAAAGTTCTTGAACTTGGCTTGTTAAAACTGATCCAGACTATTAAACAAGGGTGCTAAAAAAACCGCTAACACTTTCTGAAATCACAATGACAACAGGAGAAACGATTGTCTTTTATTGCTTTTGGTTTTTGCACATAAATGCAGAGAATATCATAAATTGGCATTCTGTAGCATTCTGGCCAAGTATTGATAGAAATGATAAATGTAAAAGTTGTTAGGAATAACTCAAAAATATGTGGAAGACAGAGATAAAAAATACTTTACATTGCTAAAATAGCATGTATTTATGTTCACCAAAAATTGAAAACCTAAGAAAAACAAAATGAATGCCCATTTTAATTATTTGTAACTGTATCAGAGGCTAAGTAAATATAGCAATACAAAAATCAAGCATTGGGACCAATTCTAAACTGAGAATTTATTTTTTGAGTCATTGATCTAAATTCCCACTACAGGAAGATTAAAACAGTTTTCTTTTAACACTATCTTGAAGATTCATTCAGAAACTCATATTACTCTTGCAAATTATTTCTTACCAAATTGATATATTCATTTTAAATGACCTTTTCTGAAGCATAATCCTTGTATTTATAATTAATGCTAACTTTAAAGGAGTTGGGATATAGCAAAGAAATGGTACGTATCATTTTTTATCAAATTAGTTGTCTGTGGAAGCTAACTATTTACTTCTTTTTCTCCAGTGACTTCTGTGACTGTATTTTTTTGAACCCACTTTGAGAGATGATAGCTTATAATGGTCTTATATTCCTTTTAAGAAAAATATAAAAGACTAAATGAAAAGTATTTGGATATCATAGAACTATAAAAGATTTGTTTTAATATACCCAAATATCTAGAATCTAACAAATGGCCACATGAGACCAATTTTATTTTTGCATCAATTTTCATTATTAACATATAAAATAAACTTTGAAACTTAATATAGTTTATTATATATATTATTACAGCGGTATAATATAGTATTAATATATAAATTTAATTAGACCTCCATTTATCTTCTGCATAATTTCTACACTAGAAGTTACTTGGTCAAAGATCAATTTCTTCTAAATTACATGTGGTCTAATCAAAATTTCCTGTTAGCATCCATCATTCATTACCTGCCTCAATTCTTCAATTATCTTCTGCTTTGTTATTTATTTTCTGAGCTTTAACTCTGAGATGAGTGACATGCTATGGGACAGTAAATAGAAAAAGTCTTTAGAAAAATAATAGTACATGAGGACTTTTCAATGAAGATTTTTTTTGTAACTCGAGTGAAGAGTGCTCCTTTTTCGTGAACAGAAAGCAAATGTAACTTTGCAAATAGAAATTTGCTTCCAAGGTGGAAATTATCTTTAGCAAAGAGAATTTTATACCATGTTTCTTGTCAAATAGAGCTCCCGTATAATTCAAATACATACAGCTCAGCAGATTCTGTTAGTGATCTTTCATAAGTTTATTCGCCTTCAAAAATACTGACACACTAGGTAATTACGTTTCATACTATGTAAGTATCAACAGTCACACATCTATAATAAAGTTGTTCATAGTGACAGAAAGAAATTTTATTATAATTTAATCCACCAATTCTCTGTATTCGTACTAAAAGTACTTTTCAGCATAAAAGAAATTCAAAGTAAAGATTTATTTTTGGTGTCTTTATTAAACAATCCCTGGGAATTAACACATTTAAGAGATAAATGGCACTTTCAATTTTATACTATTAACCAAAGTCATTTTTGAAAAATGATGAATTTACAGTATTAACTTTGTCATTGCTTTTTGCATTCTTGTTCAAATATATTAATCATGTTCTTTTCTAAAATAACCAGAGTCAGACTGACATATAGTATTTTTTAATTAGATTTTATTGTGTTTTTAATTGCATACCAGAAAAGTCACTTGTACTTGTAAATAGTGACTCCTATGGAAAACTTTTTAATAGTTTTAAAACAAATGACGCTGTTCTTTCAAATCTAACTCTGACCTTATGCACATTTGCTGGGCTCCCAAGAAGTGTCTATTCATTTACTGTATACCCTTTTATTGAGAATTTTCCATACATAAACAAAATGAACTTTTGCCATTGTCCCATATCCCTCCACCTTCCCCTCCTCCTCCACCCTCCCCTCTGCTATCCAGATATGCCCTATCAATTCTCCTCTCTCTTTGTGTGGATCACAGGCCTTACTGGGGATGGGGGAACTATGTTGTTAAGGGAGTCAGATATGTGTCTTAGTATATGTGACTCTTCAGTGGGCAATGTCATAAGAGGGCAGGTTCCTCTTTCTTTGTTTAGTACCTGCTCCAGAGATACTGTTTTATTGCAGTTGTTTCTTTGGAGATCCTTGATATTCCTTTGGAAAATGCTGATATGTCTGCCAATGTGTAGATCTAATGGTAGAAGCATTACAAAGAGCTCTGTACAAAGAATGCAGCATCCCTGTTGTGGCTGGAGTGTTGGTCAAAAGTACATCCTCCAACACCATCTTATTGCCTTCCTTCTTCTGCAAGGTTGATTGAGTTTTTGTGTGGAAAAAGGATTTGATGACCTGATTAGGACTGAGCGTTACAGAGTCACCTATATTCTACACTCTGGCCAGTTGTGGTTTTATGCCTTACTAGTATTCTATTATCATATATCTTAGTTGAGCTCTGACAGCTTTTCTTATCTAAAGGTTAAATAAAAAGTAAGTCCTTAGATGGTGGTTCATGATCAAGTTTTTATAGTTAATTCTAAGATATCTGTTCCTTTCAAGTGGCTATTTTCTTCAATTGTTCTGTTGTTTGCATAGGATTACAATATCAGACATGAATTCCCTGAAAATAAGAGGGAGTTTAGAACCCATTCAGAGAGTAATTGGTTACTGGTGAATGTTAAATATCATACTTACTCTCCTGGATTCTTTTTACCAGAGTTGTAGAGGTTCACATCATCCATAACTAGGTGAATCCCTTAATCATTCTTTTTCCCCCGAGCTACTTGATCTTTTTTCTTCATCCCTTACCCTTTATTAAGATCTAACTCTGATTTCCTTCTCCTTTAAAACATTTCTTCTATATTAGCTTTATTAAACAATTTGCCCGTGTTCTTTATTGTCAGCGCTCATTTGAGATCTCCTCCACTTCACCCCCTGCCAGTCCCTGACTTATATTTCTTTGTAGTTTGTTGGTGTTATAGAAAGGTCCCTTTCTGTGTGTCATTTTGAATATCCAATGCTAGGATCCACATACAAAGGAGAACGTCAGCATCTGTCTTTCTGCATCTGGTATACTTCACTCAGCATTTCTTCTAGCTTTACCCATTTACAAATAGATTTCATTAATTTGTTTTTCTTGACAGCTGAATGACATTAAATTATATATATGTACCACATTTTCATTATCCATCCATCTACTGGCAGACATCTAGACTGATACCATTTCTTTGCTACTGTAAATAGAGCTGCAATAAAGATGGATGTATATATGTCCGTATAACAAGACAGAGACTTCTTTGGGAATATTCCCAGGAGTGGTACAGATGGGTTGCATAGTATTTTGATTTTTTATCTTTTTAAGAACCTCCATACTGATCTCTAAGGGAGTTGTACAAGTTTGCATTCCCACCAGCAATGTATGAGTGTTCTTTTATCCCTGCATCCTCAATACCATCTGTTGGTGTTTGCATTTAGCATTTTAGTCTTTCTGACTGAAGTAAGATGGTTATCTCATTGTGGTTTTAATTTTCATTTCCCTAATGGATAGAAAAGTGCAACATTGCTTAAGATATTTGCTAGATATTTGAATTTTGTCCCGAGAAACTTTCTTTTAACTTCTAAGGCCCATTTTTCAAATTGGGATTTTTAACTCTTTGGTATCTAATATTTTGAGTTCTTTGTGTACTGTGGATATTAGTCCTCTACTAGAATACTGAAGATTTTCTCTCATTCCATGGTTGGTCTTTTTGCTTGGTTAACAACATTATCTGCCAAACAGAAGCTTTTAATTCCATGATACCCCACCTGTTAAATGCTGGTCTTATTTCCTGTACATTTATGGTACTATTAAGAAACTGCTGACCAAGGTCAATCAGTTCAAGTGTATTCCATATTATTTATTTATTTATTTATTTTTCAACTCATACAAACTTGATAAGTACCCTATTCCCCCTCCCTCCCTCCACTCCTCCCTGGATTTCCTTGCTCCCTTCACTTTTCCCTTTCCTTTCCCCCTTCCCTCCCTTTCTCCCAATGCCCCTTTCCCACCCCCATTTCTGGAGCATCCTTACTCTGCTTGTCAAACTTTCCTCTGGGTGCTCCTCTTCTGATGAGGTGTAAGGACCCAGTAGCATTGACTAGAGCTCTTTTTTTGTTCCCCTTTAGTATAGGAACGCTATTGTGGCTGATAATCCCTTTCCTCTAAGGATCCTAGTGCCTATGATCCATGCTAGCCTTGGGGGGTCAATGATATGTTGGAATTGCTCAGGTCATGCAAAGTCTTATTATGATTACTTCAGCTCTAACTTGTAAGGAGTATCTTGCATGTCATTGCTCCTCCCTTTCTTTAGGTTCCTACGATCTTACCACCCCCTCTTCTGAAAATTTCCCGGAGCTTTGGGATGGGGAGAGATTAGACTGGCCTCGTTCATGGTGATTAATGTCAGGTCTCTAATGCTCTGAATTATGGTTTGTTGTTTTTTTCTTCCAGTTTTGCTCTTCATGCACAGCCCTTAGGTCCATCCTGATGGATATTGGATATCACCTCCTAGCCAGAGACAAAAAGGATGGTAAAATAGAGTCTTATTTTTATTATTATTTTTTTTTTTTAGGTTCAGGCTGCGAGAGGGGTAGAGAGGACAGGAGGGAGTTACTGCGTGCTTCGGCTTGGCTTTCTTATAATCTACTCCGTGTGTGTGTGTGTGTGTGTGTGTGTGTGTGTGCGTGTGTGTGTGTGTGTTGTGCTTTGTGTACCAGAGGGCTTTTCGGTATGAGTGCTCTATCTCCTTATTGCTTTGCTCTGGGGGTTTCCCAGGCTCCTTGTTCCACGGCCAGAATTGTAGGCCAACACTGTACCCACTTTGCATTTTTACGTGGGATCTGAGGATTTGAACTCAGATTTTTTTTGCTTGTGAGGCAGAGGCTATAACCCCTGAGTCATCTCCTCAGTCCTCCTGTGGCTTCTTTTTTTTTTATTAAAAATTTAATTATACATTTTAAAATTTTTTACCAGTTCCCTCCCTCCTCCCTCCTCCCCCTCCCCTTCCCCCAGTGCCTCCCCCCCAATTCCCAGAGAGTCCTTTATTGTGTACGCCTAACTCTCCACTGGGTCCTCCTCTCCGATGACATATAAGGACCCAGTGGCATTTCCATAAGCCCTTTCTCTTGTTCCCCTTAAGCATAAGATCACTACTATGGCTGTCAATCCCTTGCCTCCAGGGGTCTCGGTGCCCTTAACAGATGCTAGACTTTATGAGGGCAACAGTGCGCTGGACATTGCGCAGGGCATACAAAGTCCCATTATGATTGCTTTGGCCCGAACTATTGTTGAGAATCTTGCAAATCGTTGCTCCTCCCATCCTTTTGCTCTTACAATCTTACCGGCCCCTCTTCCGCAAATGTCCCTGAGCTCCAGGATGGGGAGAGATTAGGCTGTCCTAGTTCTATGTGATTGATATAGAGTCTCTGAAGTTCTGGATTGTGGTTTGTTGATTTTCTTTTGCAGTTTTGCTGCTCCTGCAATTCCCTTCACTCCATTCTGCTGGGCACTGTATGTCACCCCCTGGCCAGAGACAAAAAGCTGTTAAACTGGAGTCTTGTTGTAATAGCACATTCAAGGGTAGATGTAATAAGAGTAGGAAACCTCACTGAGGGAGGGGTCCATCACCCATTTGCAAAATGATTACTTTTTATCTGCTAGACTATATGCCCTCCCCTTCTGGTGAGATCAGGAAAGAACGTCTGTGAACTTAACCAGGTTTCTCATTACTTACTTGCAGACCTTGATGGAGGCCTATTTTCTCTGCTGTAACATGGTCTCCTCTCTCCTTGTTTCTGGTGTGGCCCTCCTAACCCATCTCTCTTGTTCATAATCCTTGCAATTACTGTGTTACATAGGTTTACTTTTGAGTGTCTCAATGTGGGCTGGGTGAGTTTGGTACTAGGAGCCACCTATTAGGGAGTACATACGGCGCTTAATTTTCTGGGTTTGGGATACTTCACTTAATATAATTCTTTCTAATGACATCCATTTCCCAGCAAATTCCAGTAATTCATCATTTTTGATGGCTGAGTAGTACTCCATTGTATAGATGTACCACAGTTTCCTTATCCACTCGTCAACTGTTGGACATTTAGGTTGATTCCATGACTTTGCTATTGTAAACAGTGCTGCTATGAACATGGTCGAGCTTGTGCTATCGAGGCGAACCTCTGCTGCATGGGGGGTTATTCCCAAAAGTGGGATAGCAGGGTCATATGGCATTTCAATCTTTAATTTCTTTAAGAATCTCCAGACGGCTCGCCAGAGTGGCTGTATGAGCCTGCATTCCCACCAACAATATAGGAGAGTTCCCCTCTCTCCACATCCTCTCCAGCATTTGTCGTTGAAAATAGAGTCTTATTATAAGAGTAGATTCAAAGGTAGATGGAATAAGAGTTGGAGACCACGGTGAGGGGGATCAGTCTCCCATTTGCAGCATGGTTACCTACTATCTTTGCCTTCCCTGTCTGGTGAGATCAAAACCAATCAGTTGCAAGTGCCCAGGAAGGAAAGTCTGTGAGTTTAACCAGATGTCTCATTACATACTTGCAGCACTTGATGGTGGCCTATTTTCTCTGCTGTAGCATGATCCACTCTCTCCTTGTTTCTGGTGGAGACTTCCTTCCCGTTCCCTCCTGTCTATAATCTTTGCAATTATTGTAGGTATTACAGAGATTCATCTTTCAATGTGTCACTAAGTGGGTTTGGTACTAGGATCCACCTATTAAGGAGTACATATGGCACTTAATTTTCTTTGTCTGGGACACTGCACACAATATATAATTTTTTCTAATTCCATTCATTTCCTGAAAAATTTCATTAATTCATCATTGTTGATGGCTGAGTAGTATTTCATTGTATAAATATACCATACTTTCCTTATACACTCGTAAACTGTTGGGCATTTGGGTTGATTCCACGACTTTGCTATTGTAAACAGTGCTGCTATGAACATGGTCGTGCTTGTGCTATGGAGGTAAAATTTTGCTGCATGGGGGATTATTCCCAAAAGTGGAAACCAGGGTCATATGGAATTTCAACCTTTAACTTTTTTAGGAATCGCCAGACGGTTGGTCAAAGTGGTTGTATAAGCCTACATTCCCACCAGCAATGTAGGAGAGTTCCCTTTGCACCACATTCTTTCCAGCATTTGGTGTTGTTTGTATTGTGAATTTTTGACACACTGACCGGGGTGAAATGGTGACTCAGGGAGGTTTTGATTTGGATTTCGCTGATGGCTAAGGATGTTGAACATTTTTAAAGATATCTGTCAGATATTTCAATTTCTTCCCTGGTAAAGTTTCTTTTAAGTTCTAAGGCCCATTTTTTAATTGGGCCATTCATTTCTTTGGTGTTTAGTTTTCTAAGTTATTTGTGCACTCTAGATAATAGAGCTCTATCAGATATGTGGTTAGCAAAGATTTTCTCCTATCCTGTGGGTTGCTTTTGTGTTCAAGTTGCAATATATTTATCTAAACAGAAGCTCTTTAATTTCATAAGATCACATCTGTTGAGTGTTGGTTATAGTGATTGTGCTACTGTATTTCCTTAGGAACTGTTGGCCTAGTCCAATCAGCTCGAGGGAGTTCCCTACCATTTCAACTAAGGTTTCTATAATCTCTGGCCTTATATTGAGGTCCTTGATCCATTTGGAATTAATTCTTGTACCTGGTGACAAGTATGGGTCAGTTTTAATCTTCTGCATGTGGACATCCAGTTTTGCCAGCACCATTTTTTGAAGATGCTGTTCTTTTTCCATTGGATTTTTGGGCCCCTTTGTCAAAGATCAAATGGCTGTAATTGTGTGGGCTTATATTTGGGTCTTCAACCCTTATCCATTGATCTGTGTGTCTATTTTGGAGCCATTACCAGGCTGTTTTTATAAATATGGATTTGTAGTGTGGATTAAGGTTTGATATGGTGATACCTCCAGCAGAGTTTCTGTTATTTCGTATTATTTTTGCTATCCTGGGTCTTTTGTGCCTCCATATGAATTTTGAGATTGCTTGGTCAACTTCTTTAAAGAATTGCTTTGGGATTTCAATTGGTATAGCACTGAATATGTATATTGCCTTTGGTAGGATGATCATTTTCATGAAAGGTCTGTTGTCTTCTGTAATTTCTTTCTTTAGGGTTTTAAAGTTTTCATTGTAAAGGTCTCTTACTTCCTTGGTTAGGTCTATGTCAAGGTATTTCATTTTTTTAGGGGCTATAGTAAATGGGATTGTTTCTCTCAGGGCTTTTTCACTTCTTTCATTCTGGGCATATATGAAGGCCACTGATTTTTGTACATTTATTTTGTATACTGCCACCCTGCTGAAGCTTCCTGGTGGAGGTTTTGGGATCATATCATCTGCAAATAAAGATGACTTGGCTTCTTCCTTGCTGATTTGAATCCCTCTTATGTCCCTTTCTTGTCTTATGGCTTCAGCTAAGACTTCAAGTACAATATTGAATAGCAGTGTTGAGAGTGGACAGCCTTTTCTAGTTCCTGATCAAGATTTTCCCCATTGATTTAATCCTCTCTGATGGCTTGTTGTGTACAGCTTTTATTATATTGATAAAGGTTCCTTACATTCTAACTTTCTCTATGGTTTTGATCATAAAGGGCTGTTGGATTTTGTCAAAAGCTTTTTCTGCATCTATAGAGAGTATCATGTGATCTTGCATATTGGACTGGTTTATATGGTGATTTAAATTTATTTATTTGCATATGTTGAACCAACCTTGTGTGCCTGGGATAAACCCTACTTGATTCCCTTGAATGATCTTTTTGATATGTTTTTGAATCTGATTTGCTAAGAATTTCTTGTGAATCTTTGCATCTGTGTTCATCAAAGAGATTGACCTATAGTTTTCTTTTTTAAGTGTATCTTTATTAGGTTTTGGGATTAAGATGATTTTAGCTTCATAGAAAGAATTTGGTAGTGTTCCTTCCTTTGCTATTTGATGAAACAGTTAAAGAGTATTGGTGTTATTTGTTCCTTACATGTCTGGTAGAACTCTATACTGAATCCATCTGTTCCAGGATATTTTTTGGTGGGAAAATTCGAGATTACTTTATCGATTTCCTTATATATTATAGGACTATTTAAATAACTCAAAACTTCCTGATTCAATATAGGTAAGTTGTGGTTACTTAGAAATTCAACTTTTTCTTTTGTGTTGCCAAATTTCACAGAGTATAAGTTTTTGAAATATGATGTTATAATTCTCTGGATTTCTTGGGTATCTGTAGTGACAACTCCATTTTCCTTTCTAATTTTCTTAATTTGTGTTTTCTCTCTCTTTCTTTTGGTTAATTTAGCTAGCTAAAAGTGTATCAATCTTGTCGATTATTTCGAAGATCCAGCTTTTTGACTGGTTAATTCTCTGTGTCATTTTCCTAATCTCGATTTCAGATATTTCTCCCCTTATTTTGCTAATCTCTCTTCTACTGTTCTGGGATTGGATTGCTGTAGTGTCTCTAAAGCCTTAAGCTGCGTTGTTAAGTTATTTATTTGTGATGTTTCCATTTTTTTGATGTCAGAATTAAGAGGTATGAACTTACCTCTTAGGACAGCTTTCATTGTGTCCCAAAGAATTTGATAAATTATATTTTTATTATTGTTCACTTCCAGAAAATCTTGAATTTCCATTGTAATTTCTTCCTAAATCCAGTTCTCCTTCAGCATCATAGTGTTTAGTTTCCGGGAGTTATGTATTTTCTGCTGTTTGTTTATGTTGTGGATGTCAAGCTTTAGACCATGGTGGCATGATAGAATACAGGCTAGAATTTCAACTTTCCTACATATGTGAAGATTTGTTTGGTGGCCCAATATGTGGTCTATTTTAGAGAAAGTTCCATGTGCCACTGAGAAAAAAGTATATTCTTTGCTGCGTGCATGAAAAGTTGGATAGAAATCTTTAAGGTCCATTTCAGTCAGGGTTTAATTAAGTTCCAAAGTGTCTCTGTTAGGATTTTGTACTCTTGATCTATCCCATGTTGTGAGGGCATTGTTGAAATCCCCATGAATTATCGTTTGTGGGTTGTTTTCTTGCTTTAGACACTCTAGGGTTTGCTTAAGAAATGTGGAGGGCCTCATATTAGGTGCGTATATATTCAATATTGTGAAGTCTTCCTGGTGAATTGTACCTGTGACTAAAATGTAGTATCCATGTTTGCCTCTTATGAGTTTTTTTGGTTTGAAGTCCACTTTGTCTGATAGCATAATGGCTACCCCTGCCTGTTTCCTAGTTCCATTAACTGGCAAAATTTTTGACCAGCCTTTCATTTTTAGGATGTGCCTATCTTTTGTGGTGAGATGAGTTTCCTGAAGGCAGCAGATTTATGGGCTATGATTTTTAACCCAAGTTTGTAATCTGTGTCTCTTGATTGGTGAGAAAATTCCATTGACATTTAATGTTATAATTGAGAAATTACTTTTAATTTTGGACATTTTTTTATGTTTAGTGGCTTTTGTAAGTGTATTATTTGGCTTTTACATTTTGGTGGTATTATACTTCCCGTCTGTCCACCTGGATATGCTTGGTTTTTTCCTCAAGCTTGAGTATAATTTCTAGCATTTTTTGAAGGCCTGGTTTGGTAGACATGTATCCCTTCAAGTTGTCTTTGTGCTGGAAAACTTTTCTTTCTCCCTTGATCATGTCAGATAGTTTTACCAGGTATATCAGTCTGGGTTGACATTTTTTCTCATTTAATACTTGAAGTACATTTCTCCAAGCTCTTCTTGCTTTTACTGTTTCCATTGAGAAATCATTTGTTATTTTAATAAGTTTACCTTTAACAGTGACTTGTTTTGTTACCCTTGAAGCTCTCAGCACCCTTTCTTTGTCTTGAATGTGCTGTGTTTTGACTATTATTTGCTGTGGTTAAGTTTCTATTTTGGTCATATGTGTTTGGGATGTGAAATGCCTCTTGTATTTGGATGGGCCTCTCATTCTTTAGATGAGGGACATTTTCATTTACAATAATTTGAAAAAGTTTCTCATGTGTGGTATTTTGTGATTCTTGCTCTGGTATTCCATGAATGTGCATGTTAGGCCTCTTCAGGGTGTCTTATAACTCTTAAATATTACTCTCAACTATTTTTTTTGTTGTTTGGTTTAACAACCTCTTCCATTGAGCTGGTTGACATTCCCACTTTGTCTTCAAGATCTGAAATTCTGTTTTGTGCTTTGGTAGTTCTGTTGATAAGACTCTCTGCTGAGTTCTGGGTTGAAGATAACTTATCTTTTAGTTCAATTTTAAAGTCTGCTTAAGACTCTTTTAACTGCTCTATGCCCTTTTTTGTTTCTTCAACTGTTTTTCTCATCTCTTCCAAGTGCCTGTTGTGTTCCGGTTAATGCAGTGTTTAATGCAGTTGTTTAACTCTTCCCAGATTTCCTCTTTCATAGTATTGATCATGGTAATGATCATGCTTTGAAAGTCGTTATCGTCGGCCTGGCTTTCTTGGCTATTTTCTGTGAATTTGTTCTGATTTGAATCTATCATTTTGGGGTTAATTCTTTCGGTGGGAGATTTTTCTTCTTGGGTTTTGCTTCTCATGGATCTGCGCTTTGACTTGGGCATTGCTGTTGTATCTCTTAATGCCTTTCAGTTTCTGTGTGTTTTTGACTGAACTGATTTAGTTGGTATTAATACTCTCTGGCAGTTATTACTAGTGTTTGCCTTGGAGTTGGGTATGCTTGTCTGTTGTTATTGTTATTTCCAAGATGAGGCTATTAGCAGGGGTGAATATTAGTATGGTAGTGCACTACTACAATTTAGTACCTTGGTGATGTGTGAGGGTGAGTGGTATAGTCTCTGAATTTGTAAATGTTTTGGGGGTGGATATACAGAAGAGTTAATCTACAGTGATCAATAATTGAAAAGAGAAGGACGGTAAAAATGGGGTTTACTTATCTTTGGGCTGGATGTGAAGAATCTCTCCCATGTGATAGGATGATTTTAGAGGACTTCAGTTGTATGGCCTTTGTCTCCTAGAGCTTTGCTTGAGTTTCCTTTGGACTCTGTTGAATTTTGAGAAGCAGTGTGTTCTCCCTGGACCGTAAGCAAGAGTCCCAGGTGGGCAGGAGGGGCAGAGGGGCTGATGGCAATGGGGAACGCTTTACTTGTGACCTAGAGTGTGGCTTAGTGGCCCTCCCAAACCCAGGGTAGCCTGGGTGCTGCTCAGGCTGGCTGGTGGAAGGAGCTTGGATGAGCGTGTGACCTGGGGGCTGGTGGATCTTACCTGGGAAGGAGGACCACAAGCGAGCGTCCTGTCCTGGGCGGGCAGGAGGGGCAGAGCCATATTATTTCTTCTGGAATTTTTACAGTCTCTGTTCTAACATTGAAGTTTTTGATCCATTTGGACTTAGTTTTCATGCACAGGAACAGATAAATGATTGATTTCATTCTTCTACATGTAAATATCCAATTTGGCCAGGACCATTTGATAAAGATGCTATCCTTCTCCAATGGTTTTTCTGGTCATCTATGTCAAAAATCAGTTGAATATAGTTGTAGGAGTGCATATCTGTGTCTTCAAATCTAATTCATTGGTCTATATCTCTGTTTCAGAATCAGTCTTTATCAAAGCCATGCTTTCTTTATTACTATGGATTTGTAGTATAGATTTAAGCCTGACATAATGATTTCTCCAATAAAGGTTTTATTACTCAGGATTGTTTTGGCTATCTTGGGCCTTTTGCGCTTCCACATGAATTTTTGTCACTTTCTGTGAAGATTGCCTTAGAATATTGATAAAATTACATTGAATCTGTATATTGCTTTTGATAAGATTGTCAGTTTATTAATGTCAATTCCACTGAACCAGGAACATGGTTCTGGTATCTTCTGTAGTCTCTTTCTTTAGGGTCACAAAATTTTAATTGCACAGCTCTCTCACATCTTTGGTTAGATTTATTCCAAGTTATTTCTTTTTTTTTTTTTGAAGATATGGTAGATGCCATTATTTGTTTTAGGTCTTTCTCTGTTTCCACTTCATATATAGGAAAGCTGATAAATTTCTTGAATATTAATATTGCAACCTGTTATTTCACAAAACTTATTTTGCTAGCTGCAGGAGGTTCCTAGTTGAACTTTTTGTGTTATTGAATCATGACTTCTACAAGTAGGGGTATCTTGACTTCTTCCTTTATTTTTATACCTTTTAATCTCTCTATTGCTTTATGATTCTAGCTAAGACTTCAAGTTCAATTCAATACAATATTGAATAGTAGTAGTCAAAGTGAGCAGCCTTGTTTATTACCTGATCTGAGTGGGAATGCTTTGTCATTCACAATTTAGAATAATCCATATTATAGAATTCTGTATATGGCCTTTTGTATATTTATATATGTTCATCCCATCCCTATTCTCTCCAGGGTATTCATTACAATGTGGTGTTGAATTTTGTTAAGATATTTTATGCATATATGGAGTGGTATCATATGATTTTTGCTTTTGAATTTATTTATGTGATGAATATCATTTATTAATTTGCACATATTAAACCAACCTTCCATTTCTTGAGTAAATCCAGCCTGATTATACTGGATGATTTATTTTATTCGTTTCTCCTGGCAGATTCACTATTGTTTGACCCAGTCATAGCCATTTTTTGAATTCTGATTTCTAAAATTTTGTTGAGTATCATTGCAGCTGTGTTCATTGATGAGACTGATCTATAGATTTTACTTGTGGGGTTTATATTTTGTTTTAGGATCAGTGTAATTTTGGCTTTACGGAAAAAGCTAAGAAGTATTTCTTCTTTTCCTATTTAGTGATATAATTTAAGGAGTAGTGGTACTAGTTGTTCTTTGAGTGGTTGGTAGAATTCTACACTGGAACTACCAGTCCATGGCTTTTTTTGTTGTAGAATTTTAATTACTTTGTTAACTTTATCATTTCTTTTAGAACTGTTTAAGCAATTCAGTTCATACTGATTCAACTTTGGTACATTGTATGTACTTAGAAATATTTCCAATTCTTTCTGATTGTCAAATTTGGTGGAGTAGAAATCCTCTGATTTTTCATCTTTGATTTTTTTCATTTGGTTTTTTTTTTCTCTCTCTTGGTTTTGGTTAATTTGGCTAAGGGCTTAACAATCTTATTAAGTTTTTTCAAAAATGTCTCTTTGATAGAACTTAGAAAACTAAACACCAAGGAAACAAATGACAAAATTAAAAAATGGGCCTTGGAACTTAAAAAAAACTTTACCAGGGAAGAAATTGAAATGTCTAACAAAAACCTTCAAAAATGCTCTACATCCTTAGCCATCAGGGAAATCCAAATCAAAACCTCCCTAAGATATCATCTCACCCCGGGTAAAGATGGCAAAAATCCACAATACAAACAACACTAAATGCTGGAGAGGATGTGGAGGGAAGGGAACTCTCCTACATTGGTGGTGGGAATGTAGGCTTATACAACCACTCTGGCAAGCTGTCTGGCTATTCTTAAATAAGTTGAAGATTGAAATTCCATATGACCCTGCTATTCTACTTTTGGGAATACTTCCCCATACTTTGATAGCACAAGCACGACCATGTTCATAACAGCACTGTTTACGATAGCAAAGTCATGGATTCAACCCAAATGCCCAACAGTTGACGAGTGGATAAGGAAAATGTGGTACATTTATACAATGGATACTACTCAGCCATCAAAAATGATGAATTAATGAAATTTGCCAGGAAATGGATGCAATTAGAAAAAATTATATTGATTGAAGTATCCCAGACACAGAAAATTAAGTACCATATGTACTCCCTAATAGGTGGATCCTAGTACCAAACCTACTTAGTGACACACTCAAAAATAAATCTCTATAATACCTATAGTAATTGTAAAGTTACAAGCAGGGATGGAAGGGGAAGGAGGGCCCCACCAGAAATAAGGAGAGAGGGGATAATGCTGTAGCAGAGAAAATAGGCCACCATCAAAGACTCAAGTAAGCAATGAGATATCTGGTTGGGCTTGCAAACTTTCCTTACTGGTCACATGCATCTGATGGGGTATGATCTCACCAGAAAAGGAGGGCATAGAGTCTGGCAGATGGAAGGTAGCTATCCTGCAAACAGGAGACTGATTTCCTCCCCCAGCAGTCTCCTCATTTTATTCCATCTACCTTTGAATCTACTCTTATAATGACTCCATTTTAACAGCCTTTTATCTCTGGCCAGTGGGTGACATCCAATACCCATCATGATGGAGCCAAGGGCAGTGCAGGAGCAGCAAAACTGAAAAATAAAAAGTCAAGAAACCACAATTCAGAAAATCAGAGACTCTACACCAACCACCTGGAACCAGGCCAGCTTAATCTCTCTCCATCCTCAAGGTCAGGGATATTTTCAGAAGAGGGAGTGGTAAGCTTGTAAGAGTCTAAAGATGGGGAGGAGCAATGATATGCAAGATACTCCATACAAGTTAGGTCCGATGTAATCATAATAGGACTTTGCATGACCTGAGGAATGACCAACATATCATTGAACCCCCAAAAGTCTAGCATGGATCACAGGCACTAGGATCCCTAGAGACAAGGGATTAACAGCCACAATAGTGTTCCTACACTTAAGGGGAACACAAAAAAAAGAGCTGTAAGCAATGCCACTGAGTCTTTACACCTTATCAGAGAGGAGGACTCAGAGGGAAGTTTTTCATGCATAGTGAAGGATGCTCCAGAATAGGGGGGAGGGGGCACTGGGAAAAAGGGAGGGAGGAGGGAAAGGAAGGGGAAAAAGAGGGAAGGAACAAGAGGGTCCAGGGAGGGGTGGAGGGAGGGGAATGTGGTACTTATCAACTTTGTATGAGTGGAAAAAAAAATAAAAAAGTCTCTTTGTTTTGATTGATTCCTCTTATCACTTTCTTTGTCTCAACTTGGATATTTCTTTCCAAATCTTATTAATCTCTTCCCATTTACTGCTTTTAGGGATTGACTTTTTTTTTTTCTCTAAAAGTTTAAGTCCTCTTAGGATTGCCTTCATCTTATCCCAACGAGTTGATATGCTGTTTTATCATTAAGTTCAAAGAGTTTTTGAATTTCCATTTTGACTTCTACCTGGAACCATTTCTTGTTCACTAACATGGTCTTTAGTTTCCAAGCATTTGTGTACCTTCTGTTGTTTACCTTGTAATGGACTAGTTTTTTCCATGAAGATCAGATAAATCATTCAAGGTAATTTAAATTTTCCTATATATGTTTGGCTTGCTTTGTGGACTAGTATGCAGTTTGTTTTGAAGAATGTTCCATGGCTATTGAAAAGAACGTGTGTTCTTTGGTTACAGGATGGAAAGTTCAGGACAGTTCAGTCAGGCTCACTTGGTTTTTTATTTGATCTATCTAGTTTCAATGTGTCTCTTTTCAATTTTTGCCTGTTGATCTAAATATTGATCAGAGTGTGTTGCTAAAATACCCTACCCTTATTGTGTTTCTGTCGGTTTGTTGTTTTAGATATTGTGTTGGTTTAATGAATATGGGTGTTCCTATATTCTATATATTGTGAAGTCTTCTTGATAGATTGTTCCTTTGATAAGTATGTAGTGTCCTTCTTTGTCTCTTATGACTTGGTTTGGTTTGAAGTCTATTTTGATATATATTGGAATTGTTTCTTGTGTTTTCTTGTTCCATTAACTTGCGGCACCTTTTACCAGCCTTTTGGCCTGAGATCATACCTCTATTTCATGATAAGATGTGTTTTTTGAAGGCAGCAAATTGATGGACTGTGATTTTTGACCAATGCTTTTAGCCTATGTCTCTTAATGGAGAAGCTAAGTCAATTGAAGTTTAAAGTTATAATTAAGAAATGTTTGCTCATTCTGTAATTTCTATTTTTTGTAGGTTTTATATGTACCTCTAATTGCTTAGTAATGTATTGGCATTATTTTTCCCTCCTATCCTCTCAATTATATTTATCATTTTCTTTAGTTTTGAGTATTTTCAAGTATTTTATGCAGAGCTGGTTTGGTGGTCATGTACACCCTCAATTTTTATTTATTGTGGAAAATATTTCTTTCCCTCTAATAATGACTGGGATTGTCATTTGTGATCATTCATAATTTAAAACACATCGCTCCACACTCTTCCGGTTTTTACTGATTCCATTGAAAAATCACCTGTTATTCTGATTGGCTTACCTTTAAAGGTGACTTGTTTTTTACTCTCCTGAGACTTTCAAAACTTTCTCTTAATCCTGTATTTATAGTGTTTTACTATTGCTCCCAGTGGTCTGTGTGTCTATTTTGGTCATATCTAATTGTCATGTGCCAGACATCTTGTACTGGGATAGGGATTTCCTTTGAGGTAGAAAGTTTTCATGTGTGATGATGCGAAAAATTTGTTCTGGCATTTTTTTGAGTTGGGAGGGGTTCTTGCTCTGGTTTACCATATATGCACAGGTTGGACTTCTTTAAGGTGTCCCAAAGTGGTTAAATGTTGTTTTAATTTGTTTTCTTTTTTCAACTTCTTTAATAGAAAGACCTTGTTCTTCCAGCTTGTCTTACAGGTCAGATATTCTATTTCTAAAATTCTGCTGATCATACTTCATGTGGCATTTTCTACTGCAGTTATCTTTGAATTTATTTCCATTTAAATTTCTGCTTAAGATTTTTTTAACCTGTTCTGTGCTTACTTTTGTATCCTAGATTGCAATTAATCTCATCTTTTTCTTGCTTATTTATGTTCACATGTTTATTCATGTATTCAGGGAATTTTTCTCTTTCTCTTTGGAGTTTATCTTCCATTTCTTTAAATATTTTTATAATGGTTCTCGATCAGGAACCTTGGGTGAGAGGCTCTATGTACAGGCTCCAGGGGGAACTTTGGGCAGGAGGCCTTATGTCCTGTGTACACATGGGCCCCAGTGAGAACCTTGGTAAGGAGGCCCTAGGCATCCTGATTCTGCAAATTGGTCATATTTTTTAAACATTGGCATGCCCTAATTTTAGTCCATTTAAATCTACATATGTTCAATACATTTTGAAAGGACTTCCATAAAATAATTAAGTACACAGTCAAAAATTTGTTTTTTTTTAAAAAAATTGGTCTTTATTACAAGGAAAGAAACAAAATATCAGGTCTATGATAGAAAATACAATTGGTCCTGTGGTTTTTAGTAATAGCAACACTATAATAACTTTTACTGAAAACTATTTATTTTGTAATTCATCAGTATTGCTGCACAAATTACACAGTCACTATTGAAGCTGATAATAACTTCTTTTGATGAGAGTGCTAGTAGTGTTTTGGAAAATGGTGTTTTAAAAATATGTATCTGCTTTAATTATAATACACTGAAGTAGAAATAGTAAACTCATTTTATGTCACAAGCTTAATTTCAAAATTTGGAAGACTTTCTAGTCCTTTAAGTTTTAAAAATGATTAATAGATCTCAAATTATTCTTCAAATCCATAATAATAAAAGCAACAAAATTCTGACTCAAGAACAGAGATAGTTTGTATTGTGGATTATTGCCATCCTGACCAGGGTGAGATGATATCTCAGGGAAGTTTTGATTTGCATTTCCCTGATAGGTAAAGAAGTGGAGCATTTTTTAAGATATTTGTTAGACATTTTAATTTCATCCCTGGTAAAGTTTCTTTTAAGTTCCAGGGCCCATTTTTTAATTGGGCCATTTGTTTCCTTGGTGTTTAGTTTTCTAAGTTCTTTGTGCACTCTGGATAATAGAGCTCCATCAGACATGTGGTTAGTGAAGATTTTCTCCCATTCTGTTGGTTGCCTTTGTGCTCCTGTCACAATCTCTTTATGTGAACAGAAGCTCTTTAATTTCACAAGATCCCATCTGCTGAATGTTGGTTGTAGTGACTGTGCTATTGGATGTCCGTTTAGGAAATGTTGGCCTAGTCCAATCAGCTCAAGGGAATTCCCTACACTTTCAACTAAGGTTTTTATAGTCTCTAGCATTATATAGAGGTCCTTGATCAATTTGTGACCAGTACGGGTCCACTTTTAATCTTCTGCATGTGAAGATCCAGTTTTGCCAGCACCATTTGTTGAAGGTACTGTTCTTTTTCCATTGGATTCTTTGGGCCCCTTTGTCAAAGATCAAATGGCTGTAGTTGTGTGGGCTTATATCTGGGTCTTCAATCCTTATCCATTGATCTGTGTGTCTATTGTGGAGCCAATACCAGGCTGTTTTTATAACTATGGATTTGTAGTAATACTTCCAGCAGTGTTTTTGTTACTCAGGATTGTCTTTGCTATCCTGGGTCTTTTGTGCCTCCATATGAATTTTGAGATTGTTTGGTCAACCTCTTTAAAGAATTGCTTTGGAATTTTAATTGGTATAGCATTGAATTTGTATATTGCCTTTGGTAGGATGGTTATTTTGACAATGTTGATTCTGCCAATCCAGGAACATGGGAGGTCTTTCCACCTTCTGGTGTCTTCTGCAATTTCTTTCTTTAGGGTTGTAAAGTTTTCATTGTAAAGGTCTTTTACCTCCTTGGTTAGGTTTATACCAAGGTATTTCATTTTTTTAGGGGCTATAGTAAATGGGATTGTTTCTCTTAACACTTTTTCACTTCTTTCATTCTGGGCATATAGGAAGGCCTCTGATTTTTGCACATTTGTTTTGTATCCTGCCACCCTGCTGAACTTCTCAATTAGTAACAGGAGCTTCCTGGTGGAGTTTTTGGGATCACTCAGGTATAAGATCGTATCATCTGCAAATAGGGATAGCTTGACTTCTTCCTTGCCAATTTGAATCCCTCTTATGTCCCTTTCTTGTCTTATGGCTTCAGCTAAGACTTCAAGTACAATATTGAATAGAAGTGGTGAGATTGGACAGCCTTGTCTAGTTCCTGATCGAAGTAGGAATGCTTCCAATTGTTCCCCATTGAGCATAATCCTTGCTGTGGGCTTGTTGTATACAGCTTTTATTATATTGATAAAAGTTCCTTCCATTCCTACTGTCTCTAGAGTTTTGATCATAAAAGGCCGTTGGATCTTGTCAAAAGCTTTTTCTGTATCTATCGAGAGTATCATGTGGTCTTGGACTTTGGACTGGTTTACATGATGAATAACATTTATTGATTTGCATATGTTGAACCAACCTTGTGTGCGGGGGATGAAGCCTAATTGGTCCCCGTGAATGATCTTTTTGATATGCTTTTGAATCCGATTTGCTAAGACTTTGTTGAGAATCTTTGCATCTGTGTTCATCAGAGAGATTGGAATATAGTTTTTTTTTTGAATAAAGGTTCTTTTTTTAAATTTTATTATTATTATTATTTATTCAACTGTGTGCATATGTGTGTATACGTGCGCGCGCGTGTGTCTGTGTGTGTGTGTATGTGTGTGTAAAACCACGGACGAATTCGCGAACCACCATGGACGCCTCTACCTCCTTCTGCTCCGGGATTCACAGGCTCCACCCTACCAGGACCAGAAGCGCAGGCTGCCCCGCTTCCGCCTGGCGTCTATACGTGGGATCTGGGATCCGAACTCAGGTCCTTCCGCCTGCAAGGCGGAGGCTTAACCCCTGAGCCACCTCTCCAGCCCTAGTTTTTTTTTTTTTTTTAAGTGAATCTTTATTAGGTTTTGGGATTAAAACGATATTAGCTTCATAGACGAAATTTGGTAGTGTTCCTTCCTTTGCTATTTGATGGAACACAAATGCTGGAGACGATGTGGAGAGAGGGGAACTCTCTTACATTGCTGGTGGGAATGCAGGCTCATACAGCCACTCTGGTGAGCCTTCTGGAGATTCTTAAAGAAATTAAAGATTGAAATGCCATATGACCCTGCGATTCCACTTTTGGGAATAACCTCCCATGCAGCAGAGGTTCACCTTGATAGCACAGGTGCAACCATGGTCATAGCAGCACTGTTTACAATTGCAAAGTCATGGAATCAACCCAAAGGCCCATCAGTTGACGAGTGGATAAGGAAACTGTGGTACATCTATACAATGGAGTATTAATTACTCAGCCATCAAAAATGATGAATAACTGGAATTTGCCGGGAAATGGATGTCATTAGAAACAATTATATTAAGTGATGTATCCCAAACCCAGAAAATTAAGTACCATATGTACTCCCTAATAGGTGGCTCATAGTACCAAACCTACCCAGCCCACCTTGAGACACTCAAAGGTAAATCTATGTAATACCTATAGTAATTGCAAGGATTATGAACAGGAGGGACGGGGTTGGAGGGCCACACCAGAAACAAGGAGAGAAGTGACTATGTTGCAGCAGAGAAAATAGGCCTCCATCAAGGACTGCAAGTAGGTAATGTGACACCTGGTTAAGTTCACAGACGTTTGTTCCTGATCATTTTCATCTGAGGGGGTATGATCTCACCAGAAGGGGAGGGCATATAGTCTGGCAGATAAAAAGTAACCATTTTGCAAATGGGTGATTGACCCCTCCCTCACTGAGGTTTCCTACTTTTATTACATCTATGCTTGAATGTGCTCTTATAGTAAGACTCCAGTTTAACAGCTTTTTGTCTCTGGCCAACGGGTGACATACAGTGCCCAGCAGGATGAAGTGAAGGGCATTGCAGGAGCAGAAAAACTGCAAAAGAAAATCAACAAATCCCAATCCAGAACTTCAGAGACTCTATATCAACCACCTAGATCTAGGCCAGCCTAATCTGTCCCCATCCTGAAAGGTCAGGGAAATTTGCGGAAGAGGGGGCGGTAAGATTGTAAGAGCAAAAGGATGGGAGGAGCAATGATTTGCAAGATACTCCACAGAAGTTAGGGGCAAAGCAATCATAATTGAACTTTGCATGCCCAACGCAATGTCCAACACACTATTGACCTCACAAAGTCTAGCATCTGCTAAAGGCACCAAGATCCTTGGAGGCAAAAGATTGACAGCCACAGTAATGTTCCTATACTTTATTATTATTATTATTATTATTTACTCAATTGCGCGTGTGTGTGTATGTATGTGCGCGCATGTGTATATGTGTGTGTGTAGAACCACGGACGAATTCACGAACCACCATGGACGCCTCCACCTCCTTCTGTCCCGGGATTCACAGGCTCCGCCCTACCAGGACCAGAAGCACAGGCCGCCCCTGCTTCCTCCTGGCGTCTATACATGGGATCTGGGATCCGAACTCAGGATCTTCCGCCTGCAAGGCGGAAGCTTAACCCCTGAGCCATCTCTCCAGCCCCTAGTGTTCCTATTCTTAAGGGGAACACGGGAAAGGGTTCAGGGAAATGCCACTGGGTCCTTGTACTTCATCGGAGAGGAGGGCCCAGAGGAGAGTCAGGCATGCACAAGAAAGGACTCTCTGGGAATTGGGGTGGGAGGCACTGGGGGATGGGGAGGAGGGTGAGGGGAAGGGAAGCAGGAGGTTCAGGGGGAGGAAGAGGGGGGGAGGGAACTGGTGTACCTATTAAATTTGTATAAGTAGAAATAATAATAAAAAATCTATATTAAAAAAAGAACAGAGATAGTGATTAATGGATTAAAACTGAGGTCCCAGATATAAACTCATGCACCTACACTGGACTGTGTTTTTAAATAAGTGTCAAAAAGCTTATTGGTAAAGAAGAGCATCTTGAACAAATATGATATTGGTTAAATTGAATATGTACATGCATAAATGAAACTGTATCCTAACTTCCCACCCTGCACAAAAATCAACTCCAATCGATCAAAAATCTCAATGCTAAACCAGAGATTAAAACTCTTAGAAGAAGGAATATATGGTACACCTGAACTGATTGTTCTGGGAATTTTTTTTCTAAAATAAGACAACCTTCAAACTAAAGGCACTAGGATCCTCAGAAGCAAGAGATTAACAGTCACAATAGTATTCCTATACTTAAGGGGAACACAAGAACGAGTTCTAGGAAATGCCTCTGATTCCTTACACCTCATCAGAGAGGAGGACTCAGAGGAAAGTTTGATATACACATTAAAGGATGCTTCAGAGATGGGGAGAGGGGGCACTGGGAAAAGGGAGGGAGGGGGGAAAGGAAGGGAAAAAGGGGGAAAGGAGCTGGGAGGTCGAGGGAGGGGTGGAGGGAGGGGAGGAGGGTACAGGGGTACCTATTACATTTGTATGAGTAGAAAAATAAATAAATTAAAAAATATAAAGAAGAAAATATTAGTTGTTATAATAAAAAATGGAATTTCATGAAAATAAAACGCTTCTTTTTGGCAAAAGATATGGTTAATCATACAAAAAGACAACCAATAATATGGAAAAAAAGTCTTTGCTAACATGTATTTTATAGATGACTAATATTCAGAGTAAATAAAAGAATGAAATTAAGAAAGTAAACAATTCATTTAGAAATTGGACCTTAGAACTAAGCAGGAAATTTTCCAGGATGAAATTCAAATGTCTGACAAATATATTTTTTTATAATTTTTTTAATTTTTATTCAATTGTGCATGTGTGTGCTTGTATGTGTGTATGTGTGTGTGTGTAGAACTACGGCGAATTCGCGGGCGTCTATACGTGGGGTCTAGGATACGAACTCAGGACCTTCCGCCTGCAAAGCAGAGGCTTAACCCCTGAGCCACCTCTCCAGCCCCCTGACAAATATCTTAAAAAGTAGTCAACCTCCCTAGTCATTAGGGAATAACCACAATGTCATTGGACCTTGCCTGACCTCCACAATGGCTGATATGTCAACAAGTTCCCAAAGTCTAGCACGGATCACAGAGGAGAAGACTTGATCCTTAAAGCAAGGGGTTAAACAATCATAATAGAGTTCCCATTCTACCGGGCACCCCAAAAATGGGCCCCAAGCTATGCCACTGTGTCCTGAACCCTTACTAGTGTACATGACTCAGAGGGAAATTCAGCGCCTGCATAAACAGATGCTCTGGAAGATGGGAGGGAGAAAGCAGGAAGCACCAAAAGAGGAGGAAGGAAGGAAAAAGGGTGAGAGGGAAGGGGGGAAGAGTGGAATGGGGGACAACAAGGGTAAGGGAGGAGGGAGAAAGAAGAAGGAGATACCTATTGAGCTTATATAGCTAGGCAGTAAAAATGTAATAAAAAAGTACTTTGAGATATCATCCTATCCCTGTGAAAATAACTGAAATCCAAAACACAGATAACATCAAATATTCATGAGGATGAAGGGAAGAGGGATTTCTTATTCATTGCTCTTAAGAATGTAAACTATATAACCTTGTTGCATATCAGAATGGAGACTACAAAAAAGTTTAAAATCAAGATATCATACAACTCAGCTGTTCCACTACTAGGAATATTCCCCCAGGAAGCTTTTCTTAATACAGAGACATTTGCATATCCATATTCAATGCAGTTCTATTCACAACAACAAAGAAATGGAATTAGTCTAGATATCCAAGAGTAGATGAAACAGTAATGAAAATGTAGTACATAAAGTAAGACACAGTGCAGTTTTCAAAATGAGGTGGCCAGGAGTCTATGGGAACCAGGTGGGGGGAGTGTCATGGTTTTAATACAAGTTGCCTCCTTAGGACTTTGCATGACCTGTGCAATGTCCAACACATTATTGACCCCACAAAGTCTAGCATGGACTAAAGGCACTAGGATCCTTGGAGGCCTATTAAGTTTGTATGAGCGGAAATAATAATAATAAATAATAATAATAAAATAATAATAATAAAATAATAATAAAAAGTGTTAAAAAAAGAATTGAGGTGTTCCAAAGGCACATAATGCAATGTGCATTGTGAGAGGAGGGATTTATATTGTAATTTAACTTTTGCAAAGTTCTTACTATTCTTCATCATTTCAGTGAGATATTTTAATTTAAAAGTTTATCCACATTCTTCTGTCCAGAAAAGATTTATTGTCCATGTTTTCTAGATGTAGGAAAATTTAAGTTTGCCTTGCAGTTGAGAGATAATCAAACTTAATTTTTGATTTGTAAGTAATCAGTCATAAAGTTTATACTAGTTTACCATTTGTTCAACTTAAGTGCTATATGATATAGTAAAAGCTTTTGCAGTTTTTTGGGGGGGTTCATTTCATTCTTAGTGCTTCCTTAGTGGTTTTTCAACTATATATTTCCTCAAAAATACACGAAAAAACAAAATTTGATTTAACA
Source organism: Typhlomys cinereus (assembly GCA_023101885.1). Lineage (NCBI taxonomy): Eukaryota > Metazoa > Chordata > Mammalia > Rodentia > Platacanthomyidae > Typhlomys > Typhlomys cinereus. The sequence goes on from JALPQD010000332.1 coordinate 2,361,433, forward strand.
AATCTTAAGTAATGATGTTACCAGGGCCATTACATATTCTTCAATTCCTCCTTGTCCGTGTTGGAATTCAGCAACATTTCAGGCAGCAGGAAATGAAGACAAAAGGATGTACTGTCATATATTGATGGTTTTCAAACTAACCTAAAAAGAAATAAAAAATTATCAAATATGAATTTGAATGACACAATTCACTGAGGAAAAACATGCTTCCAATGGCCAAACTCAATAAGATACATAACAACAAACATACAAAATACTATAAAAGTACACATTTAAATGTTCATTACAGCAAAAATATTACAGATTATAAAAAGTTAAGTGTTGTTTTGTAAAGACAGAACCTCTTCAAAGAATAAAGCAGAGGAAGCTGAGTCAAAAATGAGACAAAGGAGCCCACAGTTAAGGGCAAAATCATATTTCAGTGCTACTATATATGGTTATAGAATGATTCACAACAGAAAGGGAAAATGGTAAAGTTGAGTCATAAGTCTAAGCAGTGAATCGTGAAGGCTTTTTTCCTTTTGAAGGAAGAAGGGTTATCACTTGACAATCAAAATTTCATTAATGTGCCCTCCCTGAATCCTACCCAAGATTTCCATGTATTAATTAATCAAACAATGATCTGCATACTATAATTAATTAAAGGATTTAGACATCATAATTAATGTCCAAAGTCAATTGAATAACAATACACATTATTTATATGAGTATAGCCGACCTAATCACAGCACCTCCTTAATATAGAAAACTTTTGTGTGCATGTAACAGAGCAGGAAGTGAAAAATCAGAAGAGATATTTGCCTTGCCTTTTTTTTTCAAAAGAAAGAAATAGTGTTTTATTAACTACCACTCTGATAAGGTAGCCTTTAAATTTAAGGTAGTCTTAAAGATAACAAATCAATAGAATTCCAACTTTTTGAAATAAGTGAACTGCTGCAGTTATAAAGAGTATACATTTAGGAAAATTGTATAGCTCTTACAAGACCAGCAATGTTAATTCATTTTGTGCATTTTTAATTGAAAATGTAAACAAAATTTAAAAAGAAAATCCAGCATAACAAAAAACATACATTTCTCAATTAAATGTACTGGATACATATAAATTTTAAGGAAAGAAGCAAAAAAAGGAAAATAGCTGATATTTAGTTCAGACTGACTACCTAGAAACAAAACCTCCAAAAATCATAAAATCTCTAGTTTTTATGACTAATATGCATATGGTTGGAATGTCATCACTATAGAAGTGATTTTGTTATGTTTGCACATGTTATACTTTATTGGTAATTTACATGATGAATTTTAAGGCACTGGCAGAGGAGGTTTTGGGAAACAAGTTTCGATTAAAAACAAAACAAACAAACAAACAAACAATAAAACCCAGAAGAATCACTGCTAAGGTGCAATACACCTAATTATTATTATTTTTTTGGTCCTCCAAAATTCAGGAAAAGGGATATAACTTTTTAAACTACCTTAATGCTTCAACCTATACATTTTAAACTTTTTAAAACATTTTATGTTGCCCAACTTCATTATTGAAAGAATATTAATATTAATATTAATATTATTTTGGCAAATATCTTAAACATGACTTTTCAACAGGATATAAAAAATAACTATCCCTAGAGTTCCATGTTTAAATGTAGTTTTCAAAATCTTATAAGAGTAATGCTTAAAATATTGTACATAGTTAACCTAATTAAAATAATTAGCTTCAAAATTACAAATTGATAATCTAAATAAAGCCTATACTGTGTAACATTTGCTTGGAAACTTGATTTGTCAGTTATGCATAATAAAAATTATAGTCATCAAGAAAATTACAAAAATGTTTATCGTAACATGATTTCTTTCACCCACCACCTTTTTTTTAATCTTACAAGTGATAAATACCAGTGGTTTCTCCTTTTTAAACTAAACCACACAGAATTGATGCATTTGGATAGGCTACCATTCCCATCATTAAATTGAATTTTCTCTTTATATGACTTGGTAATTTTATTTCTTCTAGATTCCAAAAGTACTTACAAAACCCATGAAATTTTACAATTTTTTAAAAATATACCATAGTATATCATGTGAAGTAAGGTATTTCAGTGCCCTGTATAACCAAGTTACTATAATCCAAAAATTTTTGCACATCAATAAAAATATATCTAAGAACTTTGGAACAATATTCTCACTATTGTATAAAAATAACCACAATGAATATGTATTTGTGTAATATTTATTCCATTGTCTTATTTCCAAAAACTGTGACAAACTATAAATTTATTTCAGCATTGGTAAGGATATCTTGATTGCTGGTGTCAGAAGTATTAACAAGTCCTATCCCTTAAACAGAACCTTGTTGAATATTTACAAGGATAATTGCTGTTCCTCCAGCAGAAATCAAAGTATGATCTTGCCCAACTTCCACAGATGGTAGCACCACACTACTAGAGTGAATAACTTTTTTATTTGGTTGTGTTTTAATGTGTTTGACAAGGTGGTCACTTCTCATAAAGCATTTTGTACATTCTGGACATACAAATTTCTTTTCACCTGTATGTGTTCTTCTGTGCCTCTGTAATTCATCATTTTATGTAAATCTTTTACCAAATAACATCCAGCTACAAATAAAAGAGTGCTCTCCAGAATGCCAAGGCAGATGCACTCTCAGATGTGAAGTTTTACCATAGACTTTACCACATCCTGGTACATGGTAAATGTGTTGTTTCTTTTTTCCCAAGATTGCTGCCTCTCCTACCACCTTCTCTACAATTGAAACAGATGAAAACTTTTTCTATTTGGTCCCATTCTTCAATTGTACTTGTACTCTTAAGTGTGTTACATTATTGGTGTTCAATGTAGAATCACCATTGAGCTGCCACTCTTCGGATCAGGTTCTTCTTCTTTGATCCTAGTATCTGCAGGAATGTCAGAATTCTCTCCTGAATATATCTGTATACCAGTGAAATCTATAAAATTTACTGTAACTGTCTATAGATTAGGAACTGACCAGTACTTAGACTAACTGACGTTTAAGTCAAGGCTCTACCTACTGCAACCTTACCAAGTGTGAGTGTCGAAACAGGCATCAAAGTTATTTGTTGGGCACTAGTAGTCTATATTTGCAAATTTTGCAAGTTCTGGACCATTGTACTTGAAATGTTTGCCAGGTTATGTGTCCAAAAGGGGTCACTGTCTGTGCCTGAATTAGAAAGGTTCCAGGATTCAGCTGCAACTAAAGATTTTGCAAAGCCTGTTGTGATATACTCTGACAACTGACTTGCACCCCATGAATTGTCTGTGGTGCAATACCTTGCACAATTTGGGCTTGACTGGTTGACTGCTGAGCATCTTGAAGTTGTAGATGGTATACAACAGGCTGTGCTGTAGAAACCTGAATATTCTGAGCCTGTGTCTCCTCAGAAACAGGATATAATTTCCCTGAAGATCTAAAGAATGGACTTGTCCACTAGAAGTAGTCAAGCTATTTGTTTTGTTTTAACATACATTTACTATCTATTGTAACAGGAAACTGTGATGAAGAGGATATTGTCACAAATAAATCTGTATCAGTATTAGTTTCGTTAATGTCAGGAAAAACCCACTCACCAGTCCTTTCTGAATTGTCTGAACTATCCAAAGATTGTCTTGTGTTTATCAAATGTCCATTGGCATTAATGCCTGCAGTCATTGTCTGAGATTCCCAAAAAATCTAGAACGACACTATTGATTGGTACAAAGGTAATTTCCTGGCAGACCAAAAGGCACATTAGCAACTACTTGAGTTTGTCCAAGAAAAGATGAACCACCAATTGCAACTCCTTGAATCTGGATTTGACCAGTCTGTGGTATGGGATTCTGTTATTGCTGGCTTTGAAGATGGAGACTGTTAAGAAATGTAAGCAGTCATTGGGAGTTGAAACAACATTCCAGCTAACCTCCAGTACCTTCAATCACATGATGATAGCAAACTGCTTTCCCACCAACAACTCAACTAAAGTTGAAAGTAGATTCTTCCTCAAAACAGAGACGGATCAGTTTCTTGATTTGATGCCATGAACACAGAACCATGTTATATCCAAGAGAACTTTTGACTTACACAACTGTTAAGTCATAAGTGAATATTGCTTGCAGCCTTCTATTCATGACAATTTTAATGACAGAAATAGAAAATGAAAGTAGATTTTAAAAAAATAATTTATGTAAAGAAATCATATAACCTAATAATGTCTCCTCCTATGACTTTATCACAGTATTTTAGAAAGCAGTAGAAGAAAAAGTTTTCAAATGGTGGACACATTCTCTTATGAACAAGAAACAGTCATTTCAGAGGCAATTGGACAATAGAAACAATAGTTAAATATTTCCTGACCTTCCAAAAAAATAAATATCAAGGGTTACTTCTTCTCAAGCTTGTTTCTCCTTTCTAGTTCCTTTCTTGTTCTCCTTTAATTTTTTTCACACAGCATCATTAAGGCTGCCTTCACTGTAGACTTAATGAGTCTGATACTTCCATAAACAGATTTTAGGTAAGATTTATAATTGCAATTTTCATCAAGTAATTTTCCCAGCTATCATTCTGCTTATTAGAAAGAGCTGATAATTAATTAGGACTTGAATTCTGCTTGGGAAATAAAGCTGGAGGCGATAACAAGGCCATAATATCTGATACTGTACCTTGTCGATTAAAGACACAAATATCTATCAATAAGTCATTTCAAAAAATGAAGGAGTATCACTCTAGTGATTCATAACCTGGATGTTATGGTTAGAAACTAGTGATAAATTGACAGTTGCAGGCTGTTTGGGGCACAGCTGTGGAGAATCCAGTTGGATCAGGCCCCTGAACAATTCTGCAGGTACTTGCTTAATTGATGTGGAAAACCCATCCTATGGTGGGTAGTACTTTCCAGTGGTAGATGGATAATAGGAAGTACAAGGAGAAAGGACTTGCTCTTCTCTTATCCTGTGTGGACTTGTTGATTTAGCTCTTCAAGAGTCTTTGTCTTCATTATTGCTGCTGCTGTCATAGACCTTGGTACACTCAAGAGTTTAATCCCTTTGACCTTGCTGTTGTAATTGCTCTCTTTGGAACCTGGTCTCCTAGGCCTTGCTTCTGTGCTCTGTTCATTGCTGATATCAGTACCCAGCTGTTCTTCAACCCTACAGTCAGATAGAGACTCCAGACCTTCTCAGGATCCTTCAGCTTTGTGAGACATTCTGGTCAAGAATGAAGCCACTATAGGCAGCTATTTTGAAGGCCTCTACATTTTTTGTGAGTCTATTTAATAAACATATATATATATATATATATATATACATATATATTGCATTCTAGCAAATATATATATTTGCAATGTATATATATTGCATTCTAGCAAATCTGTTTTTCCAAAGAACCCTGACTAATACACTGGGAATTTTAGAAAACAAAAAGTAAAACCACAACATTAAACAAGAATAAATATGAAAATCAAGAAATAATCTACTAGAGGCTGAGGGGGAATGCCTGAAATGTTTCCATTTTAATTGGATGAAACTTTCTCACTCCATTATGGAAAAAAAGTAAATATACTATAACTTACAAATTGTATCTTCACATTTCCTTGCACAATAAGAGCTAAATTTCTGTTCACTTCATATTTCAAAATATAAGACGATTGGGGAAGTTAAGTGTAGCAATTGGAATATTAACTGAAATCTCCCTGTAATCTTCATAATCTCATTTTATAAAGTGAGATTAAAATTGAAACATACTAAGAAATAGTTTAAGAATATATCTGCTCTTACATATTAATTTATACATTTATTTTTGTGTGCTACAGGGTTGTACTTTATGTCTACCCATATGCTTGCCAAGTGCCAGCTGTCTTATAGACCTACACCTCCAAATTGAGCCTTATAAACAATTTTTAGTGTATGTTGCTATTTTTTCTGTTTTATAAGAAATAGGCATATAGTGAATTTACCTTTCTTGATTAAATGCCAGTACATAAGATCCTGAAATGTGAACTCCTGATTAACTTGTAAACACATCTTTAAAATTCCTGGTTACTCTTTTACAACAAAATAAAGCTTGACTCTATACATAGTTTTTTGAATTTTATGGCCTAACATACTCTGAAGAAGAAAAGGCAGTCTGTAATGAAATAGAATAAAATAAAAACATTGTAACTGATGTAACTTAATAAATATAAATTTTTTAAATAATTATTTTTTAAAATTTTTTTAATTTTAATTTTTATTATTATTTATTCAATTGTGCGTGTGTACGTATGTATAAGTGCGCGCGTGCGCACACACGCACGCGTGTGTGTGTGTGTTTGTGTGTGTGTAGAACCACGGACGCCTCCACCTCCTTCTGCCCCAGGATTCACAAGCTCTGCCCTACCAGGACCAGAAGCGCAGGCTGCCCCCGCTTCCGCCTGGCGTCTATACGTCTATACGTGGGATCTGGGATCCGAACTCAGGACCTTCCGCCTGCAAGGCAGAGGCTTAACCCCTGAGCCACCTCTCCAGCCCCAATAAATATAAATTTTATGGTTAAAGTACCAATGTTGCAAACACAGTAACATTTGTTATACAGCAGTCACTTGTTTCTCCATCTGCATTTCATTATACATGTATGGGATTGATTATACATAATCCATTGCACTCAAAGCTAGATGTACTCTGGAAGTGTTTAAAATAACATATAAATTTCACTTGTAAAAACTTACCTGAAACTTTACCATTCATAAACTTCTGTTTGAAAATCATTTCTTGATCCTAAGATTCAATAGCTAGCTTATTCTCTGAATCATGCTCATTTATCTGCTTTGTGAATTTCAATTTCATTTTATCTAAATTTCTATTTAAAATAAAACATGCCATTTAAGAGAGCATGCTCTATTTCTTTGCTAAGCATACTGTAAAGAATGTAATTTTGGGGGCTGGAGAGGTGGCTCAGGGGTTAAGCCTCCGCCTTGCAGGCGGAAGGTCCCGAGTTCGGATCCCAGATCCCACGTATAGACGCCAGACGGAAGCGGGGGCGGCCTGTGCTTCTGGTCCTGGTAGGGCGGAGCCTGTGAATCCCGGGGCAGAAGGAGGTGGAGGCGTCCATGGTGGTTCGCGAATTCGTCCGTGGTTCTACACATACACAGACACACACATACACACACACAGAGACACGCGCGCGCGCACATACACCCAGTTGAATAAATACTAATAATAATTAAAAAAATTAAAAAATAAAAAAAAAAGAATGTAATTTTGGATTGTGCTTGGTATGACCTATAAATAGCAATTATGATCTAGCATATGATTAATTATATGATCTAGCAAAGAAGTGACTATGATTTTTCTTGTCTCTAAACACAATGAATTATTCTTGACTCTTACTATTTTATACCATTGCAGGGCAGTCACAACAGCTAAAATAGAAATGGCTTCTAGTAAGTTACTTAAGACCTTTAAACGAAATTATATAAAATTTGTATATGATTGAATTTAAAGAAAATTTACTAATAATTATTTTTCCAATAGTTTGAAACATTTATTGCTCATTTTGTTGACAGAACATTAAGGATTTGATGTATTAATAGCCTATAGAATTTTTTTTGTTTATGCTTACCATTTTTTTTCTTAAATTTCCGTGTAGTTACAACTACATTGAAATACCAAAGCAGTTATTTGACATTATTTTAAAAACAGAAATACTATCTGTGAAATTTCAAATAATGGCTGGAACAAATCCACATGCTAAAATACTGCATTTTCTTTCTTTTGCATCATGTAAGAAAGGAGCTGGGAAACGAATGAAATCTACCATACATTTGACCAAAAGAATTGTCAACAATATTTATTACTATAGTATTTGTATTAGAGAACTATTTCAAACAATATCATTGCTCAAAATTAGATTCTTATTAAAAATTTTAATGCAACAATGTTAAGTCCAATAGCATGAAGATATGTCACCAAATAGATGAGGAACAAAACGGGAAAATGCAGAACCAGATAATTATAAAAGAATATCACTTTATAGTACAGAGTGCAACTATGAGATATAGGCAGCAAGCAAAAAAATTGTAAGAGTATCATAAGCTCTTAACTCTTAAATCTCAGTAACACTCAAAAATTATAGGGTAAAATTCAGTGTCAAAACATATCAAGGGCTGGACAGATAGCTCAGGGGTTAAGACTGTGCCTCACGAGCAGAAAATCCTGAGTTCAAATCCCAGTTCCTAGGTAAAAACCACCAGGCAGAAACATTGGAGGCCCATATTTCCGATTCTGGTGCACGGAGCCTGAGAAATCCCAGAATGAAGTAAGAAAGAGGTAGAAGCAATCCAGGATGATTCCCAAAGTCATCCTTGATCCTACACAGGAACACACAGTGCCCTTTGATACACACACACACACACACACACACACACACAAACGAATAAAATGCATTTTTTAATTTTTTTTATTATTTATTCAATTTTGTATTTGGTGTTCCCATGTATGTATGTGTGAGTATGTATATGTGTTTGTGTAGAACCACGGACGAATTGGGGAACCACCATGGACGCCTCCACCTCCTCCTTGTTTACTCTGCTCCGGGATTCACAGGCTCCGCCCTACCAGGACCAGAAGCCCGGGCTGACCCACTTTCTCCCGGCGTCTATACATGGGGTCTAGGATCCGAACTCAGGACCTTCTGCCTGCAAGGCAGAGGCTTAACCCCTGAGCCACCTCTCCAGCCCCAAATAAAATGTACTTTTAAAAAATCGTCCTTTAAGAAAAAATCACATTAAGTTATCAAGTCAGCATTGGATTCTAACTTCTGCTAATAATTGGGGAATGGCCAAAACAGTTCACAGAGGGAAACTAGCTATATCTGATGGGTAAAACGAATTACAATGGTTTGGGAAAAAGGAAAAACTATCATTCAGAGTCAATAGGTGTAAATGAGGAATTTTTCATCTTTATCACTATTGTCATTTTGGAGTAAATAATAATTAACCGGCTTCTACTTTACTTGACACCAGTAGCACTTCATTCCATGCAGTTTTTTTTTTTTTAGTTTGAATAAAAACATTCTTTATTTGTAAAATGTCTTTATTTATTCTTTAACAATTTTATACATATGTACAATGTATCTTTGTAATATCCATCTTCCAACTCCCCTTACACCTCCCAGCCCTCCTTCAATATATCCTTTTTTCTCACTTTCATGTCCTCTTTTTTTATATCCTTCAGAGTACCATTAGTGTTGCCAGCACATGCATGTATGTTTAGCCACCCATGGGAGCAGGGGCAACCTACTAGTAGTGACAATCTAAGGAAAAATGACTCTGTCTTCCCCTGTAGCCACCAACTACCAATAACACCTCAGCTAAAGGTGGACTCTCATGAGTTCCTCCTCTTTCATGTTTTTTTTTTATTACCACTCATACAAATTTAACAGGTACACGGGTCCCCCCTTCCCTCCAACCCCCTATCCCTCTGTGTCCCCCTCCCCTCCCCCTCCCTTCCCCATCTCCCAGTGCCTCATCCTCCCATCCCCGGAGCATCCTTTAATGTGCATGCCAAACTCTCCTCTGAGTCTTCCTCTCCGATGAGGTGCAAAGACCCAGTAGCATTTCCCAGAACCCTTTCCTGTATTCCCCTTAAGCATAGGAACACTACTGTGGCTCTCAATCCCTTGCCTCCCAGGATCCTAGTGCCTTTAGCAAATGCTAGATTTTGTGAGATCAATAGTGTGTTGGACATTGCACAGGGCATGTAAAGTCCAAATATGATTGCTTGGGCCCTAACTTGTGTGGAGTATCTTGCATATTATTACTCCTCCCATTCTTGTGCTCTTACAATCTTACTGCCCCCTCTTCCGCAAATTTCCCTGAGCTTCAGGATGGGGAGAAATTAGGCTGGCCTAGTTCCAGGTGATTGATATAGAGTCTCTGATGTTCTGGATTATGGTGTGTTGATTTTTTTCAGTTTTGCTGCTCCCGCAATGCCCTTGGCTCCACCCTGATGGGTATTGGATGTCACGCCCTGGCCAGAGATAAAGACCTATTAAATTAGAGTCTTGTTATAAGAGTATATTCAAAGGTAGATGTAATAAAAGTAGGAAACCGTGGTGAAGGAGGGGTCAATCAACCATCTACGAAATAGTTACTTTCTATCTGACAGACTATACGGCCTCCCCTTCTGGTAAGATCATACCCCATCAGTTGTAAATGATCAGGAATGAAAGTCTGTGAACTTAACCAGATGTCTCATTACTTACTTACAGTCCTTGATGGTGGCCTATTTTCTCTGCTGTAAAATGGTTCCCTGTCTCATTATTGGTGTGGGCCTCCTTCCCCATCCCTGCCGTTCATAATTTTAGCAATTACTGTAGCTATTACAGAGATTTATCTTTGAGTTTCTCCAAGTGGGTTTCGTACTAGGAGCCACCGATTAGAGAGTACATACAGAGCTTAATTTTCTGGGTCTGGGACACTTCAATAAATATAATTGTTTCTAATCACATCCATTTCCCAGCAAATTGATTAATTCATCATTTTTGATGGCTGAGTAGTATTCCATTGTATACATTTACCACATTTTCATTATCCACTCGTCAACTGTTGGACGTTTGGGTTGATTCCATGACTTTGCTATTGTAAACAGTGCTGCTATGAACATGATCGTGCTTGTGCTATCGAGGTGAATTTTTATTGTATGTGGGGTTATTCCCAAAAGTGGAATAGCAGGGTCATATGGCATTTCAATCTTTAATTTCTTTAAGAATCTCCAGATGGCTCACCAGAGTGGCTATATGAGCCTGCATTCCCACCAGCAATGTAGGAGAGTTCCCCTCTCTCAACATCCTCTCCAGCATTTGTTGTTGTTTGTATTGTGAATTTTTGCCTTCCTAACCAGGGTGAGATGATGTCTCAGGGAAGTTTTGATTTGCATTTCCCTGATCGCTAAGGATGTGGAGCATTTTTTATGATATTTGTTAGACATTTTAATTTCATCCCTGGTAAAGTTTCTTTTAAGTTCCAAGGCCCACTTTTTAATTGGCCATTTGTTTCCTTAGTTTTAATTTTCTAAATTCTTTGTGCACTCTGGATAATAGAACTCTATCAGATATGTGATTAGCAAAGATTTTCTCCCATTCTGTGGGTTGACTTTGAGCTCGTGTTACAATCTCTTTATCTGAACAGAAGTTCTTTAATTTCATCAGATCCCAACTGTTGAAAGTTGGTAGCAGTGACTGGGCTATTGGATGTCCATTCAGGAACTCTTGGCCTAGCCCAATCAGCTCTAGGGAGTTCCTTACCCTTTTATAACCTTTTATAACTATGGATTTTTAGTATAGACTAATGTTTGGTATGTGGTACCTCCAGCCTTGTTTTTGTTTCTCAGGATTGTCTTTGCTATCCTGGGTCTTTTGTGTGGCCATATGAATTTTGAGATTGTTTGGTCAACTTCTTCAAAGAATTGTTTTGGGATTTTAATTGATATAACATTGAATTTGTATATTGCCTTTGGTAGGATGGTCATTTTTACCATGTTGATTCTGCCAATGCAGGAACATGGGAGGTCTTTCCACCTTCTGGTGTCTTCTGAAATTTCTTTCTTTAGCATGTTAAAGTTTTCATTGTAAAGGACTTTTACCTCTTTGGTTAGGTTTATACTAAGGAATTTCATTTTCTTAGGGGCTAGAGTAAATAGGATTTTTTCTCTCAGGGCTTTTTCATTTCTTTCATTCTGGGCATATAGGAAGGCAATTGACTTTTTTACATTAATTTTGTATCCTGCCACACTTCTGAACTTTTGTATTAGTTCCAGGAGCTTCCTGGTAGAATTTTTGGGATCGCTCCGGTATAGTATCATGTCATCTGGAAATAGAGATAACTTGACTTCTTCCTTGTCGATTTGAATCCATTTTATGTCCTTTTCTAATCTTATAGCTTCAGCTAAGACTTCAAGTACAATATTGAAAAGAAGTGGTGACAGTGGACAACCTTCTCTAGTTCCTGATCAAGGTGGGAATGCTTCAAGTTTTTCCCTATTGGGTATAATCCTTTCTGTTGGATTATTGTATACAGATTTTATTATATTGATAAAGGTTCCTTCCATTCCAACCTTCTCTAGGGTTTGATCATAAAGGGTTGCTGGATCTTGACAAAAGCTTTTACTGCATCTATCGAGAGTATCATGTGGTCTTGAAGTTTGGACTTGTTTACATGGTGAATTGTATTTATTGATTTGCGTATGTTGAACTAACCTTCTGTGCCTGGGATAAAGCCTACTTAATCCCTGTGGATGATCTTTTTGATATGTTTTTGAATCTGATTTGCTAAGACATTATTGAGAATTTTTGCATCTGTATTCATCAGAGAGTTTGGTCTATAGTTTTCTTTTTTAAGTGTATCTTTATTAAGTTTTGGGATTAAGATGATAGAAGGAATTTGGTAGTTTTCCTTGCTTTGGCTATTTGATGGAACAGTTTAAGGAGTATTGTTTTATTAGCTCCTTAAATGTCTGGTAGAACTCTGTGCTGAATCTATCTGGTCCAGGACATTTTTTGGTGGGAAGATTTGAGATTACTTACTCAATTTCCTTATATGTTATAGAACTATTTAAATAATTCAAAACTTCCTGATTCAATTTAGGTAAGTTGTGTTTACTAGGAATTCATCCATCTCTTTTGTTTTGTCAAATTTCACAGAGTATAAGTTTTTGAAATATGATGTTAAAATTTTCTGGATTTCTTGGGTATCAGCAGTGATAATGCCATTTTCATTTCTAATTTTGTTAATTTGGGCTTTCTCTCTCTTGCTTTTCATTAATTTAGCTAGGGGTGTATCAATCTTATTGTTTTTTTCAAAAAACCAGGTTTTGACTCAGTGATTTTCTGTGTCGTTTTCCAATCTCAATTTCAGATATTTCTCTCCTAATTTTGCTAATCTCCTCCATTCTATTGCTTTTGGGATCAGATTGCTCTAGTGTCTTTAAAGCTTTTAGGTGCATTGTTATATCATTATTTCAGATGTTTCCATTTTTCTGATGTAGGCATGAAGTGTTATGAACTTACCTCTTAGTACAGCTTTCATTGTGTCCCAAACCTTTTTATAAGTTGTATTTTCATTATCATTCACTTTCAGGAAATCTAGAATTTCCTTTTTAATTTGTTCCTGAATCCAATTCTCATTCAACATCATAGTGTTAAGTTTCCAGGAGTTAGTGTATTTTCTGTTGCTTGTTGTGTTGTGGATGTCAAGCTTTAGGCCATGGTGGTCTGATAAGGTGCAGGCTAGAATTTCAACTTTCCTGTATATGTGGAGATTCGTTTTGTGGCCCAATATGTAATCTATTTTGGAGAAGGTTCCGTGTGATGCTGAAAAAAATGCATATTCTTTGGTGCATGAATGAAAAGTTCAATAGAGATCTGTAAGCTCCATTTAAGTAAGGGTTTGCTTAAGCTCCAAAGTGTTTCTGTTAAGTTTTGTACATGTAGATCTATCCCATCTTGAGAGGGCGTTATTGAAGTCCCCAAGAATTATCGTTTTGGGATTGATTTCTTGCTTTAGACATTGTAGGGTTTACTTAATGAATGTGGGGGGGGGACGTATTGGGTGCATATATGTTCAGTATTGTGAAGTCTTCCTGGTGAATTGTACCTGTGACTTAAATGTAGTATCCATCCGTGTCTCTTATGATTTTTTTTGGTTTGAAGTCCATTTTGTCTGAAAGCATAATGGCTACCCCTCAGGTTTTCTGTTTTCTGCTTCCATTATCTTGAAGAATTGTTGACCAGCATTTTATTTTTAGGGCGTGCCTATCTTTTGTGGTGAGATGGGTTTCCTGCAGGCAGCAGATTGATGGATTGTGATTTTTAATCCAAGTTTGTAATCTGTGTATCTTGATCGGTGAGTTAATTCCATTAACATTTAGTGTTATAATGGAGAAACTATTTTTAATTCCAGACATTTATTATGTTTAGTGGTTTTTGTAAGTATATTGCTTCACTTTTAATGGTGTTATACTTCCCTTCTGTTCTCCTGGATATGCCTGTTGTTTTCTTCACACTTGAGTATCATTTCTAGCATTTTTCAAGGCCTGTTTTGGTGGACATGTATCCCTTCAAGTTGTCTTTTTGCTGGAAGATTTTTCTTTCTCCAGCTATCATGACATATAGTTTTCTGGGGTATATCAACCTGGGTTGACATTTTTGCTCATTCAATACTTGAAGTATGTCTCTCCATGCTCTTCTTGCTTTTACTGTTTTGACTGAGAAGTCATTTGTTGTTTTAACAGGTTTACCTTTAAAAGTGACTTTTTTTTTCCTTTGAAGCTCTCAGCACCATTTCTTCATCTTGAATGTGGAGTGTTTTAACTATTATTTTCCGTGGAGAGTTTCTATTTTGGTCATATCTGTTTGGTGTGTGGAATGCCTCTTGTATATGGATGGGCCTCTCTTTTTTTACAAGAGGAAAGTTTTCCTTGATGATCATTTGAAAAATTTCCTCAGGTGTGGTATTTTGAAATTCTTGCTCTGGTATTCCATGAATACACATGTTAGGCTTCTTCAGGGTGTCCTATAACTCTTGAATGTTTCTCTCAAGTATCTTTTTGACTTTAACAATCTCTTCCATTGAGCTGGTTAATACTCCCACTTTGTCTTCAAGGTCTGAAATTCTGTTTTCTGCTTTGTTAGTTCTACTGATAAGACTCTCTGTTGAGTTTTGGGTTGAAGATAACTTGTCTTTTAGTTCAGTTTTGAACTCTGCTTCAGTCTTTTTTAACTGCTCTATGCCTGTTTTTGTTTCTTGAACTGTTTTTCTCAACTCCTCCAAGTGTCTGTTGTTTTCCTCTTCAAAGCACTTGATGAGTTATTTAATTCCTCCCGGATTTCTTCTTTCATAGTATTGAACATGGTAATGATCATGTTTTGAAATTCGTTATTCTGGGTCAGGCTTATTTGGCCATTTTCCATGAGTTTGTCTGGTTGGAGTCTATCATTATGGGGTTAATTCCTTCAGTGGGAGATTTGTTTACTTGGTGTTGTTTCTCATGGATTTGCACTTTGACTTGGACATAGTTGTTTTAACTCTTAAGACCTTCTTTAAATTTCTGTGTGTTTTTCACTGAACTGAATTATTTGGTCTGGGGTTTTGGGATTGGGTGGGGGTCAAGCTTACCTAGGTCGTGATGAGTCCTGGCTGGAGTGTGCACTTCCCAGGTGGCGGAGTGGGGAAAGGGAGGATGTGGAGGCAGCAGTGGGCTATTTAACCTGGGGGAGCTGGGGCGGCGTGTGGGTTGGGAGTCCTCCCAGGCCCTGCATGGCTCTGGGGGGCTGGTGGGAGGAGCTGGGTCCCTTGGGCTGCCTGGAGTTCTGGGGGTGAGCGGGTGCGGAGCTTACCTGGGTCCCGGTGAGTCACAGCTGGACTGTGAGTATTCCGGGGTCTGTGGAGTGGGAGAAGGGCCATTCCCTGCAGTTGTAACAGTAAAAACTATCTCCAGACACGTTCTCATGGACGTGTCTTAAATTTCTTAATTTGCAAGTCACTGTTGTCAGAGTGAAAGAAATCCTTAGTTTGCTGTAGATACAAGCTTGACCACATGGCTGACTAAGGAGTTTAAACTAGAGAAAAATTGTTTCTGACCACCAAAAATGTAAGTCAATTAAAAATGTATTTTAAAATTATCTAGTATACATTTTCTAATAAATAATAGTGCTAAAACTGGCTCCTGTGTGTGTGTGTGTGTGTGTGTGTGTGTGTGTGTGTGTGTGTGCACCCGCCTGTCCCATGTGCATGAGTGTCTATATGTATATGGGTCCATATGTCAAAATGCCAGAGGCCATTGCATGTCTCTTTCTATCTCCTTCCATCATATTTTTCTCTTTGTCCTTTGAGGTTTTCATGTATAAACACAAAGACTTAATGTCACTGCTCCTCACACCCTCCTCTCTGATCCTAACTTCCACTTACCAACCCAGTCATCAAACTCCTGCTCTCATATCCTTCTGCATGTGTGGACCATAGTGCTCTTTGGAAGTGCCTCTACTGGTAAATGTCCAGACATCTGTAGTATTATAAGTGCCCCTGCAGTGGGCAAATCTACAGGTGCGGAAGCTGCCATTCTTTTATCTAACACCTCACCCAAAGTTTCTCTCTAGGTGTAGTTGTATCTTCTTGAGATTCTTATCTCTCCATGAGGGACTGTTGATATATCAGCCATTGTAGAGATCTATTCACATTATTTTTGTGTCAGTGTACTCTGTGAACCTGCAGACCACTGATTAAGCTAGACTGTGTGGATAGGTAATCTTCAGAATCCATCTGTATCTCTACATAACTTTGTGGTTTACAAGTGCATGCTTTTATGTGGGTGTTGAGTACCTTAACTCAGGTTTACATGCTCTTATGAGCCATCTCAGCCCCGTAGTGATTGAATTGTATACAATATTCATCTACTATAATATTATCCATTGAAAGATTAAAGATAGTTTTTAATTTTTAAATTTTTTTATTTATTAAATTGTGCGTGTGTGCGTATGTATGTGTGCGCACGCATGTGTCTGTGTGTGTGTAGAACCATGGATGAATTCGGGAACCACCATGGACGCCTCCACTTCCTCCGCCGGGATTCACAGGCTCCGCCCTACCAAGACCAGAAACACAAGCCACCCCCGCTTCCGCCTGGCGTCTATACATGGGATCTGGGATCCGAACTCAGGACCTTCCGCCTGCAAGGCAGAGGCTTAACCCCTGAGCCACCTCTCCAGCCCAAAAGATTAAAGATAGAAGCAAAATTATCAAGAGTCAATTAAGCTAGAAGCATGAACATAAAGTAGTTTAATATTGTGTATAATGTAAAATTCATTGCTCTAGAAAATATATTATAACTGTTAATAAGAAACAAATATTTACAAATAATTCACATATTACTCTATACATTTTGAATAGCATGAAATTCACATCTCATGTATAATACACAAGCTCAATTACAAAAATGTAATTAATGCAACAAATTTGGAGTTAGTATCATAAAAGTGGAGGCCAGCTTTTTGAAAAATTTGAAAACATATTGCAAAGGTTAATTGAAAAATATTGTTGAGAAAAATGATTTGATGAGACTATATTTTAGTAGATTAATTTAATGATTGTTAGCAGAATTTATTCAGAACAGGTTGGAGGAAACTGAAAATAGTAACCCTATTATATTATTGTTAACTGGTATTAAGAAATTATTGACTCTAATGCAATAATAGTGAACTTTTTATGGAGGTGATAAAGAAAATTTGGTGTCAGCATTAAATACATGAATTTATGAATCTTAGTTCAGGCACATAGTTACTGATGATGGAATTAACAGAAAGGGAAATTTGAGGATGGGGTGTCCTAATGGAATGTTTTATCTACTTTCATTGACGCAGAGGTGACAATCAATGTAATAATGGCATGAATATCAAGGCAACCAATAGCTTTCTGATTGGATTTAAGTTTGTTTGTCAGCAGGGAACACATTCTTGTTACTGTAACCTACAACAAGAACCCATGAATAGAAAGAAAACTCTTAGAAGTGAAGGCTATGGATGTTGTCATGATTAGAATATAAGTTATCCCCCACAGGCTCATGTGTTTGAATCCTTAGTTGATATTAGGAAAGGTTATGGGAACTTTACGAGGTGGAGTCTTGCTGGAGGAAGGCATGTCACAGGTGGTGGGCCTTGAAATTAAATAGGCCTGCCCTGCTTCTGCTGGGAGTCTTGCACCTAGGTCTCTAATCTTCTATCATGGATGTGACCAAATTCTCTTCCAGGTTCTTCAAACTAGCTGTTACTTCCTCCATACAGTACTATATTTCCCTGTCTGGAAACGTAAGCCTGATAAATCTCCCCTTTCTCCTTTTAAATTGGATTGGAGTGTTGTCTCACAGCAGCAGAAAGAGTAATGAAACAAATTTTAGTTTTGAAGACATTATATCAAACTGCCTCTTTAAATATTTGTTATTATAACCACAGATTAAAAGAGCATTCAGCGCTCAACCCTGATGCCTCCTTCTGCAATTTAAGGTGTTTGCTACAGAAAAGTACAATAAACCAAAATACAGAAAATAAGTGACTTGCTCCTAAACAGGATATCTAATCCACCTACTTCCACCTTCACCGCAAGGCTTAGAAAACATCTCAGACTAGTGGATAGTAAGATTATAAGAACCTAACGTGGGAAAATAGAACAGACAATATCTTCTGGACATGACAGGCATGTGGTATCCATGATTTCATGGCAGACATATACACTTACACAAAAACTTCATGGAAACTGTCCTATCAACATCTCACAATGAAAGAGTAACAATCTCAAGAAGCTCCACACCTTCCTGAGGGACTGATGAGATCTCTCTCATAGGAAAGAAAAGGAATATGCTTTCTTCAGTGGTATACTACTGATCAGTAATATTTGCTGGGAGATAAATCATGTCAGGCATATGTCATAAAACACAAACTAGATTAGACACAGTGGCCCACACAATTGAAAAGAGTTGAAAATTTGGAATTTAACAGGCGAAATGATGGGTTGTAAGGGGGAAAAGGGACTACAGTGCTCAGGATTAAGGGGTGAAAACAGCTATATTCATGTATGCAACACACAAAAAAAGGAAAATCTCCTACAGGCTTCCCCAGGGACAACTTTCCAAATATCAGGTTGACCAAGACTATCAGCCAAGGCTTAGAACCATAATAACTAAAGAAATTACATTTCCCACTTCAGTTAGGGAAGGAAAATTAGAAAAAAGTGTTCTTCAGATAAAGCATTTATCTTTTTGTTATAAGAATATTGGCAAAAAGCAAGTATAGATAGCAGTCTTCCAAGGCTAGTTTTTAATCATTCTGACTAATAATTTCCCATATGGTTTAGAAATGAAGAAAGCAGAATTTGGACTCTTAAGGAAGATTGTTTACACTCAGTCACAAATTTGTGCATTTAGTAGTATTTAAATCTAGCTCCAATCTGACAATGGTATTCTATGGCCACGAGCTAAGTATTTTAAATGTTAAGGAAAGAGAAATGCTATGAGTTCAAGAAAAGCACGGATTATTACAGGAGTATTAGGCCAACTTGAGAACAATAATCAGCCCCAGACCAGCTTGGGATAATATGTGAGATCCTAGCTTGAGGCAAAACAAACTAAATATGGATGTTTTTCCCAGAATCTATCATTGTGAATTTTCTAGGTAATTGTCTTGAATCATTCATACTGATAATATGGCAGTGACTCTCCCACTCTATGTACACAGCATTTTAATGCAAACCCTTTAATCTTATTTCATTTGCCATTTTGGAGGGCATGGTTATTCCTAAATTGAAACTAATTTCCAGTTCTTAAAAAAACTTTGTTTAGAATATTATGTTCTTGTATAGCAGTACAGAATTTTCCTTAATGTAGTTGTGATTGCAGATATTCGACTCTGCTTGGCTGTCCATTATAATTTGTATATGGGAAATCGGCAATCCAGGTGTAGGAGTAATCTTTGCAATTTAGAAATCTAAGGAAAGCTTCCCTCAAGTCATTGTACTTTTGTTGCTTAAAACCAACTGTATATTCATATCTAATATCAATGACAAGGAATGTCATATCATGTGTTTTTTAAAATGAAGGGTCCAAGAGAAATGTCCTAATTAATTTTTTCCTATTCTTTTTCTCTTGTAGTTTGGGATAGCAAGTGGTAAATTCTTTATTAAAAAAATTCCAAAATGTCTTTATAATTCCTATGATCTATAGCCATCTGTGTAAACAGTAAAAGAAGGGTGTTTCTTTTTATTCTAGAGAAATGTTGTTTACTTATCAGTGGTTTTCCTGATATGTGTGTGTGGTTATAACTCTGTAATGTAACTTTTTTTATAAATGAAAAGTGTACATTTGCTTTTTATGACATCCAGTCTTTGAAATAGTTCTTGTAGTGTGTATATGTTAGGTTTGAAGTGGCCAATGAAGGAAAGAGATAATTTTGACCTTTTAGACATATTAAAAATGAAAACATTGAATACATATTTATATATCACAAAGCTTTATTTTGTGCTATGGCCATTTTTCACAATTTTAATAATTGTGTCAGTATTTAACGTTAGACAAACACTCACTAGAAGAAAGAGAGGAATGAAGGATTCACTGAATAGAGTCAGGCAAGGAATTAAGCATTTTTCTCAAGAGGTAATTATCATAGCTATTTTGTGGGAGTCTTTGCTCATGCATTTTTTATTTTCTGGATTTAGCAAATTGACAGAAAAGAGATTTCATGAAATAAATGTATTCATCTTTTTATCTTACCAAGCCATTGTAAAACTGATGCATTGTATTACTTTTCTGTCCTTCGAAATTATCATTCCTGGGTACTACTAAAGCATGACTACAAGAAGTCTATAGTAACAAGTATGATTTGTCTGTTTATGTGAAAACACCAGTGGCTTTCAGTGCTCTAGACAAATGGAAACTAGCTATTTCATTAGCATCTTTATCACCCTCATATTTTCATATTACACAACCTGAGGTATCTGTCAGGAGCCTGGTATTGCATGTCATTTTTATTTCTTTTTGTTGTTGTTCTTGCTCATCTGTTTTCTCTCTGATTCTCCTGGCTTAAATAACTGGACAGCTGGAATATGTTAGAAAGCAGAGTGCTCCCAAAACAAAATTGCTCCTTTGGACAAATTTCCAGGAGTGAATAAAAGATCTCTAAGGTCCTTTTGATTTCAAAGAGATCTGAATTGAACATCACATAAGTATGTCTTTTATTGGAATTTACTTTCCTTTCACAAGGATTGTGTTCCTTGGAAACATCTTAATGTTATTTTCTGTAAATAATTTTGATGACAAGAACAACCATGAAAAATAAAAACATTATAATGAACAAAGTGTACTAATAAAATTACTTTTCAAGTTATGTTTTTGAAGCTGCTTATGTTTTCTAACTCATAGCTACTATTATTGGTTTTCACCACCCACCCACGATGAAAATGTGCCAGTTCAGAATTTTTTTTTACAAGATTGTCCTTGCTTGTTACAAGACCTTTAACTTTGAGAGAGGTGCTTCATATTTTGGGAAATAAAAGAATCATTATTAAGGTAATTAAAAAACAGAGCATGTAATTATGATATGTTCATATTTTCATGTTTTGCTATGCAAATATTTTTAACTTTATTTACTTAATGTGAGTTTGTGTGTGTGCGTGTGGTGTGTGTGTGTATGTGTGTGTGCGTGTGTGTGTGTGTGTGTGTGTGTGTGTGTGTGTGTGTTTGTATTAGCAGGCACTGTGTGTCCCTGTGGAGAACCAAGGGTCATTTTAGGAATTGTCTTGGATTGCTTCTACCTTCTTTTTGCTTAATTCTGGGATTTCCCAGGTTCCACCCCTTCCCCGGGCCAGAAGTACAGGCTGCCGCCTTTTTACCTGGCCTTTTCCAATGATGGGACATGAGATTCAAACTCAGTATTATATGGTTGTGAAATACATTCTTAATCCATGAATATCTCTCCAGCCCTATGAAAATATTTTAGCTCATACATTTCAGTGATGCTAGAACTAAAAATAAATGCCTAACAATTCTGATTTTTTTCTCTCTTTATGGAATGATTGACTTTGTACTTACTACCATTCACTGAAAACATGATTACATATATGTTCTGAAAACCCATTTTTTTCTACTGTCTCCATCATTCAGGAGGTGCATAAGCTATTATTTGCATGTTTGATAATTATGTGAAAATTTGATATTTATCATTATTTTCCATAGTGTTTGAAGTAGAAAGATAAGATCTCACATAATCACTCCCCGGGCATCCAAACTCCATAAAAACAAGTTATCAAAAAGTTAGTTTCGATTTCTTTTCAAACTACTGGGAGATGCCATGTAACCCTTTGCTCATACCCTGTACACAACATTATTTTTGGTGTCAGATAGTAAACACATGTGTTTATCACCAGGGGCAGCAATTCTTTATACCTGATACTGTAGTATAATGCCTCTTTATCTAATGGCAGTTGAATCATATCAGCTTTTGAAAAATCTCCTTTTGATAACTATCAGGTATCATTCAGTTAGCTCCTTTTCATCATTAATACTCTATGTGCACATTATCTACTTATAGCATGTTGGTAATTTCCTCTAACATATGGTATAATAAAGTTATTCTTGGAGGATTTTCCATCCATTTCTATGATATTTTTAGAGAAAAGATCCTCCTTATTAGTCAAATTTATGATTCAGGGTAAATAATGCTCATATTTTAATCTTACATGTCTCATGAATATGGAATAAAAGAGTCGCAATTTATTAGTTTTTGTCAAGCTGTCCAGAAGTATTAAAAACTAATTAGAATGCATTTTTTTTGAATTGTTAGCGACTTAGGGAATCAAACTTTTTTTATTTTTATAGAACTGTCAGACAAAAAAATCTGAATTCTCTTTAGCTTCCCAAACTACCAACCTTTAAAAATTATTTAAAAACAGTTAAATATTTTCAATTTCTTACTTTTATGGTCACATATTACAAAAATTTGAACTCATGTATAAAAGAATTCTTTGATCCTCAGTTAGGACTTTCTCAACACAAGGAAATCAAGCTTCTAATCATTACTACTTACAGAACTTCAATAGGCCATCTTGAGTGTACTACGTGCAATAGGAAAACCTTCTGAACCACTAATTATCATGATTAAAGGGTTCCTTTGGAAACTATTTTCTTGGTACACGATAGTGGTTTCAGTTGGGTACAATGGCAGACACCCTCAGATTTACAAGATCAAATGAAACTGGAAAATAATACTGCTAATGCTATTATTTTAAACTATAGAGCTTAATAAAAGTAAAAATTCTTATTAAAAAAGATAGGGAAAATTATTGAGCCTAAGTCTTTAAAAAGTTCATGAATGAAAATGTTTTGAGTGCAACTAATTCACAAATAAAAATTGATAATAGTATTATCTTTTATTAGCTGAAACATAGTTTTCTAAGAAAGAAAGAAAGAGAGAAAGAAAAAGAAAGAGAAAGAGAGAGAAAGAAAGAAAAAGAAAGAGAGAAAGAGAAAGAAAAAAAAGAAATATCTTTCAGTTCTTACCTTCAAATTTCATTTACTCAGTTCAATTATTATATTGATAATAAGTATTTTAATGTAATGTACATGAGTTAGAACATCTGGCATATAAAAATTCTATTTTAAGGGGCTGGAGAGGTGGCTCAGGGGTTAAGCCTCTGCCTTGACAGGCAGAAGGTCCTAAGTTCGGATCCAAGACCCCACGTATAGACACCAGGAGGAAGCGGGAGTGGCCCGCGTTTCTGATCCAGGTAGGGCAAAGCCTGTGAATCCTGGGGCAGAGTAAACAAGGAGGAGGTGGAGGAGGTTCATGTTGGTTCCGGAATTCGCCTGTGGTTCTACACATACGCACATAAACACACACACACACACACACACACACACACACACACACATCGCACACACATGCACAATTGAATAAAAAACAAAAAAAATTCTATTTTAGTGTTGTATAGAATGTTTAAAAAATGATGGTTGATCTGTTGAGATGGTTCAGCAGGCAAAAATGGTTCCTCCCCAAGCTTAACTAACCCATTTGATTCCTGAATCTCACATGAACATGTGGCTTGTGGGACAAACATTTCTAAACTAAGCATTCTTAAGGTGAGATGAGAAGCAGAAAGAAGAAAATTTCCCAGAAACTTGCAGTCCATTTATATTAGAATACACAGGAGACTTTGCCAAAAGGTGTACTGTGATATCCACTTAAGTATAGTGTCACATGTACACCTGCATACACACACACACACACACACACACACACACACACACACATACACACACACACAGTGCAATAATAATGATAATAATAATATAGATTTTGGAGGGAGTTTGCAAAAATACAAATGTTTGTTCCATCGTTCACTTCCTGTCTCACATTTCTATTAATTTATATTTTTCACAGTTTCTTGATTTATAAAGAAGGATCATCAAGAATTACTTGCAAATAGTAAGCAAGGATCTGATGTATGTCAAAAATATTTAGAACAGTGTTTGGCAAAAAGAAAACGATTTTGAAATTTTTAGTTTTTATTTCATGTGTGGTATTTTTAAAGTTATTTATGCAATCATTGTAAATATCAATTTAAGCTCTGTATTTTTTATGCGATCTAATACAGTATATTTGGAAATACAGCAAATAAATAACACACAATATCATCAATTATGTGTTGATGGTGATTGCAATATTTTCTGTAACACATCTGGAAAGTACCTATGCTGTATGTAGGTGCATCGATCAGAGGAGTAGTAGAAGGTAGCATTGATAAAAGTAGTACATGAGAGGTCAATGATTCAAAGACTTACCCCCTAGAGCTAGTAAAACTTCATATATGTCTTGCCTGTCACAGATTTTGAGAGCTAACAAAGAATGTGATGGGACACATAGGACAAGAGCCACAATCTCCTTCATGAGTTATATTCTTTTGTGGGTTTACTGTTTTGTCTGGGTTACATATATTTTTGCATGACATCATTGATTACTGTGATTCCCAGTCCTTCATGTCTCTTATCTCTTCAAACTCCCAACTTGAATATATGCAAATGCTTACAACACACCTTCACTTACTATATCATGTGACACACTTCATTTTCTGTCTCTATCCTTTCTGCCTCACTTTCTTGCTCAAGATAAAACTCCCCCTGTGGAAACAAATCTAGGATGGTTTGTTTTGTATATCAGGTTTTGTCTTCTTTACATGCTATTCTTTGATTTTACCATCTGTCAAGAGTTGAAATGTGAGTTTTTTTACCACAGACTATGTTTGAATCTTTAGTTGTTTGGAAAAGTCATGACACTTTTAGGAGGTAGAGCCTTGCTGCATAAAGGTAGTCACAAGGGGTGGGCCTTGAAGTTAATTAACCCAACCCTGCTAGAATAAGGGAGTATGTTCTTCAGCATGCAACAGCAGCTCTGCCACAAGAATGCCTGGAGCAACTTAGGCAGCTTCCAGATTCTTCCAGCCAGACATTCCTTTTGCACCATGAAAGACTCTATCTCCCCTCTGGAATCATAAGCTGAATAACTTCCCTTTCTTCCCTTAAGTTTTTTTGAGCTTCAATAGTCTCATGGTGACAGAGAAGAGTAATGGGTAAATTACCAGCCAATAAATTAAATACTGTTCCTTGAAATTTGCCTTTTTATAAACTATTCATCCATAGCTCTCTTCAATTTATAGTTTTTGTCAATATTATTAAAGTTGTTTTCCCTGATAGAATAAATTTCAGGTTAAGACAAGCAAGTAGTAAATAAGAATTTGTTTTTCAATGTCTCTACAAGTGTCACTATGTATTAAGAACATATTAATATTTAGACATATTAGATGATTAGATTCTGTTCTCACACAATCTAAAAATATAAACTAATATTAACCTTGAAGTGTATTGTTTATAGATATTGAAAACTTCCAAACTCATCTTTCATTCATCTATGTTTTCCTCTTTGAAATATACATACAACAAATACATTTCAGCTCATACAAATTTCATGAATGCAAGTATAAGTTCTGTTAATTTAGAACTCATTCTCTTTGATTATAAGTGTAAATTAAGGAGTCCGACTGCCTACATTTCCAGCTTACTGTTATTATTGGAAGTTGTGTGATTTTAGCCAAGTTATTTCCATATTTCATTGAAGATAATATTGCTTAGGAAGATAGACTGAAAATATGCAGATTTGAATAGCATCTGGCACATAGGACATCCTGATTTTATACTCGTTTTTATGGTGAGACAAAATATTATTTATTACTTTATTAAATATAAATCTGAAATGATTTGCTATGCTATGGTGAAAACAAGATCTAGGGGAAAAGGATATGCTAGGGTTGAAACAAAGTTGTAAACCCTGGGTAAAATAAATAATAAGGCTTGTAGCTGGTTATGAGAGGAGACAAAACAACAAAGTCACTCTCAACTGGCTCAGACTGTTTCCTACAAAGCCCCCTTTTTTCTTTAAGGAACATACCTAAGACAGTGTTGTGCTTCCATCTATATTTTTCAATTTAATTGCAATTGACTATACAGTGGATAAGAATGGATTCTAGATTCCTGCACCTATTCCAGGAAATAGACAACCTGAGACTGCCATGAAGATGAGGAGCTAAATATGTGATAGACAAGAAAATCTATACTACATTTTGGTAGTAGTGGTAGGAAATACTCATAGGCAATACAGACAAGGGTCTATGATGAATTACAAGCTAATCCAGTGCCTGAAAACAGTGAGTATCGTGTAATTAATAGATAGCAGATACTGACCAAGGTCAGAGACCTGTAAGATCAGAAAGTTTGGTGGCCAACAGAAAAAAAAAACTGAGGACATCAGCTTAAAAAAATGAGTCAAACATAGATAAAGGAGGACTTCAATGTATGACTATGCATCTAATGGGTGATCAGAGCATGATTGTGTCCTTGGTTGTGTTGGGCCCACCCAGGATTTGCCCCAGGGCATGGCCCAGCACATGGGAGTAAAGATAGCACTGAGGGCAAGGGTCTTGGGCATAACCTGATCACTTCACAGAGAGCCCTAATTGGCTTTCAGGTATCTACCTGCCCTCTCTGCTGATTGACATTGAACTTGGCCACTATCACCTAAAGGATGTTGTGACCTTTGAGATAATTGGCCGGCAATTTGGCGCTTTTTGTCTTTTCCCTGTATAAGCGCCTTTGTTTCCGCCAATAAACTGAGATCTACTGAAGACCAGACAGACTCCCTGGTCTGCAACCAATTCTCTGGGGAATGGAGGCAGAGGTGGGAACGGCCTTTTTGTCAACACAGCCAGCAGCTGTGTAATAGAGTGTGTGAATAAGTGTGTGAGTGGGCTGAAACACGCCACGCCATGGGTGAGTGGACACTACAGGTTGGATAAGAAGAGTATATACAAAAAGCTTGTGGGTGCCCAATTAGTTTAGCCTCTGAAATATCCAGAAAATTAACCAATTTCCATGACTTCAGTCCTTATTCATTTTTTCACAAGCCTTATAAAAATCCTTGCACTTGACACCCTTCACATAAAAATAGTCTTAGTTTTTTTTTGTGTGTGTATGTGATTCTCCAATTACCTTGCGTTTGCTTGGTCATTAATCCTTTGTCTGCATTTTCATTTGTCATTAGTGTAACTGAAGAGTGATTATACCAGGTTGGCTTTTGATTACCTTTGATTTTTTGGCATCTTGGTCCCTGGGTTGAACCTATCTAGGCTGAGAGAGGCCTCATCATTCTGAAAGATCTGTATCACCTCTAAATCACTGTGCTATGTGGTTATTATAGATTAATTGTCATCATTTCTCAATGAATACACATTTATCAATGCCCAAAACATCTGACTATTATTTCACATAGCAGAAGAGTAAATATCACATTCCCTGGCAAAAGTTGTTAGTTTAGGATTCTTAGAGGAGCAAATTATCCTGGATTGTTCCAGTGAATCCTAATGTGCTAAGAAATTTTTTTTTATAAGAGATAGGCAGAAGAACACTTGACTAACCTAAAAGTAAGAGACAATGTAACTTTGGTCTGGCCATAAGTAAAAAACTAATCATGTTTGAGAAACAGACTAAAAATTTTTATTTTTTTTTATTGAATCATCAACTTTCTGCTAATTTATTATGATAGCAGTATGTAACTATTATCCTGAGGTGGAATACTTAATGCAATTTTATTTATTAAGCTAACAATGTTATTTTAAATAATTTTATTTTTTACCTACTTATACAAGCTTGATGGGTAGGTATCCTCTACCCCCTTTTTCTCTCTTCCTATTTCCCCTACCTCCTTTCTTCCCCCATTCTGCTTTATCTCCAACCATCCATCCCCCCTTTCTTCCTTTCCTCTCCCTTTGGTGTTTCCTACCTTCTGTCTCAAACCCTACAAAATTTGAACTTGTATGGGCCCTAAAGTTCCCTCTGATTCGTCTACACTTGTGAGAGTTCACAAATCTGTTACATATATTGGGGCCCAATCTTGGGCTGCCCACTTATGTAAGAACTCTCTTATATCTCTCTAACCATTGTCTCTAAGGATCCTTCTTCTGAAGCCATCTCTGCTGAGATCCATGCTAGTCTATGGGGGCTTTTGGACATGACAGCCATAGTGTAGGTCAAGTAAAGTCCAATCCTATTTCAGTGAGATCCTGGCTGCCACAGCCCAGACTTCAGTGGAGTATCTTGTCCATTGGTGAACCTCCCTATCTTTAGGCTCTTACGATCTTGCTGCCTCTTGTTCCTCAAGGT
The DNA here is from genome assembly GCA_023101885.1 of Typhlomys cinereus. Taxonomy (NCBI): domain Eukaryota; kingdom Metazoa; phylum Chordata; class Mammalia; order Rodentia; family Platacanthomyidae; genus Typhlomys; species Typhlomys cinereus. Next base: position 2,389,717 of record JALPQD010000332.1, read on the forward strand.
TCTCTAAGATTTACGATAGGGAGAGATTTGTTTGATCTGGTTCTGGGTGAACATTGTAGTTTCATTGGTATTCTGAATTAAGGTTCATTGTTTGCAGTTTTTTGGTTCCTGCACTGCACTTGGCTGCATCCTGTTTGGCTGTTGCATCCTTCTCCTAAGAAAAGATAAAATATGGTTAACAAGAAGTTCTTAATATAAAAAGAGGCTTAAAGGTAGGGGGAAGAATAGGAATAGGGAACAGTAGTGAGTGGGGTCAGTCTTCCAGTTGCCAGTTGGCTAAAATCTACCTGCCAGCTAACCCCCATCCCCTCCATGACTGGGGAGATATTCCCAGCTCTTCAAACCTGTATTATCCCAAGTGAACAGGAATGGAAGTTTAACAGAGGTCCTGCTTCTTACCGTCTGTACGTGACTGTGACCTAATTGGTCTATTGATCTATCCTCTTTTGTCTTCTTTCTATTGAAGTCTTCTTACCCTTCCCTTATAGCTGTAATCTTCTACAGTTATAATGGGTATTACAGAGATTTACCTTTAAGTATGTTGCCATTAAGAAGGTTTGAAGATAGAATTTACTAATAAGGGAGAACATGTAGTATTTAACTTTCTGGGCCTGGGATATTTTGCACAGAATAATTTCATGTAATTCATCCATTTACTGGCAAATTTCGTTAATTCATTTTTTGATGGCTGAGTAATATTTTGTCCTATAAACATATCATGTTTTCACTATCCATTTGTCAACTGTTGGGCATTTGGGTTGATCCTATGACTTTGCTATTGTAAATAGTGCTGTAACGAGCATGGATATACTCATGGTACTATACTAAAATGATATTTTTAGGTATTTTTCCCAGTAATGGTTTATAGCAGGATCATATGGCATTTCACTCCTTAACATTTTTAGAAATCACCATGGCCTTCTCCATCCCACGCCGCCCTTGTCCACCCCACCACGCCTCCCGCTCCCCACTCTGCCAGACCACCCCTCAGGTGAGTCCCCCCAGACCTGTGCAGGTCGCCCCGCCTCCCAGCGGCACCCAGGCTGCTTTGGACTTTGGCCTGGGACATGCCCCTGGACCCCAGCCCCCCTTCTCGCTCCCCTGCTGCCTTTGTCTGCCCGAACATGCCTCCTGCTCCCCACTCCACCAGACCACCCCCAGGTGAGTCCCCCCAGACCTGTCCAGGTCGCCCCGCCTCCCAGAGGCACTCAGGATGCCTCTGGTTTAGGCCTGGGATACGCCCTGGGCCCCAGGCCCCTTTCTCCCTCCCGCCCGCCTGTCCGCCCAACTGGACAGGACTTGCTTGCTTTCCTCCATCCCTGGAGCTTGGGTAGGACACTAAGCAAAGTTCCACGTCCCGGGTGAAGAATTCTGCTATCAACATCAGCCCCTTTGCCTCTGTGGCCCACCAGGGACCCACGCACATGGTCTACAGAAGACACGCTGCTACTCAGAATTCAATAGAGTCCAAAGAAAACTCAAGCAAAGTTCTAAGGGTCAAAGACCATACATCTGTAAACCTCTACAATCATCCTATCACATGGGAGAGATTCTTCACATCCAGCCCAAAGATAACTAAACCTCTTTTTTTTTCACCTTACTGTTCCTTTCTATTATTAATCACTATAGATTAACTTTTCCATAAAGCCACCCCAAAAACATATACAACTCCAGAGATCATACCACTCACCCTCACGTATCACCAAGATACTACATCGTAAAAGTGCACTACCATACTAATATTCACTCCTTGTCTACTTAACCTGACTTAACTGATATACTAACAGCCTAAAAGCCTCAACTAGGACATTACAATAACAAAAGACAAACATACCCAACCTCAAGGCAAGCACTAGTAATAACTGCCCAAGTGTAGTAATCAAAAACACACAGAAACTGAAAGGCCCTAGAAGACAAAACAACAATGCCCAAGTCAAAGTGCAGATCCATGAGAAACAAAACCCAAGAAGACCAATCTCCCACTGAAAGAATTAACCCCTTCATGATGGATGCCAACCAGAACAAATTCACAGAAAATAGCCAAGAAAGCCAGACCCAAGATAACGACTTTCATAGTATGATCATTACCATGATTAACACTATGAAAGAGGAAATCCGAGAGGAGTTAAACAACCGCATCAACAATTTTGAACAGGAAGAAAACAGGCACTTGGAGGAGTTGAGAAAAATAGTTCAAGAAACAAAGATAGGCATAGAGCAGTTGAAACAGTCTCCGGCAGAGTTTAAAATTGAACTGGAAGACAAGTTATCTTCAACCCAGAACTCAACAGAGAGTCTTATCAGCAGAACTAACGAAGCAGAAAACAGAATTTCAGACCTTGAAGACAAAGTGGGAGTATTAACCAGCTCAATGGAAGAGGTTGTTAAAGTCAAAAAGATATTTGAGAAAAACATTCAAGAGTTATGGGACATCCTGAAGAAGCCTAACATGTGTATTCATGGAATACCAGAGCAAGAATCTCAAAATATCACACCTGAGGAAAATTTTCAAACGATCATCAAGGATAACTTTCCTCATCTAAAAAAAGAGAGGCCCATCCATATACAAGAGGCATTTCACACCCTAAACAGATATGACCAAAATAGAAACTCACCACAGCAAATAATAGTTAAAACACCCCACATTCAAGATAAAGAAATGGTGCTGAGAGCTTCAAGAGAAAAAAACAAGTCACTTTTAAAGGTAAACTTATTAAAATAACAAATGACTTCTCAGTCATAACAGTAAAAGCAAGAAGAGCTTGGAGAGACATACTTCAAGTATTGAATGAGCAAAAATGTCAACCCAGGTTGATATACCCCAGAAAACTATATGTCATGATAGCCGGAGAAAGAAAAATCTTCCAGCACAAAGACAACTTGAAGGGATACATGTCCACCAAACCAGGCCTTCAAAAAATGCTAGAAATGATATGCAAACTTGAAGAAAAGATCAAGCGAATTCAGGAGGACAGAAGGGAAGTATAATACCACAAAAATATAAATGTAAAACAATAAGCTTACAAAATCCACTAAACATAAAAAATGTCCAGAATTAAAAAGAATTTCTCCATTATAACATTAAATGTCAAGGGGCTTAACTCACCAATTAAGAGACACACATTACAAATTTGGATTAAAAATCACAACCCATCCATCTGTTGCCTTCAGGAAACTCATCTCACCACAAAAGATAGGCACATCCTAAAAATGAAAGGCTGGTCAAAAATTTGCAAGCTAATGGAACCAGGAAACAGGCAGGGGTAGCCATTATGCTGTCTGACAAAGTGGTCTTCAAACCCATAAAAATCATAAGAGACACAGATGGATACTACATTTTAGTCACAGGTACAATTCACCAGGAAGACTTCACAATACTGAACATATATGCACCCAATACAGGCCACTCCACATTCATTAAGAAAATCCTACAGCGTCTAAAGTGAGAAATCAACCCCTAAACATTAATTCTTGGGGATTTCAAAACTGCCCTCTCAACATGGGATAGATCAACAGGTCAAAAGCTTAACAGGGACACTTTGGAACTTAATCAAACCCTTAGAGAAATGGCCTTACAGATCTCTATCGAACTTTTCATCCACGTACCAAAGAATACACATTTTTCTCAGCAGCACATGGAACTTTCTCCAAAATAGACCACATATTGAGCCACAAAATGAATCTCCACATATACAGGAAAGTTGAAATTCTAACCTGTGCCCTATCAGACTACCACGGCATAAAGCTCGACATCCACAACACAACAAACAACATAAAATACACTAACTCCTGGAAACTTCACACTATGATGCTGAATGAGAACTGGACTCAGGAAGAAATTAAAACGGAAATTCAAGATTTCCTGAAAGGGAACCATAAAGAATACACAACTTACCAAAATCTCTGGGACACAATGAAAGCTGTTCTAAGAGGTAAGTTCATAGCTCTTAATGCCTACATCCAAAAAATCGAAACATAAGAAATAAATAACTTAACAATGCAGCTTAAAGCTTTAGAGAAACTAGAGCAATCTGATCCCAAAAGTAGTAGAACAAAGGAGATCAGCAAAATAAGGGGAGAAATATCTGAAATCGAGATTAGGAAAACCATAGAGAAAATCAACCAGTCAAAAAGCTGGGTAAATTAACCAAACCTAGGTAAATTAACCAAAAGCAAGAGAGATAAAACCCAAATTAACAAAATTAGAAATGAAAATGCAGTTATAACTACTGACACCCAAGAAATCCAGAGAATTATAACGTCATATTTCAAAAACTTATACTCTGTGAAGTTTGACAATACAAAAGAGATGGATGAATTCTTTTTTATTATTTATTATTTATTCAATTGTGTGTGTGTGTATGTCTATATGTGTGTATGTGTAGAACCATGGACGAATTCGGGAACCACCATGGACCGCCTCCACCTCCTCCTTGTTTACTCTGCCCAGGGATTCACAGGCTCCGCCCTATCAGGACCAGAAGCGCAGACCGCCCCCGCTTCTGCCTGGCGTCTATAAGTGGCGTCTAGAATCCGAACTCAGGATCTTCTGCCTGCAAGGCAGTGGCTTAACCCCTGAGCCACCTCTCCAGCCCCAAGAGATGGATGAATTCTAAGTAAACACAACTTACCTAAATTGAATCAGAAGTTGTGAATTATTTAAATAGGCCTATAACATATAAGGAAATTGAGGAAGCAATCTCAAATCTTCCCACCAAAAAATGTCCTGAACCAGATGGATTCAGCACAGAGTTCTACCAGACTTTTAAGGAGTTAATAACACCAATACTCCTTAAACTGTTCCAACAAATAGCAAAGGAAGGAGCACTACCAAATCCCTTCTATGAAGCTAATATTGTTTTATTCGAAAACCTAATAAAGATACACTTAAAAAAGAAAACTATAGGCCAATCTCTCTGAAGAACACAGATGCAAAGATTCTGAAAAAAGTCTTAGCAAATTGGATTCAAAAACATATCAAAAAGATCATTCATGGGGACCAAATAGGCTTTATCCCAGGCATACAAGGTTGGTTCAACATATGCAAATCAATAAATGTAATTCATTACATAAACCAGTCCAAAGCCCAAGACCACATGACACTCTCGATAGATGCAGAAAAAGCTTTTGACAAGACCCAACATCCTTTTATGATCAAAAAGACAGTAGGAATGGAAGGAATCTTTATCAATATAATAAAAGCAGTATACAACAAGCCTACAACAAGGATTATACTCAATGGGGAAAAACTGGAAGCATTCCCACGTCGATCAGGAACTAGACAAGGCTGTCCACTCTCACCACTTCTATTCAATATTGTACTTGAAGTGTTAGCTGAAGACATAAGACAAGAAAGGGACATAAAAGGGATTCGAATCAGCAGGGAAGAAGGCAAGCTATCCCTATTTGCAGATGACATGATCTTATACCTGAGTGATCCAAAAACTTCATCAGGAAGCTCCTGGAACTAATTGAGAAGTTCATCAAGGTAGCAGGATACAAAATAAACGTACAAAAATCAGTGGCTTTCCTATATGTCCAGAATGAAAGAAGTGAAAAAGCCCTGAGAGAAATAATCCCATTTACTATAGACCCTAAAAAAATGAAATACCTTGGTATAAACCTAACCAAGGAGGTAAAAGACCTTTACAATGAAAACTTTAAAACCCTAATGAAAGAAATTGCAGAAGACACCAGAAGGTGGAAAGACCTCCCGTGTTCCTGGATTGGCAGAATCAACATCATAAAAATGACCATCCTAACAAAGGAAATATACAAATTCAATGCTATACCAATTAAAATCCCAAAGAAATTCTTTAAGGAAGTTGACCAAACAATTTCAAAATTCATATGGAGGCACAAAAGACCCAGGATAGCAAAGACAATCCTGAGTAACAAAAACACTGCTGGAGGTATCACCATACCAAACCTTAGTCTATACTACAAATCCATAGTTGTAAAAACAGCCTGGTACTGGCTCCAAAATAGACATACAGATCAATGGATAAGGGTTGAAGACCCAGATATAAGCCCACAAAATTACAGTGATTTGGTCTTTGACAAAGGGGCACAAAAAATCAAATGGAAAAGAACAGTATCTTCAACAACTGGTGCTGGCAAAACTGGATGTCCACATGCAGAAGATTAAAACTGGACCTGTACTTGTCACCTTGTACAAGACTTAATTCCAAATGGAACAAAGACCTTGATATAAGGCCAGAGACTATAAAAACCACAGGTGAAAGGGTAGGGAATTCCCTCAAGCTGATTGGGCTAGGCAAACATTTCCTAAACAGACATTCAATGGCACAGTCACTGCTACCAACTCTCAACAGTTGGGATCTTGTGAAATTAAAGAACTTCTGCTCAGATAGAGATTGTAACATGAGCTCAAAGGCAACCTACAGAATGGGAGAAAATTTTCATGAACCACATATCTGATAGAGCTCTATTATCCAGAGTACGCAAAGAAATTAGAAAACTAAACACCAAGGAAACTAACGGCCCAATTAAAAAATGGGCCCTGGAACTTAAAAGAAACTTTACTAGGCATGAAATTAAAATGTATAACAAATATCTTTAAAAATGCTCTACTTCTTTAGCCATCAGGGAAATGCAAATAAAAACTTCCCTGGGATATCATCTCACCCTGGTCAGGATAGCAAAAATGCACAATACGAACAACACCAAATGCTAGAGAGGATGTGGAGAGAAGGGAACTCTACTACATTACTGGTGGGAATGCAGGCTCATACAGCCACTCAGGCGAGCCATCTGGAGATTCTTAAAGAAATTAAAGATTGAAATGCCTTATGACCCTGCGATTCCACTTTTAAGAATAACCCTCCATACAGCAGAGCTTCACCTCGATAGCACAAGTGCGACCATGTTCATAGCAGCACTGTTTACAATAGAAAAGTCATGGAATCAACCCAAATGTCCAACAGTTGATGAGTGGATAAGGAAATTGTGGTACATCTATACAATGGAGTACTACTCAGCCACAAAAAATGATGAATTACTGGAATTTGCCGGCAAATGGATGTCATTAGAAATAATTATATTGAGTGAAGTATCCCACACCCAGAAAATTAATCTCTGTATGTACTCCCTAATAGGAGGCTTCTAGTACCAAACCCACCCAGCCCACCTAGAGACACTCGATGATAAATCTCTGTAATACAGTAATTGCAAGGAGTATGAACAGGAGGGATGGGGTAGGAGGGCCACACCAGAAATAAGGAGAGATGGGACCTTGTTACAGCAGAGAAAATAGGCCTCCATCAAGGACTGCAAGTAGGCAATGAGACATCTGGTTAAGTTCACAGACTTTTCATTCCTGATCATTTACAACTAAGGGGGTGTGATCTCACCAGAAGGGGAGGGCATATAGTCTGGCAGATAATAAGTAACCATTTTGTAAATGGGCGAATGATCCCTCCCTCATTGCGGTTTCCTACTTTTATTACATCTATCTTTGAATATACTCTTATAAGGAGACTCTAGTTTAACAGCTTTTTATCTCTGGCCAGTGGGTGACATCCAATACCCATCAGGACAGAGTGAAGGGCATTGCAGGAACAGCAAAACCACAAAAGAAAATCAACAAACCGTAATCCAGAACTTCAGCGACTCTATATCAACCACCAAGAACTAGGCCAGCCTAATCTCTCCCCATCCTGAAGCTCAGGGAAATTTGCCGAAGAGGGGGCGGTAAGAGTGTAAGAGCACAAGGATGGGAGGAGCAATGATATGCAAGATACTCCACACATGTTAGGAACGAAGCAATCATGAGGACCCACAGGAGAGTTTGGCATGCACATTAAAGGATTCTCTGGGGGTTGGGTGAGGGGAGGCACTGGGGGGTGGGGAGGGAGGGTTAGCAGAGGGGTCGGGGGGAGGAGGATGGAGGGAGGGAACCGGTGTACCTATTAAGTTTGTATGAGCGGAGATAATAAAAAATGTTTAAAAAAATAAAAGAATTCACCATGCTGATCTTCAGAGTGGTTGCACTTGCCTAAATTCCCACTAGCAATGTATTAGAATTCTCTTCACCCCACATCCTCTCCAGCCTTTTTTGTTGTTTGTATTTTGCATTTTCATCATTCTGACCTGGGTGAGATGATATTATAGCATAGTTTTAATTTGCATTTCCCTGATGGCTACTGATATGTAACATTTTTTAAGGTTTGGTTTTTTTTTTATGTCATTTTCATTACTGGAAAAGTTTCTTTTTCAGTTCCAGGGCCTCATTTCTAATTTTGCTATTTATTTCCTTGGTGTTTAATTTTTTAAGTTCTTTGTGTACTCTGGATAATAGACCTCTATCAGATGTGTGATTAGTGAAGATTTTCTCCCATTGTCTATGTTGTCTTTTTGCTTGGTTTACTATCTCTTCACCTGAAATAAAGATCTTTAATTTCATAAGATCTCACTTGTTGAGTGTTGGTTGTAGTGCCTATACCATTGGGGTTCTGTTTAGAAAATGTTCACATAGTTCAATTAACTTGCAGGAATTCCCTACCCTTTCTGGTAAGGTTTTTATAATCTCTGGTTTAATATTCGAGTCCTTGATCCTCTTTGAGTTGATTTTTGTGCATGGCGACAAGTATGGATACTTCTACATGTGGATATCCAGCTTTGCCAGCACCATTTGTTGAAGATTATGTTCATATTCCATTGAGTTTTCTGGGCCCCTATGTCAAAAATCAGATGACTTTAAGCGAATGGCCTTATGAAGCTGACAATCTTTTAACACATCACTAGGCTTTTGATGACATTTTCTTCAGTCTTTAAACTGTTCCAACATAAGTTTTTAATTGATTGGAGGAAATCAGCTTCCATGTTAATTTATTAATACATACCTAAATTGTAATTTAAATTCTATAATAAATACTTAAAAGTGCTTCAAAAACATTATTGCCATTATCATCATTCTTGTTTTTAGTGGAAAACACCTCTCCTTATTTTGAGAGCTCTAATTACGTGACATTATTGACACCATCATTTTTTATTTATTATCCCATATCATGTAAGCTTACCTAAATAGATGTGAATAAATATCTATTCATTTCATATAGGGCAATGAGGACAGATTAAAGTAACTATATCGGTCAAATCTAGTTTAGTGAACCAAAGAATTTATTGAATTTCTTGGGTATGGGTAAAAGGTTATTTAAAAATATATTTAAATATGTCAAAAGCAGCTGCATAAAAAGCCCATTCTTCTTTGAGTAATGAACAACTAAACCTGAATTCTCAGAACTCTCTTCACATCTTGCAAGCAGGCTCAACAAGTTAGAAAACCTAAAAATTGTCGTTGCTTATATAACCTTGGTGAGTAGCCTTATGATTCTTGTAAGTTTCATGAATTTCATTTATGGGATGGTTAGATTCAGGTATCAACTTGACAGTTGCAGGCTGTTTGGGCACAGCTTTGAAAAATTGATGATTAGGGCAAGCCCTTGACCATGCTGCAGGTGATCGCTTAACTGATGTTGAAGACAGATCCCATAGGGGGCGGTGCTTTCCAGAGGTAGACCAGATAAAAGGAAGTCTAAGGAGGAGGACTTGCTTTTCCTTTATCCTGTGTTGACTTTGGTTGAGTCCATCGCCTGTGAATCACTGCCTTTTTCATTGCTCCTGTCTTTGCTTCCTCTGTCCTTGACTGACATTAGAACTCAGCCCTTTTGGCGTTGCCATTCTCACTGCCATTGGAGCTTGGCATCATGGGACTTGTTTCTGTTCATTGCTGACATCGGAACCCAGAGTCTCCAGTCCTCAAGTGTGATTAAGGCTTGATTCTTTCTCAGGATCCTTCAATATTTTGAGACATTTGGCTCCAGAATAAAGCAGCTATGGATGGCTACTTCGAAGGACACTACTTTTATTGTGAGGTGATTTAATAAAGTTATGTATATTATATCAGTTATGTTCCTCTAAAGACCTCTGACTAATATGATTTATTTACTTCATCTTAAGAAGGCTCCTTCTATAAGGGACAGTACTATTCAGAGGAAATACCTGTAAAGCATTGCCCTTCTTTTAGTATTATTGGTGAAATATTGATATAATAACTTACCTTCCCATGTCTTTTCTATAAGCTTTACTACTCTGCCCTTGAGTATTTCTCTAAGTTCAATATGACATTGTTTTAAGCTACTTTAATACTTTATTTCATGTTTTCATATCCGGGCTAAGTTAATCCATATATCAATTCTGAGGTAGTCATTTCAGAATTATGAACACTATTTTCAATTGTGCAAACCAAAGCTTAAACTATTTTCATTGTTCTATTATTTTTAGGTAGATAAAAATCACATGGGACCTTGGTAACATGCAGAATACAATTTTGGTTATTCAGGACAAGATATGAAATTTAGCAATTTTTATGAATTTCCCAGTTGATTATGTGAAAATAGTCTACAAAGCACACTTAAAGTAACAAGGAGGCTTTCAATGATATATTTATATTTAAAACATAAATTAGAAATCTGAAATAAAAATAACTAAATAGCTTCAAATTTAATCTTTTTACGCTTGACTTATGGCCACATAATACAAAATAAAACTGTAGTAATCTGAAGAAGTATATTCAGGCATAAATGTTTTATAATTTATGATACTTATTTATTGTACTTTTATTTTAGATGTTTGTGAAAAATGCTCCAGAAGAAAAAGAGACATTTATTTTGTGTTTGTTTATGTGAGGCATAGATTACTGTACAAACATTATATAGATCATGGAATAAAATCAGATATGACTGCTTATACCATTGGACTTCCTGCTTCTCAGGTAAGGGCCCTAGAAAACACCCCAGACCCCAGGTTATCTGCATGCTCCACTAGTCACTCTGCCTTTCTGCCCTGTACCCCCCATCTGGGTGGACTCACTGCTCTTCAAAATTAAACAGAGTCCAGAGAAACCCTAAACAATGGGCTAGGGGACCAACACCATTCATCTGAGGTCTTCTAAAATCATCCCATCATACAGGAGAGAATCCTCACATACAGCTCTAAAATAAGTAAACATTTTTACCACACTGTTCATTATTACTGTTAATTATTATTCATCAAAGTTTGACATTTCTATATAGCCACTCCCAAAACCATATAACTTCAGGGACTATACCATTTAACCTCAAATATCACCAAAGAAGTAAACCTAAAAATTGCACTACCAAACTAATATTGAATCCTTGTCTACTAAACCCTCATTAATTGATGTACTAGTAGTCCAATAGCCTCATCTAGGAAATAACACCAACACCAGGCAGGTATACCCAACTCCAAGGCAAACATTAGCAATAACTGCTCAAGTGTAGTAATACTGTCTAGTTCAGTTCAGCCAAAAATACACAAAAACTTAAAGAAGGACATAAGAGATGAAACAAAAATGGCAAGCTCACAGCAAAAATCCATGAGAAACAAAAATCAAGACAACAAATCTACAAAAGAATCATCCGCATAATGGGGAACTCCTGAAACTGACTGGACTAAGCCAATAGATCCTAAAAAGAAATCTAATAGCACAGTCAATAGAACCAATATTCAACAAATGTGATCTTATGAAATTAAAGAACTTCTGTTCAGATAAAGAGATTTAAAGCAAGGAAAAAGGCAACCCACAAAATGGGAGAAAATCTTCGCTAACTACTTATATTATCAACTCTATTATCCAGAATGCAGGTAAAGTTTAAAAAATTAAACACCAAGGAGATAAATGACCCAATTAAAACAAGGGCCCTGGAACTCAAATGAAACTTTTCCAGGGACAGAATCTAAATGTCTAAAACATATCTTAAAAAATGCTCCACATCCCAACCCATCAGGGAAATGCTAATCACTATTTCCCTGAGATATCACTTCACCCTGGTCAGGATGTCAAAACTCCACAATAAAAACAAACACCAAATGGTGGAGAGGATGTGGAGAGAAGGGATCTTTCATACATTGCTGGTGGGAATGCAGGCTTATACAACCACTCTGGAGATCAATATGGCAACTTCTGAAAAAGTTAAACATTGAAATGCCATATGACCCTGCTATACTACTACTGGGAATAATTCCCCATAATACAGAAATTCACTACAGTGACAAGAGCACAACCATGTTCCTTGCAGCACTATTTACAATAATAATGCGAAAGAATCAACCCAAATGGCCAACAGTTGATGAATGGACAATGAAACTGTGGTTCACTTATACAACAGAATAATACTCAGCCATCCAAAATATGGATTAATGAAATTTGCTGGGAAATAGATAGAATTAGAAAAACATTATATTGAGTGAAGTATCCTAGACACAGAAAGCTAGACACTGTATATACTCCTTAATAAGTGGATCCTAGTTCCAAACCCACTTAATAACATATTCAAAGATAAATCTATGTAATACCTATTGTATTCACAAAGGATTATAGACAGGAGGGAAGGCAAAAGAAGACCTCCAAAAAAAAAAAAAAAAAAAAAAGGAGATAGGGTATCACACTTCATTAGAGAAAACAGGCCACAGTCATGTATTTCCTGTAAGTGTGGAGACATCTGGTGCAGCTTACTTTCACTTCTCTTCCTGGTCACTTGGGACTGAATAGGTTTGATCTCACCAATTAAGGAGGATATAAGGCCTGGCAGATAGATGGTAATCCTATGGCAAATGGGGCACTCATCCACCCCCCACTGCTATCTTCAACTTCTAATCTTCCATCTATCTTTGAGTCTTGTCTTATATTAAGATTTTCATTTAAACAGTCTTTTATCTTTGGTTAAGAGGTGATTTTTGATACCAATCAGGATGCAGCCAAGGGCAGTGAAGGAAAAGCAAAACTGAAAACAGCAACAAACCAAATTCAGAACACCAAAGACCCTTTATTATTCACCTGGTACCAGACCAGTCATATTTCTCCCCATCTTAAAGCTCAGGGAACCTTGAGGAACAGGAAGTGGCAAGATTGTAAGAAGACCAATGATATACAAGATATGCCACACAAGTTAGGGATGCAGCAGCCAGGATTAGACTTTCCCTGTCCTGCACAATGGCTGACATATCAACGACCCCCGATATCTAGCATGGATCACAAGGGAGAAGGCTCCAGGAAGTGGATTAGAGACAAGGGATTAAACAGTCATAATAGAGTTCCCATACTAATGGGGAGCCTAAGAAGGAGTTCTGGGCTATGCCACTGAGTTCTGAATTCTCACTGGGGTAGAGGACTCAGAGGGAGGTTTGGAGTTTACACAAAAGGATGCTGTAGGGGATGAAAGGAAAGAAGAGGGAGGCACTTGGAGAGGGTGAGGAAGAGAGGGGGTATAAAAGACAGGGGGAAAGGGGAGAGAGTGGTATGGGGCATGACTGGTGAAGGGTGGAGAGAGGGAGAGGAGAGGATGGGGTACTTATTGAGCCTGTTTGATTAGGAAAAAAATGAAAATGTGGGAAAAATTTTTAAAAACTTAAAAAAATCAGATATATCTCTTAAACTTTCACAGAACAAATCATCAATAATATATTTTTAACTGGGAAAGTTAGCTGCTCATAGAGTTCATTTGCTATTTATGAAGCATTGCATTTAGTACTACATTAGTTTACATATTGTTTCCATATGACTTGGTGCAGTAGGGTGTATAATTGTTAAAATGTTTCTTTTCACTGACTTCCCATCATTGCTTCTTTCTGTATCTGAGAGTTTTCTTTTATGTGACATTAAATTAGTAAATTTCCAGTCATTTGGCAACAAATGCATGTAATTTAGAATACATCTCACTCATGTAATTAGTATTTAAAAAGAAGAACATTGCCAAATAGTATTAGGACATACATGCTCAAAGACAATTGTCATTGTTATTCTACAGTGTAATATGTTCTCCTGTTTCTTTATCCTTCTGTCTCTCTGTGTCTCTCTGTCTCTTCTTCTTTCTCTCTGTTTCCTGCACTATGATCACAGAAGTAAATTAAACCAATGAATCAGTTTTGCCTCTCACCAAGACTGAGTTACTAAATCAAGAAAAAAAGTAAACAAACAAACAAAAATTAGTTTTCTGACATAATTTCAATTATTTAAGAAAGGATCTGGCAAGTTGGGCTCCAGTGAGTGCTTACGTCAACCTACAGAAAGAAGTTAAACATTTTTGAGTAACAGTAATATACTCCCTTAAGAAATGATGAATATAATTTTTTTGAGAAATAGTTGCAAGCAATATGCTCCCTGAAAGCCTAGATGATTAGGATATCAGTCTGCCATGAAAGATGCTTTTGTTCTTTAGCCTTTGTACATGAGTATTTGCATTTGCATAATTAACTCATTCTCAGAGGAGTAAAAGACACTGTGATAATTACATATGGCTGTCCACTTGAAAACTGAGGTTTCCAGCTGGACACCGTTGTGAAGAATTAGTATTGGAGTTAAGCCCTGAGCAAGTCTGCAAGAGAATGGCTAATTGTTGGGTGAGACCCAGCCTATGGTGGGTGGGACTATGTTCTATGCAGGTAGATATAATTGGAGAAGCTGGTTTGGTAATGCTTGGAATATTTTAACACTAGCCTGGATTTGCTGATACGTGAAACTCCTGAACTGAACTAGTAAGTCCATTCAATTTCATGAACAATAATCAACTGCCATACTTTGACTCAGAAATTTGGCAAACTTGGAGGTACTTGCTGTCTGGTGAATGAGATTTGCTCTACTCTCAACTTTGAATATGGTGTGGTCATTTCCTTCATTCCCTGATATTTGAATGAGTTCTCCTGCCAGACTGGATTGAAAATTATAACAGAAAAAATAGTAAATCAGAATAAAGCCCGTTGTTATCATGAGCTGATTTGTCATGAATTTATTATCAGCATTCAGGGAAAGTACAACCAACATGTTTAGATCTTATTCATCTTATCTAAGTGTAAAGGCAAACATCTTTCATATAATGCATTTAATTACCCATACAATTTTGAAATTTACTCTGTGTTTTCTAATAGTCTAACCATTTTTATCATTAGAAGAAAAATTTTCTTATAGTCATTTGCTGTATTTTCAAATGTTTATCAGAATAGTGACAGGCAAGAGGCTTTTTAAAAGATGACTAAAAGACTCCCACATTTTACAAAGCAAAAAAAAAAAACTAACTTTGCTCCTTGCATTCAGGAATACATAATAAAATATTCAATCTTCTGAACTAATTTCCTTCTATGGAACTGCTCCTTTGTTCTCCTACCACAGAGTGTTTTGAAAGAGGCAGAGTAAGAGATCTCACTGTTCTTGATATAGAATTGTCTTCCTCCCTGGAAAGATCTTAGTCAGATGGAAAGGGGAGATAGGCTTTTAAACTGTCCTAGTTTCAAACATGAGCAGCAAGATCCATCTGGTAGAAGGAAGAAAGAGAAAGATTCTGAAATAGATGTTGCTGCAACTATTTTGACATGCACATACTTACTTCCTTCTAAATATACACCATCAAGAGTATAGGGCTAATAATTGCTCATGTTATCTACTTATCTTAAAATGTGCATACTTGCAAATTATTAATTTTATCCTATTCTTAGACAATAATTCATTGTGCTCACATCACTGTTAAACCATTTTTATAATACTACAACAGATGACCATTTGCTAGTTTAAACTTGTGTGAATGCAATATTTTTAAAAGGACAAATTTTCTGTATTAATAAAAATTATTTTTTACAGTTATGAGCTACAAAAATGCAATTTTACAGGCATATGATATTAAAAATATGAATTTTATCTTAGTTATTTAGAAAGTAGAAATGATGGAGATGAATCCTGATCTTCACTACTGGTTTTCTCTTTTGACCTTGAACACACATTTCCTGACATTTTTCAGAGTTGGAATCATAATAAACTTAATTATACTGACATAGATTTGACACAATAGCCCAGAAATTGTTCACCTCTTAACAATAACTGGATCTGTCCGGATAGACGGTTCTACTTCATAAAATTAACAGTGAAAAAAATGGAACTAACTAACAATGTTGGACACATTAGTTCAAGGCTACTATGGACTCTGAAATATGTATCTTTTTTATGAAATAAACAGAAGGGGGGCCAAATCAGGAAAGATAAAAATGGAATAATTTTCCTTTCAAGGGAAATGGTATTAAATTCCTCATTTCTTGTGTTTAACTTATCCTCAATAGTGTCTAATATCAGTCACATACTAAATTTTGAGTGATCTTTTGCATAGAATTGAGAACAAATGCTCATCCTTTAAAGTTGATTATAAATGTCTTTTGACATGAAGAATTTCCATCATTACATGATTTTTATGCTAAATTACTTGATGGTTCGTGTAGCAGATATTATTCAGTATACTCAGAAACTAGGAGTTTTCTATACAAGGAAGCAATATATTCCTATATTTGTCTAATCTATTTTCCTCCTATTAAATATATAACAATAATTTTCAGCTTATTTGTCCTTTGAATAATTTTTTTTATTTTCCTAGTTACTCATGCCCCTTGCTACCCTCACTCCCTCTTCCCTTCCATTCTTCTTTCCTTCCCTCTTTCATCATTTCCCGCCCTCCCTCCCATCCCTTCATGGGTCCAGTCTGTTTCCACCTACTCTCCTGTGCTTTTGATCATATGTGTCCAGGGGTTCCTTCTGGATCATCTGCTTTAATGGGGGTTCAGGCATCTGTGGAAGAAAAAGAAGCCCTTCCTTGGGTGGAACAATGATATTTGAACTTCACTACCTTTGTCTGACCCTTCTCCCCTAAGGATCCTATTGCTTGAAATTATTTCTTCTGAGATCCATGCTAATCTATGGAGGCATGTTAATATGTCAGCCATTCTGCAGGTATGATGAGGTCAACTATCATATCTGTGAATTTCTAGCTGTACTAGTCCTATCTTGAGCAGAGTGTCTTGTCTAGGTGAAAATTGTAAAGTTGTTTACATTCTGCATTCTGGTTGTTTATTGTTGTATATTTTGCTGTACTGGCATTGCACAAGGCTGCATCCTATATGAGTTGTAAGATCCTCGCTTATCCAACAGTACAGACTGTCATAGAGAGTTCTTTAGGTAAAATAAGTCTTGAAGGAGATGGAGGATTACAAGTAGGACACAGTAGTGAATGGGGTTAACCTCCAGGCCTTCATCTGGCTTTCTACTATCCTCTAACCCTCCCCAACATGATAGTAAATACACAACCAGTGCTTCAAACCAGTCCAAACACCAGGGAACAGGAAGGGAACTGATCGTGGGTTAGACCAGATATCTTGCTTATGGGTCTTTCTTGACAGCGGTCTTATTTCTCTATTGAATTATATCACCAGTCTCTTGGGGCCTTCTTTCCCATACATTCCTAGTTCTAATCTGTTGTGGTTATAATGGGCAATAAAAATAATTTCCCTTGAGTATGTCATTATGAGGACTTGGAATTGGGTTCTACTTCTCAGTCTGACTTTCTGTTCTTGGAATACTTAGTACAGTATGACTTCTTCCATCCTTCATCCATTTACCAGCAAATTTCATTCTGTTTTTAATGGGTGAGTATATTCCATCATTTATATGTGCCACATTTTCATTATCCATTCATCAACTGTCAGGCATCACGATTGTTTCCATGACTTTCCTATTGTGAACTGAGAAGTAGAACCCAATTTCAATTAACATGGATGTACATGTGTCCCTACAATATTTTGAAGCATTTTGGGGGAATATTACCAGCAGTGGTATAGCAGGGTTAAATGGCATGTTAATTTTTAACTTTTTTAGGAACCACTATACTGGTCCTCAGAGTGGTCTGCATTTATGAGGGTCCTCTTCTTCTTGCATTCACTTCAGCATTTATTTCTGTATGTATTTTGGATTTCCACCATTCTGACTTGGGTAGAATCATGTTTCAGGATAGATTTGATTTGCATTTCCTTGATGACTAGGGAGATAGAACACTTTTTAAGATATTGTTTTGACATTTAATTTCATTCTGAGAAAATTTGTTTTTAAGTTACACAGCCCACTTTCTTTTTTTACTTTTCCACTTTTCTAAGGACAGTGAGTATTCATGCCTGCTTTCCTCTCTCTTCCCTTTTTTCCATCCCCTCCCTTTCCTTTACCATTCCTTCCCACTCCCACTCCCCTGTCCACCATATGCTTCTATGGACCCCTGGGTTCACTCTAGCTTGTCTACTGCTATGGAGGCTCAGGCCTCCCAGATATATCAAGTTACCTTTCTTCATGCCACACCACTGATACTTACATTTCCCTTCACTCATCCAACTTTAGACCCAAAGATTTCCATCACGACTTCCCATTCTATGGGCATGATAACAGCTACCTACGAAGAATTTTGATGTACTGTCTTCCTATGTATAAGTTTATTGGCTGTTTTCTTTATTGATCTATTTCCTTCCCGTTTTTAAGGTTCTTGTTTTAATTTAATCAGAATGCTATTGGTGTTCTCTTTAATACTCATGCCACTATTACACTGATGGTCAACTGTTGCCATGGTGATTTATATTGCAACTTACAGATTACATGTTGATGAGGCTTGTGATTATTTCTCTCCCCCAATAACTTCTACAGTATTCCTTGGTACTGTGTTAGCTATGCAGCAAGAAGAAATTCCAGTTTGGTTGATACATTTTTCATATTTTCTGTGATCCATTTGTATTGCATCTTCAATAATAGGGCCTTACTGACAGTTTTTGGAGAGCAACCAAGAGCAATGGCAAAAGCCTATAATGTTTGGGGACCTTTAAGAACTCTCTGATCAACATTTTATAAGGAAGTGCCACATTCCTATTACTTCTAGTATAATTTTGTCCCTGGGTGTTTTTCCCACCTGTTCTCCTCACTCTATGCTCCTCTGCATAGGGGCTGACCATTCTTGGTTCTTTCATTAAAAAATGTGTTTTTTAGACTACTACTAGCATAAGATTTTCCTTTCAGGTTACTTACCACGATCCTTGGGTTTTTCTATAAGTCCTTGTATCCTTCCTTTCTCCCATGTCCCCCTATCTCCCATCCCCCAATTCCTTGCTATGTATTTTCCCAATTATTCCCTCCCTCACCCATATCCTGGGATCCTAAATGTTCCCTCTAAAAGGTATCATCTCAGCCATCCCTTCCCACCTTCCCACTCAAAGTTTTTTTTTTTTTCAATTTTTTTGGCTCTTCCAGTGCTTCCAATTAAAATATATTGAAAAGGATATTAGTTCAACCATCTGCATATAAGAGGGAACATGAGGTGCTTATTTTTCTGTTTCTGGGATACCTCACTCACTATTAAAGTTTCCAGTTTAATCCATTCACCAGTAAATTCCATAATATCATCCTTTTTGATGGCTGAGTAATATTCCACTGTGTATATGTACCCATTTTCACTATCCATTCCTCTGTTGATGGGCATGTTGGATGATTCCATTTTTTGCTATTGCGACTAGTACTGCAATGAACATAGATGAACAAATGTCTTTGTAGTAGGATGTAGAGTCTTTTGGGAATATTCCAAGGAGTGGTATAGCTGGGTCATATGTCAGTTCCATTTTAAGCATTCTGAGAAGTCTCCACACTGATGTCCTTTAGAGGCTGTAGCAGTTTACACTCCCACCAGCAGTGAATAAGTGTCCTTTTTCCTCCACACTCTCACTAGCAATCTCTGTTTTTATGTTCTTGATCTTAGCCATTCTCACTAGGATAAGATGGTATTGTATTGTTGGGTTGTTTCGATTGCATTTCTTTGATAATCAAGAAAGTTGAGCATCTTTTAAGGTATTTGTTTGACACTTTGATTTCTTTTCGAGTGAAGTCCCTATTTAGTTCCAGAGAACATTATTTAATTGAAGTTTTAGGTGTTTTGGTGTTTAATTTTCTGAGCTCTTTATG
Source organism: Typhlomys cinereus (assembly GCA_023101885.1). Taxonomy (NCBI): domain Eukaryota; kingdom Metazoa; phylum Chordata; class Mammalia; order Rodentia; family Platacanthomyidae; genus Typhlomys; species Typhlomys cinereus. Next base: position 2,409,557 of record JALPQD010000332.1, read on the forward strand.
TACTCTGGGGATTAATCTTTTGTCAGGTTCATAGTTAGCAAATATTTTCTCCCACTATGTGGGTTATGTTTTTGCACAATTAAGTTTCTTATGCAGAACAGAAGCGTTTTAATTTGAATAAGTCCCATTTGTTGACTATTGGTCTTATTCCTGGGCATTTGTTGTTCTGCTTAGAAAATATTTACCAAGGTCTGACAATTCAAGTGTACTTCCTACTCTTTCTTCCAATAATTTCAGAGTTTCAGGTGTAATATTGATGTCTTCAATCTGTTTGGAGTTGACTTTTGTGTAAGGAAAGAGGCAACAGTCAATTTTCATTCTTCTACGTGTAGATGTCCAGCTTTTCAAACAACACTTGTTGAAGATGCTATCTATTCCCCATGCATAATTGGCATCTGTGTAAAAAATCAAGTGTCTCTATGTGGGATTTATATCTGAGTCCTCTGTTCTGATCCATTGGTCAATGTATCTGTTTTTGTGCCAGTACCAAGTTGTTTTTTCTTACTATAGATCTGTAATATAGTTTGAAATCTAGTATGTCAATACCTCTATCATCTTATTATTGTCCAAATTTGTTTTTTGGGTAATCACATTGTTTTGTTCTTCCATATAAATTTTGAGATTGTTTTTTCAAGTTCTGTGAAAAATTGCACTGGGATTTCAATTGGAATTACACTGAATCTGTATATTGCTTTTGGTAGGATGGTCATTTTCAAAATATTGATCCAACCAATCCACAAGCAAGGAACGTTTTTCCACTTTCTAGTATCTTCTTTAATTTCCCTTAGCCAACTTTCTCATTTGGCTATATAGCTCCTTGGTGTTCAATTTTATGAGTTCTTTGGCACTGTGGATATTATTCTTATATCAGATGTGTGTGATTAATGAAGATTTTTATCCCATTCTGTGGATTGTCTATTTGAATAGTTGACAATCTCATTAGCTGAACCAAAACTCCTCAGTTTTATGAGATCCCATTTGTTGAGTGTCAGTTCTATTTCCTAAGCTTTGAGGTCCTGTTTAGAAAGTGATGACCTAGGCAAATCAGTTTGGAAGAATGTCCCACTCCTTATTCTAGTATTTTCATAGTATCTGGTCTAAAAATAAGGTCTCTGATCCATTTGGAGTTAATTTTTGAGCATGGTGACAGGTTAGGTTCCAGTTTCAGTTTTCTACACGTATATATTTAATTTTGCCAGCACCTTCTTTCTGTTATTCTTTTTCCATTGAGTTTTCTGAGCACCTATGTCAAAAATGAGATAACTGTATGTACATGGGCTTATGTTTGGGCCTCCAACCCTTACCCATTGATCTATATGTCTGTTTTGGAGACAGTACCTTGCTGTCTTCCTTATCATGAATTTATATAATCAATTAAGGTGATTTATACAATCAATGAAGGTGATATTTTAAGCATAGTTTTATACTCAGTACTATTCTTGATATCTGGCTTTTTGTGCTTCCATATAAATTTTGAGATAGTTTTGTCAATTTCTTTGAAGACATTGAATGTGTACATAGTCATTTTTGTGATATTAATTATACTGATCCAGGAGAATGGAATGTCTTTCCACCTTCTGTTGTCTTCTTAAATTTTGTTCTCTAGTGTTTTAAAGTTTTCATTATACAGGTTTCTCACTTCTTATTGGATTTATATTTTATATAAATATGTGTATATTTATATCATTACTTGGTTAGATTTATCCTAAGGTATTTCATTTTTTTAGGTGCTATGGTAAATGAAATTGTCTTCCTTAGGGTTCAGCCACTTTATTCCTCCTTGGTTTATAAGAAATCCACTGATTTTTTAACGTTAACTTTGTATCCTGCCACTCTGCTGAACTTTTGTATTATTTCCAGGAGTTTGCTGGTGGAATTTTTGGGGTCTTTTAGATATAAGATCATGTCCTCTCCAAATAGAGATAATGTTCAACTAAGTTTCCATGATTTTATGATATTAATATAAACTACAAAGTGAACAAACTTGGATTTCTCAAAGATCTTTTCATCAATTACAATCTCTACATTACTAAGAGAGAAAGAAAGAGAGTTCACATGTTTCCCAAGAAAGTACATTCAATATGCTTATATGCCTGCCAAATAAAGTAGTTTTTATTTTTAAAATATTGGAATCTCAGGGTAAATTTCTTTGCAATGCACTTTGATTTTAAAGAATATGTTGGAGAAAAATTGGAAGTGAAGGTGATTTTTGTGGAATTATTACTTTAGAGAGTAGGTTGGTTCATGTTAGTAATATCTACTATTTTTAAATATAAGATGTACAAAAATAATAGCAACATTTATATTTTAAATAGATTTTGGAGGGATATACATTTTATCTCATATATCATGGTATTGAAACTGCACTGCTCTGGCACTCATTACATAGCCCAAAGAAACAGAATTAATATTGAATCCTATTTAAAATGAAAACAGTATTTCTTTTTATATTTATTGATTGATTGATTTATTTTTATTTATTATTTATTCAATTGTGTGTGTGTGTGTGTGTGTGTGTGTATGTGTGTGTGTGGTGTATGTGTGTGTAGAACCATGGACGAATTCGGGAACCACCATGGACCACCTCCACCTCCTCCTTGTGCTGCCCGGGGATTCACAGGCTGCATCCTACCAGGACCAGAAACGCAGGCCGCCCCCGCTTCTGCCCGGCGTCTATACGTGGGGTCTAGGATATGAACTCAGGACTTTCTGCCTGCAAGGCAGAGGCTTAACCCCTGAGCCACCTCTCCAGCCTCTCTTTTTATATTTATTTTAAATCACATAATATGATATATGGGAACATAGCTGGTAAATTATAATATGTTCAGCAGGTATTTGTCCAATAAGCATTATTTTTCTTAATTTATTTTAGCAAATGATTTTTTTTCAAAATAAGTGGAGAACCTTTTTCTCATAATATTTTGTGTGTATATTTAAGTTTTTCTCTTGAGATGAGAGAAGAAAAGATAAATTATTTCCTTTAATCAGCTGCATGTCAATTATGTGAAGGCTTATAGAAATGAAATCAGAGCTACTATGTATCTGAGGCATTTTAAAGACTTGGCCTTATAAATAAAATTCTATTTATACTATCATATTTTTCCAAACAAATTTAAGAGATGTATATAAATTGATCAAAGGTTCACTTTGTCCTTTCTATTAGACTAGGTAGTTCTTTGTTAGGAGACTGTTTCAAATAAAATTTCAATAGTATCCCACATTTATTCTTTGTGATTATGTATAAGAAATCAAGATGATGTATGAGCAGCTAAAGTAGAAATGGGCCATGTCAAATAAAAAAACATGTTTAAAATACATAACCTTATCTTAATTAGCATAACTAAACTTCTGTATTGATTATTTCAGTGAATAAGAATAAAATTATTGTAACATCTAAGGCATATAATCAAAATTTAAAATTAATAATAAATTATTAATATATCAAATTTATGTATTTATTTATAGTCATAATTATATTATCTGACTTCAGTTATTACCTGGAATAAATTAAATTAATTTTTATGACCAATCAATATCACCCATATGAGTCCTTGTACGTCATCAGAGAGGAGGGCCCAGAGGAGAGTCTGGCATGCACATTAAAGGATTCTCCAGGGATTGGGGGGGAGGCACTGGGGTATGGGGACGGAGGGGTGAGGGGAGGGGAGCAGGGGGGTCGGGGAGAGAGGAGGGAGGGAGGGAACTGGTGTACCTATTGTTTGTATGAATGGAAACAATAATAAAAAAATTACAAATAAAAAAATTCACCCATATGACATGATTCAAGAACATAGGCAGAATAGCATCAAAAGTGAAGTATATAAGACATTTTCATTGAACTTTGTTGTATATATCAGTAAAATAAATTATTTTAATTTATTAAAAAGTAAAAAGTTAAAATAGTTATATCTTGGACAATAGATCATATCTTAAATTGTCTTTATTTTGACCTTCATAAGTGCTTTGATTATGATCACCTGCTCAATATTCTATTTTAAAAATATTTTATTTATTTGAAATTTTTAAAGAGTGAGAGAGGGAGAGAAGTGGGTAGAAGAGAGGGGAGCAGAGAGATTGCAAAAAATATAACATTAAAATGGGTTTAAAGTTAGATAACAGAACCTATCTTAAAATTTCTTAATTTTTATCTTCATAAATGCAGTGGTAATGATCATATATTGAGTATTTCTCTAAAAATATTTTATTAATTTTTTTAGAGAAATAGAATGATAGAAATTTCAGAGAAACAGAGAAACAGAGAGAAGATAGAGACAGAGAGACAGAGAGAAAGAGGAGAGAGAAAGGGAAAGAGAGAGAGAGAGAGAGAGAGAGAGAGAGAGAGAGAGAGAGAGAGGAGAATGAGAATGCATACATGCATGCCATGGTACATGTAGGACATAAAAGGATAACTCTTTAAAGTCAGTTCTTTCTTTTCATCACATAAGTTTAGGGGATCAAATCTAGATTGCCTGGTTTGAGTGCAAGCACCTTTATCCATTGTACCATCTTAGTAGTCCTGAATCCTTGTTTGTAGCAACCAACTTTGCAGGTATGGTCCATGATGACATTTTCTCCTGAATAATATTTTATCCTGGGACAAAGTAATTCCTCTATTATGAGAAAAAAGGAGAGAAATTTTCTTTGTAATTTTCAGACTGTAACTTCTCACTATTCATTGAATATATCTAATATATGTCACTTTTGATGCTGTTCTTCCTATGCTCTTTATCAAAACATTCATGTCAATATTTTCATAAATATTCAAGTGTCCAAACACAATGTATATTTCATCTGTTTTGGATCCTGAATCTTAAAATCATCAATTTACTATCTCAAATGTAAACATGTAGTGAATGAAGAGTACGTGGTAGGTTGCGTAGCAGAATTATTTATCAAGAAGAGGTCATTTTAGCATTTCAAATCAGTGTGAAAATGTATTACTATTGGAGTTATGCAAAAACTGTGCAGTGCATGGAAAGTCAAATAAGATAAAAATGCCACTGACAATACAAGTTTCTGGATTTATTAGCTATACTGTAGCAAAAATTAAAAGTATATTTTATCCAAACTATCTGAGTCATTTAGTTTCATTCCAACAATCTTGGTAGAATTAATTTTTATTAATATATGAAAAACACACTTATATACAGGGCCTGAAATAATATCACATAGAATTTTCAGAGAATATATTATTTCATTTGAAATATCCCTCTTATCACTATACTTTGCATTTTCCATAACAGCAGAGCAGGCCTATATATATGCAGTTGTGACTGACTATGCAACACATCTATTTTCTTCTGATGAGTAATTTAGACCTTAAAGTAACTACTTTGTGTATTATGGTTGAAGTGGAGTCATTGTGCCTGATAATAATTTTAATCATTATGTTCTGCTACAGATATTCAATGAATATATATTAATACTAATTATCATTGGCTTTCCTAAGTTTCTTTCAATAGATGGCACTAGAACTGTCAAATTAGTCTTGCAAATATTTCTTAAAGTTTCTCTCATGTTTCTGTGTCAACTCCAATACCCATGCTGTATTTCCTCATGCTTTAACATACCAATATTTATTGATACATTTTTCTTGTTATTTAAATTACCAGACAAGTAAAGCACACATCTAGATAAGAGTGAAATTTCTTATGCAAGTTTCATGAAATATGCTCTGAAGTAACTAGAAAAAATCTATATATAATTACTTTCTAAAATAAATTTTTTGTTTTCACTCTTTTAAAAAATTTTTATTATTTATTATTCAATTGTGCATGTGTGTATGTGATTGTGTGTGTGTGTGTGTGTGTGTGTGTGTGTGTGTAGAACCACGGACGAACTTGGGAACCACAATGGACCGCTTCCACCTCCTCCTTATTTACTCTGCCCTGGGATTCACAGGCTCCGCCCTACCAGGACCAGAAACAAAGTCTGCCCCCGTTTCTGCCCAGCATTTATAAGTGGGGTCTAAGATTTGAACTCAGGACCTCCTGCCTATAAGGCAGAGGCTTAACCCCTGAGCCACCTCTCCAACCCCTGTTTTTACTCTTTTATAATCTTATATATGTACTCAATGAATTTTGATTATAGATACCTCTATCTTACTTCTGTTTCCCGTGGACATTTCCTTTGCATGTCCACCTCTTGCCTTTATGTCCTAAGTTTTTAAATTGGGCAATATAAGTAAGCAATAAAAGAAAATACATTAAGGATGTAGATAGTTATGATTGAGCTCCCAGTTCCTGATGGTTAAGAACATATGATAAAGCTGAAGAAAAGCAATTTTGTCCATCTTCTATAAGATGAAGTTCATAGTGTGAGCACATGGAGCCTTGGCCTACAGGAGGCCATCTACGCTGTGGGCATAAAGAGACCCAGCCCATGCGAGGTTGTCTCCACTGTGGTCACAGGGAAATCCAGTCTATGGGAGATCATTCCAGCTGTGGGCACACAGAGACCAGGCCCACCAGAAGCCATTCACATTGTGAGCAAATGTAGCCTACCCCATGAGAAGCCTTCATGTTGTGAATACACAGATAATGGAATTCAGGGTTTTGGCAAGCAGTGTGCTATGTCAGGCTACTAATCTTTCAGCTGTCCACAAGTCAGAACACTGAGTGTAGAAATAGTTTCATTTCCTCTCTTCCACCATCTGATGCACATGGGAAATAGTAGCCACATGTGCAAAGCCTTTAGGGGCAGCTATAAATATATATATATATATATATATATATATATATATTTGTATCTATGTATTTAAAAGGCAGAATGTATGCCAAAACTTATAGCATCATTGGCATAGTGCTATAACTCCTCCTATGTGATTGGTGATATAACTCCTGACATGTAATCTCTTGCTCTGGTTCATGTAAAAATCTCTGTATCTTCAAGTTCATATATGGTAAAAAAGTTCAATAAACTTTAGTGTTTTTGATACCTATGACTTTCTTGAGTTCAGTAGATCATTATTAATCATTGAAGATCCATTTTAATTTTTTTTCCCTGGGAATATCTTCATGAGTCCTCGAGTCAATTAAGCTTACCTCATTCTCCTTGTGCTTTCTCTTCATACATTAGCTCAGTGCCTGAAATAAAAATGCTCAATATACATGCGTGAACAATATAAAAACAGAAATAGAAGCAAACACTTAGAAGAAAGTAGTTATGTTTAGTGGAATTCTCAGCAGATAACATTTAGCATAATCTATATGAGTTGATTTATTAACAATGGCTTTGTTAGGAGTGGAATATAGAGTGTTTCATATGTAAACGAAGGGAGGGATATCTGCTAGAAAGAAACAAAAAAAAGCACAGAATCTTGCTCTTTTTATTATCATCTACTTGAATGAAATGGCTTTGGAACATTATTACTAACTAGACCCTTCTCTTCACCATTCCATAATACCTTTATTATTTTTTCTCTCTAATGCTCTCTGTCATACTTTCTTTCCATCTTGTTGTTTTCAGATAAAAAAATGAACAACTTAAATTGTAACTATAAACTAGGGATTACTACTAATGGTATGAAGTTATCCAATTGTAGAAAGATACAAAGAAATGAAAGTGACAAAATATAAAGCTGCAATATCTGATTTTGTAAACATCCATTTAAAATGATTCATTTTAGTAAGGAAGTTGTCTTATTGTTCTATAAAGAGGTATATAAAATGTTATCTTTAGTATACATCAACATAAGCAAGACAAAACAGTGAAACAATCACTCTTTGATGAATGTCTATGACCAAGATGCATGGTATTCTGCTTGTTATGGTTGCATTTTGGTGTCAACTCAACAGTTGCAGAAGGTTTGTGGTGCAGCTATGGAAGGTTAATGGTTGAAATGGCCCCTGAACAAGTGTTCAGGTACTTGATTTATTGCTGTGGAGAACCCAGCCCATAGTGGGTGGTACTTTCCAGTGGTGGACCAGATAATAGGAAGTGCAAGGAGGAGGGACTTGCTCTTCCCTTATCAGGTGTCCATTTGAAATGGAGTCTACCCTGTGGATATCATTCACATGGCATCATAGCCTTCTTTGTTGCTGCTGCTGCTGCTTCTGTCCTTAGCTGAATCAGGGCTTTATCTTTTTCACTATATTGTTGCTGTTCCTGCTGCCTTTGGAGCCTAGCCTCTAAGCCTTGTTGCTGTTCACTGTTCATTGCTAACATCAGAGCCTAACTATACTTCACTGATGTCACAACCCAACGTCTTTGACGTCCAGAGAAGTAAAGGTTTGAGACCTTCTTGGGATCTTTAGGCTTTGTGGAACATTTCAATCAAGAGCGAGGTGGCTGCGAGCAGCTACTTTGAGGTACACTATTTTTTTAATTTATTTTTTGTTTTTTCCACTCACATAAACTTAATAGGTACCACAGTCCCCACTCTCCCTCTACTCCTCCCTGGATCCCCTTGCTCCTTCCCCCTTTTTACCATTCTTTCCCACCTCCTTCTCTTTTTCCCAGTGACCCACTCCCCTCCATCTCTGGAGCATCCTTTAATGTGGATATCAAAATTTCCGCTGGGTCCTGCTCTCTGATGAGGTGTAAGTACTCAGTATCATTGCCTAGAGCTCTTTCTTGTGCTCTCCTTTAGTATAGGAAAACTATTGTGACTGTTAGTGACTTGTCTCTAAGGATCCTAGTGCCTGTGATCTACGCTAGATGTTGGGGAGTCAGTGATAGGTCAGTCATTGCACAGGTCATGCAAAGCCTTATTATGATTACTTTGGCCCTACCTTGTGTGAAGTATCTTGCATATCATTACTCCTCTCCATCTTTAGGCTCTAACAATCTTACCACCCCCTCTTCCACAAATTTCCCTGAGCTTTAGAATGGAGAGAGATTAGGCTAGCCTGGTTCCAGGTGATAATGTAGGGTGTCTGATGTTGCTGAATTATGTGTTTTTTCTCCAGTTTTCTGTTCCACCTGAACGCCCTTGGCTCCACCTGATGGGTATTGGATGTCACCCGTCCTAGCCAGATAAAAGGTTTAAAATAGAGTTTTACTATAAGAGTAGATTCAAAGGTAGATGAAATAAGAGTAGGAGACCATGGTGAGGGGAGTGAATGAACCGTTTGCAGGATGGTTACCATCTATCTTACAGACTCTATACCCTCCCTGACTGGTGAGATCAAAACCCATCAGTTGCAAGTGACCAGGAAGGAAAGTCTGTGAGCTTAACCAGATGTCTAACTACTTACTTGCAGTACTTCATGGTGGCCTAGTTTCTCTGATGTAGCATGAACCCCTCTCCTTGTTTCTGTCAGGGCTCTCCTTCTCCTTCCCACCTGTTTATAATCTTTGGAATTACTGTAGATATTACAGTGATTTATCTTTGAGTGTGTCACTAAGTGGGTTTGGTACTAGGATCCACCTATTAGGGAGTACACACGGCATTTAATTTTCTGTGTCTGTGATACTTCACTCAATATAATTTTTTCTAATTCCATTCATTTTCCAGCATATTTCATTAATTCATCTTTTTTGATGGCTGAGTAGAATTCCATTGTATAAATGTACCACACTATCCTTATCCACTCGTTAACTGTTGGACATTTGGATTGATTCCATGACTTCGCTATTGTAAACAATGCTGCTATGAACATGGTCATGCTTGTGCCATTAAGGTGAATTTTTGCTGTATGGGGAATTATTCCCAAGGGTGGAAAAGCAGGGTCATATATCATTTCAATCTTTAACTTTTTAAAAAATTGCCAGACTGCTTGCCAGAGTGGTTGTATAAGCTTGCATTCTCACCAGCAATGTAGGAGAGTTCCATTTTCACCACATCCTCTCCTGCATTTGGTGATGTTTGCATTGTGGATTTTTGCCATCCTGACCAGGGTGAGATGATATCTCAGGCAGGTTTTGATTTGGATTTCCCTGATGGCTAAAGATGTGGAGCATTTTTAAAGATATTTGTTAGACATTTCAGTTTTGTCCCTGGTAAAGTTTCTTTTGAGTTCCAAGGCCATTTTTTTTAATTGGGCCATTTGTTTCCTTGATTTTTAGTTTTCTAAGTTCTTTGTGACCTCTGGACAATAGAGCTCTATCAGATATGTGGTTAGTGATGATTCACATATGTGGTTAGTGATGATTTTCTCCCGTTCTGTGGGTTGCCATTTTGCTCCATTTATAATCTCTTTATATGGACAGAAGTTCTTTAATTTCATAAGATTCCATATGTTGAGCATTGGTTGTAGTGACTGTGCTATTGGATTTCCGTTTAGGAACTGTTGGCCTAGTCTAATCAGGTTGAGGGTGTTCCCTACACTTTCAACTAAGGATTTCATAGTCTCTGGCCTCATATTGAGGTCCTTGATCTATTTGGAATTAATTCTTGTACATGGTGACAAGTAGGGGTCCAGTTTTAACTTCTTGCATGTGGACATCAAGTTTTGCCAGCACGATTTGTTGTTGAAGATGTTCTTTTCCATTGGATTTTTTGGGCCCCTTGTCAAAGATCAAATGGGCTAATTGTGTGGGTTATATCTGGGTCTTTAACCCCTATCCATTAATCTGTGTGATTTTTGGAGGCCAGTCCCAGGCGGTTTTTATAAATATGGATTTGTAGTATAGACTAAGGTTTGGTATGGTGATACCTCCAGCAGTGTTTTTGTTACTCAGGATTGTTTTTGCTATCCTCGGTCTTTTGCGCTTCCATATGAATTTTGAGATTGTTCGGCCAATTTCTTTAAAGAATTGCTTTGGGATGTGGTTTGGTATAGCATTGAATCTGCATATTGTCTTTGGTAGGATAGTCATTTTTATGATATTGATTCTGCCAATCCAGCAGCATGGGAGGTCTTTCCACCTCCTGGTGTCTTCTGTAATTTCTTGCTTTAGGGTTTTAAAGTTTTCATTGTAAAGGTCTCTTACTTCCTTGTTTAGGTTTATACCAAGGTATGTCATCTTTTAAGGGCTATAGTAGATGGGATTGGTTCTCTCAGGGCTTTTTCAATTCTTTTATTCTGGGCATATAGGAATGCTACGATTTTTGTACATTTATTTTGTATCCGCACCCCTGCTGAACTTCTGCTGGATTAGTTCCAGGCATTTCCTGGTGATAGTTTGTGGGATCACTCAGGAATACTATCATGTCATCTGCAAATGGAGATAACTTGACTTCTTCCTTGCCAGTTTGAATCCTTTTTTCTCCCTTACTTTTCTTATGGCTTCAGCTAAGACTTCAAGTACAATATTGAATAGAAGTGGTGAGAGTGGACAGCCTTGTCTAGTCCTTGATCAAAGTGGGAATACTTCAAGTTTTTCCCCATTGAGTATAATTCTTGCTGTTGGTTTGTTGTATACAGCTTTTATTATATTGATAAAGGTTCCTTCCATTCCAGCTGTCTCTAGGCTTTGATCATAAAAGGCTGTTGGATCTTATAAAAAGCTTTTCCAGCATCTATCGAGAGTATCATGTGGTCTTGAATTTTGGACTGGTATACATGGCAAATTACATTTATTGGTTTTCACATGTTGAACTATCCTTGTGTGCCTGGGATAAATCCTATTTGATCACCATGAATGACCTTTTTGATATGTATTTGAATCCAATTTGCTAAGACTTTGTTGAGAATCTTTGCATCTGTGTTAATCAAAGAGATTGGTCTACAGTTTTTTTTTCTAAGTGAATCTTTATTAGATCTTGGGATTAAGATGATATTAGCTTCATAGAAATAATCTGGTAGTGTTCCTTCCTTTGCTATTTGATGGACAGTTTAGGGAGTATTGGTGTTAGTTGTTCCTTAAATGTCTGGTAGAACTCTGTGCTTAATCCATCTGGTCCAGGACATTTTTTGGTTGGAAGATTCAAGATTACTTCATCGATTTCCTCATATGTTATAGGATTATTGCTTACTTAGGAATTCATCCATTTCTTTTGTGTTATCAAATTTCACAGAGTATAAGTTTTTGAAATATGACCTTACAATTCTCTGAATTTCTTGGGTATCAGTAGTGATAACTCCATTTTTTTTGCATATATATATATATATATATATATATATTATTTCCACTCATACAAACCTAACAGGTACACCAGTCTTCTCCATCACTCCACCTCCCCCTGACCCACCTGCTCCTCATATTCCCTCCTCCTCCCTCCCCATCCCCCAGTGCCTCCTCCCCAGTGCCTCCTCCCCCCAATCCCTGGAGCATCCTTTAATGTGCATACCAAACTCTCCTCTGTGTCCTCCTCTCTGATGAGGTGCAAGGACCCAGGGGCATTTCCCAGAACCCTTTCCTGTGTTCCCCTTGGGTTTTCTTTCTCTTGTTTTTGGTTGATTTAGTTAGGGGTGTATCAATCTTATTGATTTTTTCAAAGAACCAGCTTTGTGATTGGTTGATTCTCTGTATCCTTTTCCTCATCTCAATTTCAGATATTTCACCCCTGATTTTGTTGATCTCCTCTACTGTTTGTGGGATCAGATTGCTCTGTGTCTGTAAAGCTTTAAGTTTGATTCTTAAGTAATTTATTTGTGATGTTTTTCTTTTTTTTTTTTGATGTAGGCATTAAGAGCTATAAACTTACCTCTCAAGATAGCTTGCACTGTGTCCCAAAGATTTTGATAAGTTGTGTTTTCATTATCATTCACTTCTAGGAAATCTGAATTTCCTGTATAATTTCTTCCTGAATTCAATTCTCATTCAGCATCATAGTGTTAAGTTTCCAGAAGTTAGTGTATTTTCTGTTGTTCGTTGTGTTGTAGAGGTCAAGATTTAGACCATGGTGGTCAGATAGGGCACAGGCTAGTATTTCCACTTTCCTGTATATGTGGAGATTCGTTTTGTGGACCATATGTGGTCTATTTTGGAGAAAGTTCCATGTGCTGCTGAGAAAAATGTGTATTCTTTGGTGTATGGATTAAAAGTAAGATAGACATCTATAAGGTCCATTTCAGTAAGTGTTTGATTAAGTTCAAATTTGTCTGTGTTAAGTTTTTGACCTGTTCATCTATCCCATGTTGAGAGCTCAGCATTGAAATCCCCAAGAATTATCATTTGGGGGTTGATTTCTTACTTTAGACGCTGTAAGGTTTGCTTAATGAATGTGGAGGAGCCTGTATTAGGTTCATACATGTTCAGTATTGTTAGGTCTTCCTGGTGAATTGTACCTGTGACAAAAATTTAGTATCCATCTGTGTCTCTTATGATTTTTTTCCTTTGAAGTCCACTTTGTCTAATAGCATAATAGTTACCCCTGTCTCTTTCCTTGTTCCATTAGCTTCAACAATTTTTGACAAGCCTTTTATTTTTAGGATGTGCTTATCTTTTGTTGTGAGATGAGTTTCCTGAAGGCAGCAGATTGATGTTTTGTGATTTTTAATCCAAGATTGTAATCTGTGTCTCTTGATTGGTGAATTAATTCCATTGACATTTAATGTTATGATGGAGCAATTATTTATAATTCCGGACACTTTTATGTTTAATGGCTTTCATAAGTGTAGTATTTGGCTTTCAGGTTTTCGTGGTATTATACTTTACTTCTATCCTCCTGGATACACTTGTTCTTTTCTTCAAGCTTGAGAATCATTTCTAGCATTTTTTGAAGGACTGATTTGGTAGACATGTAAGCCTTCAAGTTGTCTTTGTGCTGGAAAATTTTTCTTTCTCCCTCGAACATGACCGATAGTTTTGCCAGGTATATCAGCCTGGGTTGACACTCTTGCTCATTTAATACTTGAAGTACATCTCTCCAAGCTCTTCTTGATTTTACTGTTTCTATTGAGAAGTCATTTGTTATTTTAATAGCTTTACCATTAAAAGCTACTCTTTTTTTCCCCTGAAGCTCTCAGCACCATTTCTTTGTCTTGAATGTGCAGTGTTTTGACTATTTGCAGTGGCCAGTTTCTATTTTGGTCATAATCTGTTTGGGGTGTGGAGTGCCTCTTGTATTTGGATGGGCCCCTTTTTCTTTAGATGAGGAAAATTTTCCTTTATGATAATTTGAAACATTTCCTTAGATGTGGTATTTTGGGCTTCTTGTTCTGGTATTCCATGAATGCACATGTTAGGCTTTTTCAAGGTGTCCCATCATTCTTGAATATTTCTCTCAAGTGTCTTTTTGGCTATAAGATCCTCTTCCATTGAGCTGGTAAATTCTTCCACTTTGTCTTCAAGATCTGAAATTCTATTATTTGCTTCCTTAATTCTGCTAATAAGACTCTTTCTGTTGAGTTCTGGGTTGAAGATAACTTGTCTTTTAGTTCAATTTCAAACTCTGAGACTTTTTAAACTGCTCTATGTCTATTTTTGTTTCTTGAACTGTTTTTCTCAACTCCTCCAAGTGTCAGTTGTCTTACTGTTCAAAATGGTTGATGCGGTTATTGAACTCCTCCTGGATTTCCTCTTACATAGTGCTGATCATAGTAATGATCATGCTTTGAAAGTCGATATCTTGGATCTGGCTTTCTTTGCTATTTTCTATGAATTTTTTCTGGTTGGAATTTATCTTTATGAGGTTATTTCTTTCAAAGGGAGATTCATTTTCTTTGGTTTTGTTTCTCATGGATATGCACTTTGACTTGGGCATTGTTGTCTTATCTCTTAAGACCTTCTGTCAGTTTTTATGTGTTTTTGACTGAACTGAATTAGTTAGTATTACTACTCTCGAGTAGTTATTACTAATGTTTGCCTTGGAGTTGGGTATACTTGTCTGTTGTTATTGTTATTTCCTAGATGATGCTATTAGAATGTTCGAACATCAATTAAGTTAGGTTTAGTGTACAGGGGGTGAATATTAGTGTGGTAGTGCACTTTTACGATTTGATATTTTGGAAATATGTGAGCTTGAGTGGTTTAGTCCCTTTATTTGTATAAGTTTTGTGGGTGTCTATATTGAAAAGTTAATCTACAGTTACTAATAACTGAAGGGAACAGGATGGTAAAAAGGGGTTTATTTATCTTTGGGCTGGATGTGAAGAATCTCTCCTATGTGATAAGATGATTTATAGGACTTCAGATGTATGGCATTTGTCCCCTAGAATTTTGCTTGGGTATTTTTGGACTCTGTTGAATTCTGAGGAGCAGGGTGTCCTCCCAGGACCGTGAGTGTCCTGATGAGCATTATGTGAAGGACACTATTTTTTTTAGTTATTTTGATAAACTTACATATATATGTATATATATATATGTAATATATATATTACATTCTATAGATTCCATTTCTTCAGAGAACCCTGACTAATACACTGCTTATCCATGTAGTAGGGAGCTTGATAAAACATTCACTTCTTTCCTTTCCTTTTTTATCTGCTTATTTCCTGGAAGAGAAAAGGTGTTTAGTTTTATTATTTTCTTCGTGAATGAAAAATGTCTCTGAGTTTGTTACTGTGAGACCACTATTGTTTTTTTCATAAAACAATCTTTTCTACAAAATTTACATTCAATTTTATGTGTTTTACTTTATTAGAATTAGAATACATAGAATATTTCCCTGTTTAGGAAGTATTTTGAGAAATGAATTCAATTTAGGAGCTACAATTACATGATACAATAAAAGTGATAAAACCACACAGGTGAGTTTGATGGTTACAAGTAGAAAAAAGGAACTGTGACTGGGGAATGTAAAAAATCAGTAACATAAAATTTCATGTTTTTAGAGGTTATAGTAAATGGGATTGTTCCTCTTAGCACTTTTTTGCTTTTTTCATCCTTGGCGTACAGGAAGGCCACTGATTTCTGCACATTTATTTTGTAACCTGACACTCTGCTGAACTTATGTATTAGTTCCAGGGATTTCTAGATGGAGCTTTTAGGATCATTCAGGTATATGATCATTTCATCTGCAAATAGAAATATATTGACTTATTCCTTTCCTATTTCAATCTCTTTTATCTCCCTCTTTTTCTTATACCTGTAGCTAAGACTTCAAGTACAATATGGAATAGAAGTGGTTAGAGTGGACAGCCCTATGTAGTTCCTTATTGAAGCAGGAATGCTTCAAGTTTTTCTCCATTTAGTATAATCCTTGCTTTTGGCTAGTTGTATACAGTTGTTACTATATTGATGTAGGTTCCATCTATTTCAATTGTCTCTAGGGTTTGGTTCATAAAAGAATGTTGGATCTTGTATAAATCTTTGTCTGCATCAATAAAGATGCAAGGGAAGGAATCCCCTGGAGCTGATTGGGTTAGGCCAATAGTTCTAAGCAGAAATCTAATGGCACGGCACTAGAACCAACACTCAAAAAATGGGATCTTATGAAATTGAAGAGCTTATGTACAGCTACAAAGATCATAAACCGAGCAAAATGGCAATGCAGAGAATGGGAGAAAATCTTCAATAACCATATCCGATAGAGGTCTATTATCCAGAGTGCACAAAGGACTTAAAAAACTAGACAGCAAGAGATAAATAAATATCTCTTGGAACTCAAAAGAAAATTTTCCAAGGACAAAATTGAAATGTCTAAAAAAAACCTGAAAAATGCTCCACATCTCAAGCCATCAAGGAAATTCAAGTCAAAAGTACCCTGAGATATCATTCACTCTTGTCAAGATGGAAAATTCCACAAAAAAAAAATTCCAAAATCTGTAGAGGATGTGGAGAGAAGGGAATTCTCACACGTGGGAGCATATAGGGACTGGCAGATATTCAGTAAGCTTCCAGCAAACGAGACACTCAGCCTCCCATCTGTGTCCTACTCTTATTCTACTATCTACCTTTGAATCTCTTCTTATATTAAGATCTTCATTTAAACAGTCTTTTATCTTTGGATAGGAGGTGACCTTCCATAACAATCCAGATGCAGCCAAAGGCATTGCAGAAAAAGCACAACTGAAAACAGCAACAAACCATAATTCAGAACCCCAAAGACTCTACAATTTTCACCTGGAATAAGACCAGCCAAATCTCTCCCCATCCTAAAGCTCAGGGAACATTGCAGAAGAAGGGGTGGCAAAATTATAAGAGCCTAAAGATGTAGAGGACCAAGGATTTGCAAGATATTCCACATAAGTTAGGGATATAACAGCCAGCATTGGACTTTGCCTGAGCTGCACAATGGGTGACATGTCAATGAACCACCCAATATCTCGCATGGATCACAGAGGAGAAAGCTCCAGGCAGTAGGATCCTTAGAGGCAAGTGATTAAGCAGTCAGAATAGAGTTCCCAATGTAATGGGGAGCCCAAGAAGGGGCTCTGGGTTATGACACTGTGTCATGAACCCTCACTGGTGTGTAGGGCTTAGGGGGAGGTTTGGAGTTCACATAAATTTATGCTCCATTCAGGAAATGGTAGGAAGGAAGAGGGCAGCACAGGGAGAGGGGAAAATAGATAGGGAGTACAAGTAAAGGGGAAGGGGGGAATGCAATGGGGAACCACTAGGGAGGGGAGGGTGGAAGAAAAATTAGTACTTATTGAGCTTGAATGTTAAGAAAACAAATAAAATTCAGGAGAAAAATAGACAAAGAAAAAACATAAATTATTTCTATCTCAGACCCCAGACCTGGGCAGACTCTCTGGTCCTCAGTTAAGGCCTCTAGACCATGCCCCAAGCCCTCGTTCATCTTTGTGCCCCACTAGCCACTCTGCCTTTGTGCTCCTGGGGAAGGCCCCTAGGCCACATTCTAGGCCCCAAGTCATTTGTGCACCCCAATAGACACTCTCCCTTTCTGACCTGGATGCTAGAGTCTGGGGAACTCCTTGCTCCCAAGGTAAGGCCCCTAGACCACTCCTCAGGCCACAGGGCATCTGTACACTCAACAAGCTACTCTGCCTATCTGCACTGGATCCCCTTCCAGGCAGACAACCTGCTCCTCAGAATTCAACAGAGTCCAGAGAAAACCAAAAAAAGGGGTTAAGAGACCAACATCATTCATCTGAGGTTTTCTAAAATCATCCCATCATACAGAAGAATCTTCAAATCCAGCTCTAAGATAAGGTAACACTTTTTACCATCCTGTTCTTCTCAATTATTACTCACCAACGATTAACAGTTCTGCATGGCCACCCAAAAGCCTATACAACTTCAGGGACTATAACATTCACCCTCACATATCACCAACGAAGTAAACCTAAAATATGTCTTCCATACTAATCTTTGATCCCTGTCTACTAAACCCTCATTTATTGATGTATTAACAGTCCAATAGCATCATCTAGGAAATAACACCAATAGCAGACAGGCATATCTAACTCAAAGAAAAACACTAGTAGTAACTGCTCAAGTATATTAATACTGTCTAATTTATTTCAGCCCAAACACACAAAAAAATAAAGAAGAACGTAAGAGATAAAACAAAAAATGCCAAGGTTACAGTGCAAATCCATGAGAAACAAAAACCAAGACAACAAATCTCCTACAAAAAGAATCAATCCCGTAATGATGGAATTCATTCAGTACAAACCCACAGAAAATAGCCAAGAATGCCATACCAAAGATAAAGATTTTCAAAGCCTGAACTTAACCATGGACAAAATAATGAAAGAGGAAATCCAGGAGAACTTAAATCACCTCATCAACCAGTTTGAAAAGGAACACAATAGGCACTTGGAGGAGTTGAGAAAAGAAATTGAAGAAAGAAAAAAATGCATAGAGCAGTTAAAACAATCTCAAGCAGATTATTCCATCTATCTATGAATATACTCTTATAACAAGACTCTAATTTAAAAGTTTTTTATCTCTGGCCAGGGGGTGACATCCAATACCCATCAGGATGGAACCAAGGGCATTGCAGGAACAGCAAAACTGAAAAAAAATCAACAAACCATAATTCAGAACATCATAGACTCTATATGAACCATCTGGAATCAGGCCTGCCTAATCTCTCCCCATCCTGAAGCTCAGGGAAATTTGTGGAAGAGGGGGCGGTAAGATTGTAAGAGCACAAGGATGGAAGGAGTCATGATATGCAAGATACTCCATACAAGTTAGGGCCGAAGCAATTATAATAGGACTCTGCATGATCTACGCAATGACCAACATATCATTGACCCCTCAAAGTCTAGCATGGACTAAAGGCACTAGGATCCTTAGAAGCAAGGGAGTAACAGTCACAATAGTGTTCCTATACTTAAGGGGAATACACGAAAGAGTTCTAGGAATTGCCACTGAGTCCTTACACCTCATCAGAGAGGAGGACCCAGAGGAAAGTTTGATATACTCATTAAAGGATGCTTTAGAGATGGGGGAGGGGACACTGGGAGAAAGGAGGGAGGGGAGAAAGGAAGGAACAAAGGGAGGAGGGAACAGGGAGGTCCAGGGAGGGGTGGAAGGAGGAGGGGACAGGGGTTCTTACTACATTTGTATGAGCAGGAAGAAAGAAAGAAAGAAAGAAAGAAAGAAAGAAAGAAAGAAAGAAAGAAAGAAAGAAAGAAAGAAAGAAAGAAAGAAAGAAAGAAAGAAGACAAGCTATCTTCTTCAATACAGAACTCAACAGTGTCTTATCAGCAGAACTAATGAAGCAGAAAATAGAATATCAGATATTGAAGGCAAAGTAGAAGAACAAACCAGTTCAATCAAAGAGGTTGTCAAAGCCAAAAAAGTACTTAAGAGGAATATTCAAGTGTAATTGGACAACTAGAAAAAGCCCAACATGCACATTGATGGAATACCAGAAGAAAAATCCCAAAATATTACACCTGAGGAAATTTTGCAAATTTTCATGAAGAAAACATTACATTTCTAAAGGAAGAGAAGCCTATCCAAATACAAGAGACATTCCACACCCAAAGTAGATATGCCCAAAATAGAAACTGACAACAGCAAATAATAGTCAAAATAGTACATATAACAAAACAAAGAGAATGTGCTGAGAACTCCAAGAAAAAAACAAGTCACTTTTAAAGGTAAACCTATTAAAATAACAAATGATTTTTCAATAGAAACAGTAAAAGACAGAAGAGCTTGGAGAAACATACTTTAAGTCATAAATGAGCACAAATGTCACCCCAGATTGATAAACCTAACAAAACTATCAGTCATGATCAAGGGTAAAAGAAACATTTTCCAACATAAAGACAACTTGAGGGCTTACATGACCACCACATAAGGCCTTCAAAAATACTAGAAAAGATACACAAGCTTGAAGAAAAGAACAAGCATATCCAGGACAGAATGGTAGTTTAATGCCACCACAAACTTCCAGCTAAATAAGACGCTTGTGAAAGTCACTAACACAAAAAATGTCAGGAATTAAATGTAATTTCTCCATGATAACAATAAATATCAATGGAATTAAAATACAGTCAAAAGGCACAGGTTACAAACTTGGATAAGAATTCAAAATCCATCCATCTGATGCCTCTAAGAAACACATCTCACCACAAAAGATAGGCACATTCTAAAAGTAAAAGGCTGATTAAAAATTATTCAAGATAATGGAACCAGGAATCAACCAGAGTTAGCAATTATGGTATACAACAAAGTGGATTTCAAGCCAAAGAAAATCATAAGAGATACAGAAGGATAATACATTTTAGTCAGAGGAACAATTCACCAGGAAGACTTCAAAATACTGAGCATACATGCACCTAATATGTGCTCCTCCACATTAAGAAAACACTCCAGCAACTAAAATACAAAAACTATTCTAAAACAATAATATTGGTGTTTCAATACCCTACTAAACATGGGATAGATCAACGGGCAAAAAACTCAACAGAGACACATTGAAACTAAATCAACCCCTTACTGAAATGGACCTAAAAGATCTCTATCAAACTTTCCAAGAACCAAGGAATACACATTCTTTTCAACAGCCCACAGAACTTTCTCTAAAATAGACCACATATTAGGCCACAAAACAAATCTCCACATACACAGGAAAGTTGAAATTACAGCCTGTACCCTGTCAGACCACCATGGTCTAAGTTGACATCCACAACACAACAAATAGTAGACAATACACTAACTATTTTAAATTAAACAGTTTGATGGTGAATGAGAAATGGGTTCAGAAAAAAATTCAAGATTTCATAGAAGTGAATGATGATGAAGATACACCATATAAAAATCTCTGGGACAAAGGAAAACAGTCCTGAGAGGTAACTTTATATCACTTAATGCCTATATCAAGAAAATGGAAATGTCTCTAGTAAATAACTTAGCAATGCAGTTTAAAGCTTTAGAGACACAAGAGCTGTCAAATCCCAAAAGCATTAGAAGAGAGGAGATTAGCAAAATCAGGGGAGAAATATCCAAAATTGAGATAAGGAAAACTACACAAAAAATTAATCAGAGGAAAAGCTGATTCTCTGAAAAATGAATAAGATTCATATAACTCTAGGTAAATTAAACAAAATTAAAAGAGAAAACTCAAATTAAAAAATTAAAAAGGAAAATGAAATAATCACAACTGATACCCACGAAATTCAGAGAATTATATGGTCATTCTTTAAAAATTTATATGCTCCATGAAATTTGATAACACAAAAAGAAGGTGAATTTCTGAGTGTGCATTACTTAACTAAATTACATCAAGAAGTTTTATCTTATTTAAATAGTCCTATGAGAAATGAGGAAATTGATGAAGTAATCTCAAATCTTCCCACCAAAAAATGTCCTGGACTAGATGGATTCAGCACACAATCTTACCAGCCATTTATAGAACAACTAACACCAATACTCCTTAAACTATGGCATGAAATACTTCCTTTGAAGCTAATTGCATACTAATCCCCAAACCTAATAAAGATACATTTAAAATAGAAAACTATAGACCAATCTCTTTAATGAGCAGAGATGTAAAGATTCTCAACCAAATCTTAGAAAATCATATTCAAACACATATCAAAAATATCAGTAACTCTGATCAAGTAGGCTTTATTCAAGGAACACAAGGTTGGTTCAACATATGCAAATCAACAAATGTAATCCATCACATAAACCTATCCACAGTCCAAGAACACATTATACTCACAATAAATGCAGAAAAAGCTTTTGACAAGATCCAAAATAATTTTATGATCAAAACCCTAGAAAGAGTTGGAATGGAAGGAACCTATATTAACACAATTAAAGTTACATATAGCAGGCCAACAATAAGGATTACACTCAATGGGGAAAACCTTGGAGCATTTGCAGTTCAATCAGGAACTTGACAAGGCTGTTCACTCTCAACACTTCCATGCAATATCATACTTGAAGACTTAGCTAGAGACAGAGATAAAAGTGATTAAAATAAGATAGGAAGAAGTCAAGATATTCTTATTTGCAGATGGCATGATCATATCCCTCAGTGATCCTAAAAACTCCACCAGGAAACTCCTGGAACAGATATGCAAGTTTAGCAGAGTTTCAATTTACAAAATAAATGTGCAAAAATCAGTTGCCTTCCTATACACCAAGGATGAAAAAATTGAGAGCCATTAGAGAAACAATCCCATTTACTACATCATCTAAAATAATGAAATACCTTGGTATAAATCTAAACAAAGAAATGAGAGGCCTTCATAATGAAAACTTTAAAATCATAAAGAAACTACAGAAGACACCAGAACATGGAAAGACCTCCCACGCTCCTGGATATGGAAAATCAACATAAAAATGACCATCCTACCAAAAGCAATATGCAGATTCAATGTTATACCAATAAAAACCCCAAAGAAATTCTTGAAAGAAATTGACCAAACAATCTCAAAATTCACAGGGAAGCACAAAAGGCCCAGGATAGCAAAAAAAAAATCCTCAGTAACAAAAACACTGCTACAGGTTTCACATACCAAACATTAATCTATATACTACAAATTCATAGTATTTAAAAACAGCCTTTTACTGGCTCCAAAATAGATATGTAGATCAATGGACAAAGGTTGAAGAGCCAGTTATAAGCCCACACAATTACATCCATTTGATCTTTGACAAAAGGGTCCCAAAAATTCAATGGAAATAGAACAACATCTTCAACAAATGATGCTGGAAATACTGGATGTCCACATGTAGAAGATTAAAACTGGACGTGTATTTGTTACCATGTACAAAAATTAATTCCAAATGGATCAACGGCCTCAATATTAGGCCAGAGACTATAAACACCCTAGTTGTAAGGGTAAGAAACTCCCTTTAGCTGATTGGGCTAGGCCAACAGTTCCTAAGCAGAAATCCAATAGCACAGACACTAGAAACAACATTCAACAAATGGGATCTTATGAAAGCAAATAGCTTCTGCTTGGATAAAGAGATTGTAAAGCAAGGAAAAAGGGAACCCACAAAATGGGAGAAAATCTACACTAACCACATATCTGATAGAGCTCTATTATCCAGAGTGTATGAAGAGCTAAATAAACGAAACATAAGGAGATACATAGCCCAATTAAAAAATGGACCTTGGAACTCAAAAGAAATTTTTTGAAGGGACAAAATTGAAATGTGTAACAAATACCTTAAAAATATGCTCCACGTCCTTAGCCATCAGGGAAATGCAAATCAAAACTTCCTAGCAATATCATCTCACCCTGGTCAGGATGGCAAAAATCCACAATACAGACAACACCAAATGCTAGAGAGGATGTGAAGAGAAGGGAACTCTCCTACATTGCTGGTGGGAATGCAGTCTTATACAATCACTCTGGAGATCAATATGGTGCTTTCTAAAAAAAGTGAAAGATTGACATGCCATATGGCCCTGCTATACCACTACTTTGAATATTCCCCCATAATGCTGCAATTTCCTACAGTGACATGAGCCAAATCATGTTCATTGCAGAGCTATTTACAAAAGTATAGTCATGGAATCAACCCAAATGTCCAACAGTTGAAGAGTAGATAAGGAAAATGTGGTACATTATATACTACTCAGCCATCAAAAAGGATGAATCAATGAAATTTGCCAGGAAATGGATGGAATTAGAAAAAAATATATTCAGTACAATGTCCTAGACACAGAAAGTTAAACACTGTATGTACTATCTAATAGATGGATCCTAGTACCAATCCCACTAAATGATATATTCAAAGATAAATCTCTGTAATACCTACTGCAATCACAGTGATTATAAAAAGGAGGGAAGAGGAGGGAAGTCTTCCCCCAAAAAAGGGAGAAGGGATCATGCTTCAGTAGAGAAAAAAAATAGGTCATCATCAATTATATTGCATGTAAGTAGCTAGACATCTGGTGAAACTCACTCTCACTTCCCTTCCTGGTCACTTGGGACTGAACAGGTTTGATATCATCAATCAGGAAGGGTATAGAGACTGGCAGATAGATGGTAACCATCTGCAAACAGGACACAGAACCCCCTGTTGTGCTGTGCCCTATTCCTATTCTTCCATCTACCTTCGACTCTCCTTTTATATTAAAATCTTCATTTAAACAGTCTTTTATTTTTGGTTAGGAGGTGACCTTCGATACCATTCAGGATGGAGCCAAGGTGATGCAGGGAAAGCACAACTGAAAACAACAATAAACCATAATTCAAAACTTCAAAGACTCTACATTAATCATCTGGAACCAGACCAGCCAAATCTCTCCCCATTCCAAAGCTCAGGGAACCTTGCAGAAGAAGGGGTGGCAAGATTGTAGGAGCCTAAAGATGGGAAGGACTAATGACATGCAAGATATTCCACACATATTGGGGCTGCAGTAGCCATAATCAGACTTTGCAGGACCTACACAATGGGTGCCATGTCAATGACCCCCCAAAGTCTAGCATGGATCACAGGGAAGAATGCTATAGACAATTTGATCCTTAGAGGCAAGGGACTATCAGTCATAATACAGTTCCCATTCGAAGGGGGAGCCCAAGAAAACATTCCTGTCTATGCCACTGTGTCCTAAACCCTAACTAGGGTGGAGGACTCAAAGGGAAGTTTGGCATTCACACAAAAGGATGCTCCAAGTGATGGGGGGGAGGAAGAGGGAGGCACTGGAAGAGAGGGAGGGAGGGAGTGAAAGAAAGGGGACCAGTGGGGGAGAATGCAAGGGGGAATATGGAGGGGAGGAGGGAGGGAGAGGATGGGGTACCTATTGAGACTGTGTGATTGGGGAAAAACTAAAATGTGGGAGAAAAAAATGAAAGAGGACAAAGTTGTAGCTAAGTGAATGACGAGTGATCCATTGGACAGCAAGAGAAGAGTAATATATTATATTTTATTGCATTTATTCCATTTTAGTTACCCCTAAGACAAGAAGTGAGATGATGGACATGTTGGTTACCAAGAGACTGTTGCTTAGTCAAAGGGAAACATACATGAGAGGGAGGAGGAGATGTATATGAATAGGTTTTGATATAGTTAAGAATGTGGACTTTTCTAAGGATTTGAAGGAATACTAAGTGATTAATTCTTAATTTGTGTGCTCATGGGATAAGAAAAAAATCACAAGGTGCAAAGAAAACAGGGGCAATATTCAGAACCTTGTAGTACCTAATAAGAATTTTCTTTATTCTAATATCTTTATACATTTTAAGGAACGAATACCTGTTTACATTTAGGGCCATGGTTAATATATGCACAATGAATTGGAAAAGTGAGAGAGAAAGAAAAACATCGCTTAGGGATTATATTGGGCTAGCTTCTCCAGATATGTAGAAAAATATGGTCGTTAGTATGTAATTGTGTTTGTATGTGGATCACACACACACACACACACTTGCATATATATTCATGAACACACATTGAAAAAGAGAAAGAGAGAAGGAGGGATAGAAGGAAGAAAGCAAGAATGGGATGAGTGAACTCAGGGAAAGTTAATGTTGACAATAAACACAATCTTGAAAATGTGAATATAGTAACCTTAATCTACAGTAGTAGTGAGAGTGCCTATGAAAGAATTTCCAGCACATTATTCTTACATGAAATAATTTTAATCCTTAATTCTAAATTAAATTGAATATTTAAAAGGCAATAAATAATTTTCTCATTTGTTATAGGACTATTTAATAATTCAATTTCTCCTGATTCAATTTAGACTCAGGAATTCATGCATTTCTTTCTCATCATCAAATATTATGGAGTATAAATTTTTGAAATATGACCCTAAAATTCTCGGAATTTCTTGGGAATCAGTTGTGATAACTTCATTTTCATCTTTAATTTTGTTAATTCAGGTTTTCTCTCTCTTGATTTCAGCGAATTTAGCTAGAGGTGTATCAATCTTATTGATTCTTTCAGATGATATGCTTATTCTCTCTCTGGTTGATTCTTTGCATTGTTTATCTCGATTTCAGGTATTTTTCTCTCATGATTCTACTGATCTCCTCTCTTCTACTTCTTTAGGGATTGGATTGCTCATGTGCCTCCAAAGCTTTAAGCTGTATTGTTATTTACTTGTTGTGCTTCCAGTTTTTTTGATATAGGCATTGAGAACTATAAACTTATTTGTTAGGACAGTTTTCATCATGTCCCTAAGATTTTGATATGTTATATTTTCATTATAGTTCGTTTGAAGGAATTCTTGAATTTCCTTTTTGATTTCTTTCTGAACCTACTTCTCATTCAGCATAATATTATTTAGTTTCCAAGAATTAGTGTATTTTCTACTATTTGTTCATTGTGGATGTCAAGCTTTAGTCTGTGGTGGTCTGATAGAATATAGTCTATAATTTCACCTCTGCTGTATATGTGTAGATTTCTTTTTGTGGTCCTATATTTGGTCTATTTTGTAGAGAGTTTCATGCGGTGTTGAGAAGAATGCATATACCTTGGTGTTTGTAAGGAAGCTTTGGTAGAGGTCTGTTATGCCCATTATAGTAATGTTTGATTCAGTTCCAGTATGTCTCTGGTGAGTTTTTTGTCATTTGACCTATCCCATGTTGAGAGCGGGGTATTGAAATTCACTAAAATTTTCATTTTGGGTTTGACATGTTGTTTTACACATTGTAGTGTTTGTTGAATGAATGTGAATGAGTGCATATTAGGTATGTATATGCTCAGCATTGTGTAGTCTTTTGGGTGAATTGTTCCTTTGATTAAAATGTAGTATCCTTCTCTGGCTCTTTTATGATGTTCTTTGTTTTACAGTCCATTTTTTCAGATACCATAATTGCTAAAACCACTTGTTCCATTGTCCAATTAGCTTAATGAATATTTTTTAAAATTTTTAACATTTTTATTATTATTTCCGCTCATACAAACTTAATAGGTATACCAGTTCCCTCAACCCCTCCTCCTCCCCCTGAACCCCCTGCTCCCCTTCCCTCCCTCTCCATATCCCAGTGCCTCCCCCCCAATTCCCAGAGAGTCCTTTATTGTGTATGCCTAACTCTCCTCTTGGTCCTCCTCTCCAATGATGTACAAGGACCCAGTGGCATTTCACTGAACCCTTTCTCATGTTCCCCTTAAGCATAGGAACACTACTGTGGCTGTCAATCCCTTGCCTCCAAGGATCTTGGTGCCTTTAGCCAATGCTAGACTTTGTGAGGTCAATAGTGTGTTGGACATTGCGCAAGGCATGCAAAGTCCTATTATGATTGCTTCAGCCCTAACTAGTATGGAGAATCTTCAGATCATTGCTCCTCCCATCCTTCTGCTCTTACAATCTTACCACCCCCTCTTCCGCAAATGACCCGGAGCTTCAGGATGGGGAGAGATTAGTCTGGCCTAGTTCTAGGTGGTTGATATAGAGTCGGTGAAGTTCTGGATTGTGGTTTGTTGATTTTCTTTTGCAGTTTTGCTGCTCCTGCAATGCCCTTCACTCCATCCTGATGGGCACTGTATGTCACCCCCTGGTCAGAGACAAAAAACTGTTGAACTGGAGTCTTGTTATAACAGCACATTCAAGGGTAGATGTAATAAAAACAGGAAACCTCGGTGAGGGAGTGGTGAATCACCCACTTGTAAAATGATCACCTTTCCAGATTATATGCCCTCCCCTTCTGGTGAGATCGTACCCCCTCAGTTGTACATGATCAGGAACAAACATCTGTGAACTTAACCAGGTGTCACATTACTTACTTGAAATCCTTGGAGGCCGATTTTCTCTGCTCTAACACGGTCCCCTCTCTTCTTGTGTCTAGTGTGGCCCTCCAACCCCATCCCTCCTGTTCACAATCTTTGCAATTACTGTATTACATAGTTTTACCTTTGAGTGTCTCAATGTGGGCTGGGTGAGTTTGGTACTAGGAGCCACCTATTAGGGAGTACATACGGCACTTAACTTTCTGGGCTTGGGATACTTCACTTAATATAATTGTTTCTAATGACATCCATTTCCCAGCAAATTCCAGTAATGCATCATTTTTGATGGCTGAGTAGTACTCCATTGTATAGATGTACCACAGTTTCCTTATCCACTCGTCAACTGTTGGACATTTACGTTGATTCCATGACTTTGATATTGTAAACAGTGTTGCTATGAACATGGTCTTGCTTGTACTATCGAGGTGAACCTCTGATGCATGGGGGTTATTCCCAAAAGTGGAATAGCAGGGTCATATGGCATTTCAATCTTTAATTTCTTTAAGAATCTCCACACGGCTCGCCAGAGTGGCTGTATGAGCCTGCATTCCCACCAGCAATGTAGCAGAGTTCCCCTCTCACTACATCCTCTCCAGCACTTGTTGTTGTTTGTATTGTGTATTTTTGCCATCCTGACCGGGGTGAGATGATATCTCAGGGAGGTTTTGATTTGCATTTCCCTGATGGCTAAAGAAGTGGAGCATTTTTAAAGATATTTGTTAGACATTTTAATTTCATCTCTGGTAAAATTTCTTTTAAGTTCCAGGGCCCATTTTTTAATTGGGCCATTGGTTTCCTTGGTGTTTAATTTTCTAAGTTCTTTGTGCATTCTGGACAAAGCTCTATCAGATGTGTGGTTAGTGAAGATTTTCTCCCATTCTGTGGGTTGCCTTTGAGCTCGTGTTACAATCTCTTTATCTGAACAGAAGCTCTTCAATTTCACAAGATCCCAACTCTTGAGAGTTGGTAGCAATGACTGTGCCATTGGATGTCTGTTTAGGAAATGTTGGCCTAGCCCAATCAGCTCGAGGGTGTTCCCTATCCTTTCAACTATGGTTTTTATAGTCTCTGGCCTGATATCAAGGTCCTTGATCCATTTGGAATGAAGTCTTGTACATGGTGACAAGTACGGGTCCAGCTTTAATCTTCTGCATGTGGAGATCCAGTTTTGCCAGCACCATTTGTTGAAGATGCTGTTCTTTTTCCATTGGATTCTTTGGGCCCCTTTGTCAAAGACCAAATGGCTGTGTTTTTGTGGGCTTATATCTGGGTCTTCAATCCTTATCCATTGATCTGTGCTTCTATTTTGGAGCCAGTACCAGGCTGTTTTTATAACTATGGATTTGTAGTATAGACTTAGGTTTGATATGGTGATACCTCCAGCAGTGTTTTTGTTACTCAGGATTGTCTTTGCTACCCTGGGTCTTTTATGCCTCCATATGAATTTTGAGATTATTTGGTCAACTTCTTTAAAGAATTGCTTTGGGATTTTAATTGGTATAGCATTGAATTTGTATATTGCCTTTGGTAGGATGGTCATTTTTACAATGTTGATTCTGCCAATCCAGGAACATGGGAAGTCTTTCCACCTTCTGGTGTCTTCTGAAATTTCTTTCTTCAGGGTTTTAAAGTTTTCATTGTAAAGGTCTTTTACCTCCCTGGTTAGGTTTATACCAAGGTATTTCATTCTTTTAGGGGCTACAGTAAATAGGATTGTTTCTCTCAAGGTTTTTTCACTTCTTTCATTCTGGGCATATAGGAAGGCCTCTGATTTTTGCACATTTATTTTGTATCCTGCCACCCTGCTGAACTTCTCAACTAGATCCAGGAGCTTCCTGGTGGAGTTTTTGGCATCCCTCAGGTATCAGGTCATGTCATCTGCAAACAGGGATAGCTTGACTTCTTCCTTGCCGATTTGAATCCCTTTTATGTCCCTTTCTTGTCTTATGGCTTCAGCTAAGACTTCAAGTACAATATTGAATAGAAGTGGTGAGAGTGGACAGCCTTGTCTAGTTCCTGATTGAAGTGGGAATGCTTCCAATTGTTCCTTATTGAGCATAATCCTTGAGGTTGGCTTGTTGTATGCAGCTTTTATTATATTGATGTAGGTTCCTTCTATTTCTACTGTCTCTAGCGTTTTGATCATAAAAGGCTTTTGGATCTTGTCAAAGGCTTTTTCTGCATCTATCGACAGTATCATGTGGTTTTGGACTTTGGACTGGTTTACATGATGAATTACATTTATTGATTTTCATATGTTGAACCAATCTTGTGTGCTGGGGATGAAGCCTACTTGGTCCCTGTGAATGATCTTTTTGAATCAGATTTGCTAAGACTTTATTAAGAATCTTTGCGTCTGTGTTCATCAGAGTGATTGGTCTATAGTTTTCGTTTTTAAGTGAATCTTTATTATGTTTTGGGATTAAGATGATATTAGCTTCATAGAAGGAATTTGGTAGTGTTCCTTCCTTTGCTATTTGATGGAACAGTTTAAGGAGTATTGGTGTTATTAACTCCTTAAATGTCTGGTAGAATTCTGTGCTGAATCCATCTGGTCCAGGACATTTTTTGGTGGGAAGATTTGAGATTACTTCTTCAATTTCCTCATATGTTATAGGGCTATTTAAGTAATTCACAACTTCCTGATTCAATTTAGGTAAGTTGTGTTTACTTAGAAATTCATCCATCTCTTTTATGTTGTCAAACTTCACTGAGAATAAGTTTTTGAAATATGATGTTATAATTCTCTGGATTTCTTGGGTATCAGTAGTGATAACTCCATGTTCATTTCTCATTTTGTTAATTTGGGTTTTCTCTCTCTTGCTTTTGGTTAATTAATTTTTGACCAGCCTTTTACTTTTAGAGTGTGTTCATTTTTTGTTGTGAGATCTGTTTCCTGAAGGCAACAGATTAATGGGTTGTGATTTTTAATCCATGTTTGTAACCTGTGTCTTGATTGGTGAGTTAATTCCATTGAAGTTTAGGGTTATAGTAGAGAAATTGCCATTGATTCTGAACATTTTTTATGTTTAGTGGCTTTCATATGTGTATTACTTTGCTTGAATTTTGTAATGGTACAATATTTCCCTTCTATCTTCTTGGATATTGTTATTATTTTCTTCAAACTTGAGTATCTTTTCTAGCATTATTTGAAGTCCTGGTTTGATAGTCATCTAAACCTTTAACTTGTCTCTAAGATAGAAAATTTTTCTTTCACTCTTGATCATGACTAATAGTTTTGTTGGGAATATCAGCCTGGGTTGACATTTGTGCTCATTAATGACTTGAAGTATGTCTCTCCCAGCTCTTCTTTCTCTTACTGTTTCCATTGAAAAATCATTTGCTATTTTAAT
This sequence comes from Typhlomys cinereus, assembly GCA_023101885.1. Lineage (NCBI taxonomy): Eukaryota > Metazoa > Chordata > Mammalia > Rodentia > Platacanthomyidae > Typhlomys > Typhlomys cinereus. The sequence continues at coordinate 2,440,750 of JALPQD010000332.1, forward strand.
AGGTTTTGCTTTAGATGTGACTTTTTTTTTCTCTTGAAGCTCTTAGTACATCTCTTTGTCTTGTATTTGTAGTGTTTTGACTGTTATTTGCCATGGTGAGTTTCTATTTTGGTCATATCTGTTTGGTGTGATATATGCCTCTTGTGTTTGGATGAGCATCAATTTCCCCAGGAGTAGTATTTTGGGTTTCTTGTTCTGTTATTCCATGAATGCACATTTTAGGCTTCTTCAAGTTTCTGCTTCTTCAATTACTATTTGAATATTCCTCTCAAGTATTTTTTTTATTTTTAAAAGACTTTGATGTAACTAGTTTATTCTGCCATGTTGTCTTCAAGATCTGACATTCTATTTCTTGGTTTGTTAATTCTGCTTATAAGACTCTGTTGTGTTCTGGGTTGAAGATAGTATGTCTTTTAGATCAAGTTTAAACACTTTTTGAGATTGTTTTAAATGCTCTATGCTTAGTTTTGTTTCTTCAACTGTTTTTTTCCTCCCCTCCAATTGCTTGTCGTGTTCCATTTCAAACTGGTTGATGTGTGGTTATTTAACTCCTCTTGGATTTGCACTTTGTTTGTTTCGATCATAGTAAAAATCAGACTTTGAAAATCATTATCTTGGGTATGCTTTCTTGGCTATTTTCAGTGAGTTTGTTCTGGTTGGATTCCATAATTATGGGGCTGATGCTTTTTGTAAGAGATTTATTGTCTTGGTTTTAGCATTTCTCATGGATTTGCATTGTGACGGGCATTTTTTGTTTAGTGTCTTTCTTGATGTGGGTTTTTGACAAATCCATGTTAGACAGTATTACTATACTTCAGCAGTTATTGCAATTGTTTCCTTCTTTTTGTATGTATCTGTCTGGTGTTTCTTTATGCTGTTTCCTACAAGAGACTATTAGACTATTATTATATCACTAGAGTGGGTTTAGTAGATGGGGATTGAAAATTAGTACTGTAGTGGAATTTTTAGCCTTTACTTCCTCGGTGATGTGTAAGGGTGAATGCTTAAGTCCTTGATGTTGTATGGGATTTTGGGCAGGCTATATGGAAATCCTAAACTATTGTTCCTATCAATAGATAGCAACAAGAAGGTAAAAAGTATTTACTTATCTTAGAGCTGGAGGTGAATATTTTCAATTATTTAATGGGATGATTTTTGAAAACTTCACTTGTTGGTTTGCTTTTGGAATCTGTTAAATTATTGAAAAGTTTTAAAGTTCTTTAATGATTACCTGGGTGAGGGAAGTAAGAAAGAAGAAAGATGGGTAGGTGTCTTTCTGGAGGCTGCTGGGGATGTGGGCATGATCTAGTGACCATCTGCCAACATTATAGTGCTCTCACTAGATCCAGGACGGAAAGGAACTCCTCCATAGTGAGACCCTTAGTGGGGGCTAGTCTAACAACCACCAGCCAATGTTATAACAAGGCATAGGCCTTTCCTTTGTCCCCAGACAGAAAAAAGGGTATTGCATTTTTTAAGGAGCAATGGTAAATTGTTTTTTTTTTTTTCTCTCAGATCTTTCTCATTTTGATTGTCCATAGTATATAGAATAAATCTCTGATTTTTGGACATTAATTTGTATCCTGCAATTCTACTGAACTTATTTATTAGTTCCAGGAGATTTCTGAAAGTATCGGTAGGGTTCTTGAGGTTTAGTATCACCTCATCTGTGAATAGGGACAACTTGTTTTCTTATTTTCCAAGTTGTATTCCTTTTATATCCTTCTCTTGTTTTATGGCTCTAGCTAATACTTCAAGTACAATGTTAAGTAGAAACGGTGAGTGGATTACCTTTTCTAGTTCCTGATTTGAGTGGAAATGATTCCATTTTGTCACTCTTTAGGATGATTTTTTTTGCCATAAACTTGTTGTATATGGCCTTTATTATGTTGATATGTGTTCCTTCCAACCTTATTTTGTCCAGGGTCTTTATCATAAGAGGATGTCATATTTTTCAAAATTTTTTAGCATCAATTGTGAGATTCGTGTGATTTTTGTTTTAGCATTTGTTTATATGGTCAATTGTATTTATAGATTTACATAAACAGCCAATTTTTGTTTCAGAAATAAATCCAACCTGATCATAGTGGATGATCTTTAAGATATGCTTCTGAATATGGTTTCATAGAATTGCATTGAGCATGTTTGCAACAGTATTCATCAATAAAATTAGCCTATGGTTTTCTTTTGTTGTTGTTGTGACTTCATTTGGTTTTGGAATCAGTGTGATAGTAGTTTTATAGAAAGAGTATGAAAGTGTTTCTTCCTATTCCATTTTGTGGAATACTTCAAAGAGTATTGGTGTTTATTATTCTTTAATTATCTGGTAGAATTCTGTGCTAAATCCATCTGGTTCTGTACTTTTAATGATAGGGAGATTCATTATTACTTCTTCAGCTTCATCTCTTATATAGGACAATCTAAATAATTCAATTTATTATGGTTTGATTTTAGTATGTTGTATGAGCTTAGAAATTCATCTATTTCTTGTTGATTGTCAAACTGTAAGTATGAACTTATAATTCTCTGGGTTTCTTTGACATCCATAGTGATATTTCCACTTTTAATCCCTAATTCTATAAATTTGGGTTGTCTCTTGATTTTGGTTAATTTTCAAAGGGATTATCATCAAGATTTTCGAAGAACCAGGTATGTGTTTAATTGATTCTTTCTATCGCTTTCTTTGTCTAAATTTCAATTATTTCTCCTGATCCTTCCAAACTATATAGGTTTACTTTTTCTGAGATTTTTTTCTTTATTCTCTAAAGCTTTCAGTTACATTGTTAGGTTTTTCATTTAGAGTATTTCCATTTTTTTTATTATTTCAGCTCACACAAAATTAATAGGTACCCCAGTTCCTGCCCTCCCTCCTCCTCCCCCCGAACCCCCTGCTCACCCTCCCCTCGCCCCATCCCACCCCATACCCAAGTGCCTCCCGCCCCAATTCCCAGAGAGTCCTTTCTTGTGCATGCCTGATTTTCCTCTGGGCCCTCCTCTCCGATGACATACAAGGACCCAGTGGCCTTTCCCTGAACCCTTTCCCATGTTCCCCTTAAGTATAGGAACACTGCTGTGGCTGCCAATCCCTTGCTTCCAAGAATCTTGGTGCCTTAAGCAGATGCTAGACTTAGTAAGGTCAATAGTGTGTTGGACATTGTGCAGGGCATGTAAAGTCCAATTATGATTGCTTCTGCCCTAACTTGTATGAAGTATTTTACATATCATTGCTCCTCCCATCCTTTTGCTCTTACACTCTTACCGCCCCAGCTTCCGCAAATGTCCCTGAGCTTCAGGATGGGGAGAGATTAGTCTGGCCTAGTTCTAGGTGGTTGATATAGCGTCTCTGAAGCTCTGGATTGTGGTTTGTTGATTTTCTTTTGCACTTTTGCTGCTCCTGCAATGCCCTTCACTCCATCCTGATGGGCAATGTATGTCACCCCTTGGCCAGAGACAAAAGGCTGTTGAACTAGAGTCTTGTTATAAGAGCACATTCAAAGGTAGATGAAATAAAAGTGGGAAACCACAGTGAGGGAGGGGTCTATCACCCATTTGCAAAATGGTTACTTTTTATCTGCCAGACTATATGCCCTCCTCTTCTGGTGACATCATACCCCCTCAGTAGTAAATGATCAGGAACAAAAGTCTGCGAACTTAATTAGATGTCTCATTAGTTATTTGAGTCCTTGATGGAGGCCTATTTTCTCTGCTGTAACATGGTCCCCTCTCTCCTTGTTCCTGGTGTGGGCCTCCTACTCCATCTCTCCTGTTCATAATCCTTGCAATTACTATAGGTATTACAGAGATTTATCTTTGAGTGTCTCTAGGTGGGCTGGGTGGGTTTGGTACTAAGAGCCACCTATTAGGGAGTACATATGGTGCTTAATTTTCTGGGTCTGTGATACTTCGCTTAAAATAATTGTTTCTAATGACATCCATTTCCCAGCAAATTCCAGTAATTCATAATTTTTGATGGCTGAGTAGTACTCCATTGTACAGATGTACCACAGTTTCCTTATCCACTTGCCAACTGTTGGACATTTGGGTTGATTCCATGACTTTGCTATTGCAAACAGTGCTGCTATGAAAATGGTCGTGCTTGTGCTATCGAGGTGAACCTCTGCTGCATGGGGGGTTATTCCCAAAAGTGGAATAGCAGGGTCATATGGCATTTCAATCTTTAATTTCTTTAAGAATCTCCAGAAAGCTAGCCAGAGTGGCTGTATGAGCCTGCATTCCCACCAGCAATGTAGGAGAGTTCCCCTCTCTCCACATACTCTCCAGCATTTGCTGTTATTTGTATTGTGGATTTTGGCCATCCTGACCAGGGTGAGATGATATCTCAGGGAAGTTTTGATTTGAATTTCCCTGATGGCTAAAGAAGTGGAGCATTTTTTAAGACATTTGTTAGACATTTTAATTTCATCCCTGGTAAAATTTCTTTTGAGTTCCAGGGTCCATTTTGGAATTGGGCCATTGGTTTCCTTGGTGCTTAGTTTTCTAAGTTCTTTGTGCACTCTAGACAGCAGAGCTCTATCAGATGTGTGGTTAGTGAAGATTTTCTCCCATTCTGTGGGTTGCCTTTGAGCTCGTGTTACAATCTCTTTATCTGAACAGAAGCTCTTTAATTTCACAAGATCCCAACTGTTGAGAGTTGGTAGCAATGACTGTGCCATTGGATGTCTGTTTAGGAAATGTTGGCCTAGCCCAATCAGCTCGAGGGAGTTCCCTATCCTTTCAACTATGGTTTTTATAGTCTCTGGCCTGATATGAAGGTCCTTGACCCATTAGGAATGAAGTCTTGTACATGGTGACAAGTACGGGTCCAGCTTTAATCTTCTACATGTGGAGATCCAGTTTTGCCAGCACCATTTGTTGAAGATGCTGTTCTTTTTCCATTGGATTCTTTGGGACCCTTTGTCAAAGACCAAATGGCTGTAATTTTGTGGGATTATATCTGGGTCTTCAATCCTTATCCATTGATCTGTGCTTCTATTTTGGGGCCAGTACCAGGCTGTCTTTATAACTATGGATTTGTAGTATAGACTTAGGTTTGGTATGGTAATACCTCCAGCAGTGTTTTTGTTACTCAGGATTGTCTTTGCTATCCTGGGTCTTTTGTACCTCCATATGAACTTTGAAATTGTTTGGTCAACTTCTTTAAAGAATTGCTTTGGGATTTTAATTGGTATAGCATTGAATTTGTATATTGCCTTTGGTAGGATGGTCATTTTTACAATGTTGATTCTGCCAATCCAGGAACAAGGGAGGTTTTTCCACCTTCTGGTGTCTTCTGCTATTTCTTTCCTTAGGGTTTTAAAGTTTTCATTGTAAAGGTCTTTACCTCCTTGGTTAGGTTTATACCAAGGTATTTCATTTTTTTAGGGGCCATAGTAAATGGGATTGTTTCTCTCAAGGCTTTTTCACTTCTTTCATTCTGGGCATATAAGAAGGCCTCTGATTTTTGCACATTTATTTTGTATCCTGCCACCCTGCTGAACTTCTCAATTAGATCCAAGACCTTCCTGATGGAGTTTTTGGCATCCCTCAGGTATAAGATCATGTCATCTGCAAATAGGGATAGCTTGATTTCTTCCTTGCCGATTTGAATCTCTCTTATGTCCCTTTCTTGTCTTATGGCTTCAACTAAGACTTCAAGTACAATATTGAATAGAAGTGGTGAGAGTGGACAGCCTTGTCTAGTTCCTGATCGAAGTGGGAATGCTTCCAATTGTTTCCCATTGAGCATAATCCTTGCTGTGGGCTTGTTGTATACAGCTTTTATTATATTGATGTAGGTTCCTTCCATTCCTAGTTTCTCCAGCGTTTTGATCATAAAAGGCTCTTGGATCTTGTGAAAAGTTTTTTCTGCATCTATAGAGAGTATCATGTGATCTTGGACTTTGGACTGGTTTACATGATGAATTACATTTATTGATTTGCATATGTTGAACCAACTTTGTGTGCCGGGGATGAAGCCTCCTTGGTCCCAGTGAATGATCTTTTTAATGTGTTTTTGAATCCGATTTGCTAAGACTTTGTTGAGAATCTTTGGGTCTGTGTTCATCAGAGAGATCGGCCTATAGTTTTCTTTTTTAAGTGAATCTTTATTAGGTTTTGGGATTAAAAAGATATTAGCTTCATAGAAGGAATTTGGTAGTGTTCCTTCCTTTGCTATTTGATGGAATAGTTTAAGGAGTATTGGTGATATTAACTCCTTGAATGTCTGGTAGAATTTTGTGCTGAATCCATCTGGTCCAGGACATTTTTGGTGGGAAGATTTGAGATTACTTCTTCAATTTCCTCATATGTTATAGGGCTATTTAAGTAATTCACAACTTCCTGATTCAATTTAGGTAAGTTGTGTTTACTTAGAAATTCATCCATCTCTTTTGTGTTTTCAAACTTCACTGAGTATAAGTTTTTGAAATATGATGTTATAATTCTCTGGATTTCTTTTGTATCAGTAGTGATAACTCCATGTTCATTTCTCATTTTGTTAATTTGGTTTTTCTCTCTCTTGCTTTTGGTTAATTTAGCTAGGGGCATATCAATCTTATTGATTTTTTCAAAGAACCAGCTTTTTGACTGGTTGATTTTTTTCTATCATTTTCTTAATCTCGATTTCAGATATTTCTCCCCTTATTTTGCTAATCTCCTCTCTTCTACTACTTTTGGGATCAGATTGCTCTAGTTTCTCTAAAGCTTTAAGCTAGCTGCATTGTTAAGTTGTTTATTTCTGATGTTTCCATTTTTTTGATGTAGGCATTAAGAGCTATGAACTTACCTCTTAGAACAGCTTTCATTGTGACCCAGAAATTTTGGTAAGTTGTATTTTCATTATCATTCACTTTCAGGAAATCTTGAATTCCTTTTTAATTTCTTCCTGAATCCAGTTCTCATTCAGCATCATATTTTTAAGTTTCTAGGAGTTAGTGTATTTTCTCTTGTTTGTTGTGTTGTGGATGTCCAGCTTTAGGCCATGGTGGTCTGAGAGGGCACAGGTTAGAATTTCAACTTTTTTGTATATGCGTAGATTCGTTTTGGCCCCAGTATGTGATCTATTTTGGAGAAAGTTCCGTGTGCTGCTGAGAAAAATGTGTATTCTTTGGTGCGTGGGTGAAAAGTTCGATAGAGATCTGTAAGTTCCATTTCTTTCAGGGTTTGATTAAGTTTCAAAGTGTCTCTGTTAAGCTTTTGACCTGTTGATCTATCCCATGTTGAGAGGGCAGTGTTGAAGTCCCCAAGAATTATCATTTGGGGTTGATTTCTTGTTTTAGACGCTATAGGGTTTTCTTAATGAATGTGGAGGGGCCCATATTGAGTGCATTAATGTTCAGTATTGTGAAGTCTTCCTGGTGAATTGTACCTGTGACTAAAATGTAGTATCCATTCGTGTCTCTTATAAATTTCTTTTTTTTGTAGTCCACTTTGTCTGATATCATAATGGCTACCCCTGCCTCTTTTTTGCTTCCATTAGCTTGTAGAATTGTTGACCAGCCTTTCATTTTCAGGGCATGCCTATCTTTTGTGGTGAGATGGGTTTCCTGCAGGCAGCAGATTGATGGATTGTGATTTTTAACTCACTCTCTTCATCGGTGAGTTAATTCCATTAACATTTAGTGTTATAATGGAGAAACTATTTTTAATTCCAGACATTTATTATGTTAAGTAGTTTTTATAAGTATATTGCTTTGCTTTTAATGGTGTTATACTTGCCTTCTGTTCTCCTGGATATGCCTGTTTTTTCTTCAAGCTTGAGTATCATTTCTAGCTTTTTTTGAAGACCTGGTTTGTGGGACCTGTATCCCTTCAAGTTGTCTTTGTGCTGGAAGATTTTTCTTTCTCCCTCGATCATGACGGATAGTTTTGCAGGGTAAATCAGCCTGGGTTGACATTTTTGCTCATTCATTATTTGAAGTATGTCTCTCCAAGGTCTTCTTGCTTTTACTGTTTTGACTAAGAAGTCATTTGTTATTTTAATATGTTTACCTTTAAAAGTGACTTGTTTTTTCTCCCTTGAAGCTCTCAGCACCAGTTCTTTATCTTGAATGTGGAGTGTTTTGACTATTATTTGCTGTGGCGAGCTTCTGTTTTGGTCATATCTGTTTGGGGTGTGGAATGCCTCTTGTATATGGATGGGCCTCTCTCTTTTTAGATGAGGAGAATTTTCCCTGATGATCATTTCAAAAATTTCTTCAGGGGTGGTATTTTGAGATTCTTGCTCTGGTATTCCATGAATACGCATATTAGGCTTCTTCAGGGTGTCCCATATCTCCTGAATATTTCTCTCAAGTATCTTTTTGTGTTTAACAACCTCTTCCATTGAGCTGGTTAATACTCCCACTTTATCTTCAAGATCTGAAATTCTGTTTTCTGTTTCATTAGTTCTGCTGATAAGACTCTCTGTGGAGTTCTGGGTTGAAGATAACTTGTCTTTTTGCTCAGTTTTAAACTCTGCTTGAGTCTGCTTTAACTGCTCTATGCCAGTTTTTGTTTCTTGCACTGTTTTCCTCCACTCCTCCAAGTGTCTCTTGTGTTCCTCTTCGAAGCGATTGATTCGATTATTTAATTCCTCCTGGATTTCCTCTTTCATAGTATTGAACATGGTAATGATCATATTTTGAATTTCATTATCCTGGGTCAGGCTTTCTTGGCCATTTTCCATAGGTTTGTTCTGGTTGGAGTCTAACATTATGGGATTAATTCCTTCAGTGGGAGATTTGTTTACTTGAGTGTTGTTTCTCATGGATTTTCACTTTGACTTTGGCATTGTCGTTTTAACTCTTAAGATCTTCTTTCAATTTCTGTGTGTTTTTCACTAAACTGAATTATTTCGCCTGGGGTTTTGGGGTTGGGCGGGGACCGTGCTTACCTAGGCCGAGGTGAGGCTCGGCTGGACCCTGCGTGCGTCCCGGTCAGCGGAGTGGAGGGAAGGGAGGATGGTGTCATCGGCGGGGCACTATTTAAACCTGGGGTACCTCCAAGGGCCTGTGTAGCGGCTCTGGCTGGATGGTGGGAGGAGCTGGGTCCCTTGGGCGGCCTGGGGTTCTGGGGGTGGGCAGAACCTAGCTTACCTAGGTCGCGCAGTGCAGGCCCGCCTGGACCATGCAGGTGGGTCCCGGGGGGCGGAGTGGAGGGAAGGGAAGATGGGGTCGTCTGCGGGGCACTATTAGTATTGCCATTTTTTATGTAGGCATCGAGTGCTATTAATTTTCTTATTAGAACAACTCTCATCATATCACAAAGATTTTCATATGATATATTTTCATTATCATTGATTTCTAGGAATTGTTTTTTCAAATTTTTAATAAGCCTTTTATGGTATTTTCCCCAGTTTCCTTTTCATTAACATTTTTTTCATTGTAAATATATTTATTTTTCGACTCATACAAACTTGATAGATTCCCCATTACCCTCCTTCCCTTGTCTTCCTCATTCACCCTTTCTCTTTCCCTCCTTTTCTTCCCACTCACTTCTCATCCCACCCTCCTCCTCATGCCTAGATGGGCCCAGTCTAATCCCTCCTATTCTCCTGTCCTTTGGTTTTATGGGTACTGGGGTTCCCTCTTTATCTTTTGTTCTCATGGAGGTTCAGAACTTTGTGGAGACAGAGAGACTCTACTTTGCGTGACCCACTGATATGGATACTTCCCTATATCTGTCTCACCCCTTACCCCTAAGGATCCTACTGCCTGTAACTAGTTCTCCTCAGTTCTGCGCCAGTCCATGGGATATGCTGACATGTTTACCTCTGTGTAGATCTGATGAGATCAAGTCCCATTACCATGAGTTTCTGGTTGTGGCTGCCCTATCTTGAGTGGACTGACCTTTCCAGCAACAGAGCTCCCATTTTTAAGTGCTTATAGTCTTACTGTCCCCCCTTCTGCAAAGTACCTTGAGCCTCCAGATGGTGAGATATTGGGCTGGCCTGATTCCAGGTGACATTGTAAGGTTTTCAGTGTTTAGTATTCAGGTTGTTTGTAATTGTCTATTTTGCTATTCTTCTGCTGCAAAAAGCTGCATCCTATCTAGGCAATGAGATCCTCTACTATCTAACAATAAAGAAACTGTTAAAGAGAGGCCTTTATATATGATAAGGCTTCAAGGGGAGGAGGAACCAAAAGTAAGGTACAGTAGTGAGTGGGGTCAACCTCTAGGACATTATCTGCCTTTCAAGTAAGCACTACCCTCCCAATGACCACGTACACAAAAGCAGTGCTTGAAACCAATCCAAACACTATTTGTTAGGAAGGGCACTGACCTTAAATGGGATCAGGTAAATTGCTAATTATAGATCTTTCTCAACAGTAGCTTTATTTCTCTATCAAATTCTATTCTTTCTCTTCACTCTCTTTGGCTATTCTTTGCCTTACCTTCCTATTTCAAGTACTTCATTGTTGTAAAGGGTAATAAGATTTCCCCTTGAGGGGCTGGAGAGGTGGCTCAGGGGTTAAGCCTCTGCCTTGCAAGCAGAAGGTCCTGAGTTCTGATCCTAGACCCCACGTATAGATGCTGGCAGAAGCGGAGGTGGCCTGCGTTTCCAGTCCTGGCAGGGCGGAGCCTGTGAATCTCAGGGCAGAGTAAAGAAGGAGGAAGTGGAGGCAGTCCATGGTGGTTCCCGATTTCGTCTGTGGTTCTACACACACATACATACACACACGCATACACACACAATTGAATAAATAATAAATTAAAAAAAATAAAAAAAAAGATTTCCCCTTGAGTATGTCATTAAGACGGCTGGGAATTAGATTCTACTTATAAGGGATAGCATGTGATATCTGGTTTTCTGTGCTTGGTATAATTCACTCAGTATGATTTCTTCCATCTCCATTAAATTAGCAGCAAATTTCATTAATTTTTGTTAGCTGTGCAGTATATAATTATATATTTATATATTTTCATTTTCCATTCATCAATTGTTGGACATCTAGGTTGATTCCATGACTTTACTATTAGGAATAGTATTGTGTCATGGTTTGAAATGTGTCCACCACAGTCTCATGTGTTTGGCAAGGTCATGTCACCTTGAGAAGTGGAGCCATGCTAGAGGAAGGCAGTCAAAAGGGGTGGGCCTTGAGGTAGATTAGTCCCAACCCTACCTCCAGGAGAAGTCTGCCTTTGCTGCAAGCAGTCTACAGCTCTTAGCTTCCAAGATGTCTGCAGTGACTTCTTAGCCTCTTCCAGCTTTGGGCAGCCAGGTATGCTGCTTATGCCATGAGAAACTGCCTCCCCTCTGGAACCATGACCTGAATAAACCTGTCTTTCTCCCTTAAGTTTCTTGACTTTGTGTGTTCTCTCACAGCAATAGTTATGAGTAACTGTTACAGAAATTGGTACCGGGTAGTGGGATATTGCTGTGAGATTAAGAACAGCTGGTACCACAACGTGAAGTTGTTTGTGGCGCTGAGAGAAGTTGGTACCCAGCAGTATGACCAATGCTGTGATTTGGCCAGTGTGCCTTTGGAACTGTTTGTTGGGAGCAATATGGAGAACTTTGGGATTTTGTGCTGGGAAAGTCTTTGTGTCTTGACGAGGCGGCCAAATGGCCCTTTCTCATGAGAGCTCAGAGGAGAAAAATGCTGTGAGAGACAGAGGCAGTGAAAGCCCAGATTGGGATGGTCCAGAGGGGAACAGAGACTATGTTTGTAACTGAACTAGTAACATATGGAGCCATGTGTTGGCCCAGAGTTTAGTGAAGTTTTGCCCTGCTCCTGAAAACTTGCCTGTAGTTAAACTGTAGTGGTTGTTGGAGGAAATTTCAAAACAGTGTAATCTTGAATATGTGATATGGCTACTTTATAGTTGTCTTCAGAGTTATGAAAAAGAGCAAAGAAACAGGCTGGAAGAGGCAAAAACTGTAAGATCTAATGATGAAAAATACAGAGCCAAAGTTAAAGAGTTGAACCAGGAAGAAGGGAACAAAATGGCTGTTGAAGAGATTAGCTCCATTTGTAAATCAAAGCCTGCTATTTATTTGGATAATAGGAAAGGCCCTAGCTTGAGGGCAAGATCCTCAGAGAAGGCTCTCACCCATAAGAATGCAAATCCTTTTAGAAGAAATGAGCTAAAGGGTAAAGTTCTAAAGCAAGGATCCACTTCTGTAAAACACCTGTCTAGGTGTGGAAAAGCTTTTCCCCATGGTCAGCATAGAGAAGTGGAATCAGCTGTGATTCAAGGGGGTCAGTCTTGGCAAAGTCGTCCATGTGTTTCTGGTTTCAGAGGCATCAAGGATGCAAGAGGGAGGAGATGGTAGAGTCCTACAAGATTTCAAAAAATGATGGAAGCCAGGCAGCATGTGGCAGAAAGTCTGCAGTCTATAGAGCCAAGAAGGGCAGTTTGTGCTGTGGAGTTAAAGCCTGGTTTGCCATTGAGAAATAAAGATGTTAGAGATTCCAGAGACAACATGGGACACCTGTCAAGGAGAGCTGTATACCCTGGGAGGAATCAGCTCAAGAGAGCAACGTATACTATGGACAGCTACATTAGAGGGGTGGAACCAAAGCCTTTGGAACTGAGATGATTTGAACATGAGGCTCACCTGTTGGACTTGCAGCTACAAGATTTGGAATTTGTCATGCTGGTTTTCAGTCTTGTTGTGGACTGATCTTTCCTGGATATGCCCCCATTCCTTCCTTTTGGAATAAGAATGTTATTCTGTGCCATTGTATATTGGAAGTATGTAACTTGTATTTTGATTTTACAGGAGGCTTTGGACTTTGGACTTTTGGACTGTGTTGGGACTACTGATGTAGTGTATGAAGACTTTTAAAGTTCGACTGAGTATGGTTTGCATAATGAGATGGCAATGAGTCTGTAGGGCCCAGGGGTAGAGTGTCATGGTTTGAAATGTGTCCCCCACATTCTCATTTGTTTGGCAAGGTCATGTCACCTTAAGAGGTGGAGCCTTGCTTGAGGAAGGGAGTCACAAGGGGTGGGACTCGAGGTGAATTAGTCCCAACCCTACCTCCAGGAGAAGTCTGCCTTTGCTGCAAGCAGTCTGCAGCATTCAGCTTCCAAGATATCTACAGTGACTTAGCCTCCTCCAGCTTTGGCCAACCAGGCATGGTGCCTCTGCCTGGAAACTGCCTCCCCTCTGGAAACATAAGGTGAATAAACCTCTCTTTCTCCCTTAAGTTTCTTGACTTTGGGTCTTTACTCATAGCAATAGTTAGGAGTAACTGTTACATATTGTAAGGAATATGAATAAACATGCAACAGTATAGTACAATGAATTATTTTTGGGAATATTCCCAGCAGTGGTATAGCAGGGTCATATGACATTTCAATATTTAACTTTTTTTGGAAGTTCCATACAGATCACCACAGCGGTTGTATAACTCTTCATTCTCACCAGCAATGTATAAGTGTTCCCTTCTTCCAACATCATCTCCATCACGTGTTGTTGTGTATCATTGGAATTTCCCCTTTCTGACTGTTGTGACATGATATCTCAGGGTAGTTTTGATTTGCATTTCCCTGATAGCTGGATAGGTGGAACATTTGTTAAGGTATTTGTTGGACATTTCAATAATTTCTACCTAAGAAGAAATTCATTTAGGTTCCCACTTTCAAACTGGGCTTATTATCTCCTTGGTATTTAATTTTATAAGTTCTTTGTACATTCTGGATATTATTCCTCTATTAGATAAGTGGTTAGTGAAGACTTTTTCCCATTCTATGGGTTGTGTTTAGCTCAGTTGATATCTTTAGCTGAACAGAAGTTCTTTAATTTCATGAGATCCAATTTTTTGAGAGTTGGCTCTGTTTCCTGAGTTATTTGGGTCCTGTATAGAAGGTGTTGGCTTAGACCAATCAGGTGGGGAATTAGCTTCACTTTCTTCTAGAATTTTTATATTCTCTGGTGTAAGTTTAAGCTCTATGATCCATTTCAAGATGATTTTCATACATAGTGGCAAGTAAGGGTCAAGTTTCAATCTTCTTCTTCAATCTTCTGTGCATTTGTCAGCACAGTTTTTTGAAGATACTGTTCTTTTGCCATTTAATTTTTTGAGCTCCTATGTTGAAAATCATATGACTGTGTGTAGGGACTTATTTCTGTGTCTTCAGCCCTTATCCATTGAACTATATATATCTGTTTTGGAGCCATTACCGTGCTGTCTTTATTTCAATGGATTTGTAGCATAAATTTAAATCTGGTATGCTGATTTCTCCATTATAGTTTTATTACTTAGGATTACTTTACCTTTCCTGAGCCTTTTGTGCTTCCATATGTATTTTGAGATTGCTTTGACAATTTCTTTGAAGAATTTCCTTGTAACATTTTTATTTTTATAGTATTGAGTCTCTATATTGCTCTTGGTAGGATGGCCATTTACATGATGTTAATTCTACCATTCCAGGAGCATGGGAGTTTTTTTCACCTTCTGGTGTCTTCTGAAATGTCTTCTTTCAGGGTTTTAAAGTTTTTGTTGTACAAGTCTCTCACTTTTTGGTTAGATTTATGTCAAGGTTATTCATGTTTTTAGGGGCAATGGTAAATAGAATTGTTTTTCTCTAGACTTTCTCACTTTTTTCATTCTTGGTGTATAAGAAAGCCACTGATTTTTGAACATTGAATTTGTATCCTGCCACTCTACTGAATATATACTTCATTTCCAGTAGTTTCCTGGTGTAGTTCCTGGGATCATTCAGATAAAGGATCATGTCATCTGCAAACAGGGATATTTTGACTTCTTATTTAAAATATTTATTTTTTCCACTCATACAAACTTGATAGGTACCACATTCCCCTCCCTTCCCTCCACCTCTCCCTGGATCCCCTTGCTCCCTCCCCCCTTTTCCCCTTCCTTTCCTCCCTCCCTTTCTCCCATTTCTCTCCCCCATCCCTAGAGCATCTTTTAGTGTGCATGTCAAACTTCCCTCTGAATCCTCCTCTCTGATGGAGTGTAGAGAATCAGTAGCATTGCCTAGAGCTCTTTCTTTTGTTCCCCTTCAGTATAGGAACATTATTGTGGCTGTTAATCCCTTGCCTCTAAGGATCCTAGTGCCTGTGATGCATGCTAGACTTTGGGGGGGGGGTCAATGATACCTTGGTAATTGTGCAGGTCATGCAAAGTCCTATTATGATTACTTCAGCCCTAACTTGTGTGGAGTATCTTGCATGTCATAACTCCTCCCCATGTTTAGGCTCTTACAATCTTATCACTCCCTTTTCCGCAAATTTCCCTGAGCTTTAAGATGGGGAGAGATTAAGATGGCCTGGTTCCAGGTGGTTGATATAGAGTCTCTGACGTTCTGAATTGTGTTTTTTTTTTTTATTTTTTTTCAGTTTTTCTGCTCCTGCACCCCCCTTAGCTCCATCCTGATGGGTATTAGATGTCACCCCCAGGCCAGAGATAAAAGGCCATTAAAATAGAGTCTCATTATAAGAGTAGATTCAAAAGTAGATGGAATAAGAGTAGGAGATTGCAGTGAGTGGAGGGGGGTGAGTCTACCATTTGCAAAATGGTTACTTTCTATCTGCCAGACTGTATTCCCTCCCTTTCTGGTGAGAACACACACCAACAGTAGTGAGTGACCAGGAAGGAAAGTCTGTGAGCTTAACCAGGTGTCTCATTACTTACTTGCAGTATTTGATGGTGGTCTATTTTCTCTGAAATAACATGATCCCCCCAATCCCCATTGCTGGAGGAGCCCTCATTCCACTTCCCTCTGATTTATAATCTTTGAAATTACTGTAGGTATTACTGAGATACATCTTTGAGTGTGTCTCTAAGTGGATTTGGTACTAGTATTCACCTATTAGGTATTACATATGGTGATTAATTGTCTGTGTCTGGGATACTTCACTCAATATAATTGTCTCTAATTCCATTCATTTCCTGGCAAATTGCATAATTCATCATTTTTGATGGCTGAGTAGTATTCCATTGTATAAATGTACTACATTTTTCTTATCCACTTGTCAACTGTAGGACGTTTTGGTTGATTCCACGATTTTGCTATTGTAAACATTGCTACTATGAACATGGTCATGCTTGTGCTATCTAAGTGAATTTTTGCTGTATGAGGGATTATTCCCAATAGTGGAATAGCAAGGTCATATGGCATTTCAATCTTTAACTTTTTTAAAAATCTCCAGACAGCTCGCCAGAGTGGTTGTATAAGCCTGCATTCCAACCAGCAATATAGGAGAGTTCCCTCTTGGCACATCCTCTCCAGTATTTGGTGTTGTTTGTATTGTGGATTTTTGCCATCCTGACCAGGGTGAGATGATATCTCAGGGATGTTTTGATTTGCATTTACGTGATGGCTAAGGATGCAGAGCATTTTTTAAGATATTTGTTAGACATTTAAATATCATCCCTGGTAAAGTTTCTTTTAAGTTCCAAGGCCCATTTTAATTGGGCCATTTGTTTCCTTGGGGATTAGTTTTCTAAAATTTTTATGCACTCTAGATAATAGAATTCTATCAGATATGTGGTTAATGAAGATTTTCTCCAATTCTCTAGGTTGCCTTTATGTCTTGAGTTATAATGTCTTTATTTGAACAGAAGCTCTTTAATTTCATAAGATCCCATCTGTTGAGTGTTGGTTGTAGGGACTGTGCTATTGGATTTTTGTTTAGAAACTGTTGTCCTAGTCCAATCAGCTCGAGGGGTTCCCTACACTTTCAAGTAAGGTTTTTATAGTCTCTAGCCTTATATTGAGGTCCTTTATCCATTTAGAATTAATTCTTGTACATGTTGACAAATACACATACAGGTTGAGTTTAATCTTCTGCATGTGGACAACAAGTTTTGCCAGCACCATTTGCTAAAGATGCGGTTCTTTTTCCACTGAATTTTTTTGGGCCCCTTTGTCAAAGATGAAATGGCTGTAATTGTGTAGGCTTATATCTGGGTCTTCAACCTTAATCCATTCATCTGTGTGCCTATTTTGGAGCCAGTTCCAGGCTGTTTTTATAAATATGGATTTGTAGTATAGACTAAGGTTTGGTATGGTGATACCTCCAGCAGTGTTTTTGTTACTCAGGATTGGTTTTGCTATCCTGGGTCTTTTGTGCCTCCATATGAATTTTGAGATTGTTTGTTCAATTTCTTTAAAAAATTTCTTTGGGATTTTAATTGGAATAACATTGAATATGCATATTGCCTTTGGTAGGATGGTCATTTTTATGATATTGATTCTGCCAATCCAGCAGCATGGGAGGTCTTTCCACCTCCTGTTGTCTTCTGTAATTTCTTTCTTTAGGGTTTTAAAGTTTTCATTGTAAAGATCTCTTACTTCTTTGGTTAGGTTTATACCAAGGTATTTAATATTTTAGGGACTACAGTAAATGGGATTGCTTCTCTTAGGGCTTTTTCACTTCTTTCATTCTTGGAATATAGGAAGGCCACTGTTTTTTGTACTTTTATTTTGTAT
This sequence comes from Typhlomys cinereus, assembly GCA_023101885.1. Classification (NCBI taxonomy): domain Eukaryota; kingdom Metazoa; phylum Chordata; class Mammalia; order Rodentia; family Platacanthomyidae; genus Typhlomys; species Typhlomys cinereus. The sequence continues at coordinate 2,458,138 of JALPQD010000332.1, forward strand.
CCTGCCACCATGCTGAAATTCTTTATTAGTTCCAGGAGTGTCCTTGTAAAGATTTTGGGATCACTCAGGTCATCTACAAGTAGAGATAACTTGACTTCTTCCTTGCCAATTTGAATCCCTTTTATGTCCCTTTCTTGTCTTATGGCTTCAGCTAAGACTTCTAATACAATATTGAATAGAAGTGGTGAGATTGGACAGCCTTGTCTATTTCTGCATTGATGTGGGAATGCTTCAAGTTTTTCCCCATTGAGTATAATCTTTGCTTTTGACTTGATGTGTACAATCTTTATTGATAAAGGTTCCTTTCATTCCAACTGTCTCTAGGGCTTTGATCATAAAAGGCTCTTGTATCTTGTCAAAAGCTTTTTCTTCTTCTATCAAGAGTATCATGTGGTCTTGAATTTAGGACTGTTTTATATGGTGAATTACATTTATTGATTTGCGTATGTTGAACCAACCTTGTGTGCCGGGGATGAAGCCTACTTGGTCCCCGTGAATGATCTTTTTGATTTGTTTTTGAATCCGATGTGTTAAGACTTTGTTGAAAAATCTTTGCATATGTGTTCAAAGAGATTGACCTATAGTTTTCTTTTTTAAGTGTATCTTAATTAGGTTTTGGGATTAAGACGATATTAACTTCATAGAAAGAATTTGGTAGTGTTCCTTCCTTTGGTATTTGATGGAACAGTTTAAGGACTATTGGTGTTATTTGTTCCTTGAATGTCTGGTAGAACTCTGTGCTGAATCCATCTGGTCAAGGGCATTTTTTGGTGGGAAGATTTGAAATTACTTCATCAATTTCCTCATATGTTATAGGATCATTAAAATAATTCAAAACTTCCCAATTCAATTTAGGTAAGTAGCGCTTACTTAGGAATTCATTCAATTCCTTTTTGTTTTCAAATTCACGGAGTAGAGGATTTTGAAATATGACGTTATAATGCTCTGAATTTCTTCGGTATCTGTAGTGATAACTACTTTTTCATTTCTAATTTTCTTAGTTTGGGTTTTCTGTCTCCTGCTTTTGGTTAACTTAGCTATGGGTGTATCAGTGTTATTGATTTTTTCAAAGAACCAACTTTTTGACTGGTTGATTGTCTATATCATTTTCCTAATCTTAATTTTGGATATTTCCCTCCTTATTTTGCCAATCTCCTCTCTTCTACTGCTTTTGGGATTGAAATGTTCTAGTGTCTCTAAAGCTTTAAGCTGCATTGATAAGTTATTTGTTTGTGATGTTTCCATTTTTTTTTTATGTAGGCATTAAGAGCTGTGAACTTACCTCTTAGGACAGCTTTCGCTGTGTCCCAAAGATTTTGATAAGTTGTATTTTCTTGTATTTTCATTATTGCTTGCTTCCAGGAAATCTTGAATTTCCTTTGTAATTTCTTCCTGAATCCAATTCTCATTCTGCATCATAGTGTTTAGTTTCCAGGAGTTAGTGTAGTTTCTGTTGTTTGTTGTGTTTCCGATGTCAAGCTTTAGACCATGGTGGTCTGATAGGGTACAGGCTAGAATTTCAACTTTCCTGTATATGTGTAGATTCGTTTTGTGGCCCAATATGTGATCTCTTTGCTGCTGATAAAAATGTGTATTCTTTGGTGCGTGGGTGAAGCGTTCAATAGAGATCTGTAAGGTCCATTTCAGTAAGGGTTTGATTAAGTTCCAATGTGTCTCTGTTAAGTTTTTGACCTGTTGATCTATCTCATGTTGAGAGTGCAGTGTTGAAATCCCCATGAATTATCGTTTGGGGTTGGATTTCTCACTTTAGACACTGTAGGGTTTGTTTAATGACTGTGGAGGAGCCCATATTAGGTGCATATATGTTTAGTGTTGTGAATTCTTCCTGGTGAATTGTACCTGTGACTAAAATGTAGTATCCATTTATGTCTCTTATGAGTTTTTTTGGTTTGAAGTCCACTTTGTCTGATAGCATAATGGCTACCCGTACCTGTTTCCTGGTTCCATTAGCTTGCAAATTTTTGACCAGCCTTTTATTTTTAGGATGTGCCTATCTTTTGTGGTGAGATGAGTTTCCTGAAGGCAGCAGATTGTTGGATTGTGGATTTTAATACAAGTTTGTAATCTGTGTCTCTTCATTGATGAGTTAATTCCATTGACATTTAATGTTACAATGGAGAAATTATTTTTAATTCCAGACATTTTTATGTTTAGTGGCTTTTGTAAGCGTATTGTTTGGCTTTTAGGTTTTGGTGGTATTATACTTCCCTTCTTTCCTCCTGGATATGTTTTTTTTTCTTTCAAACTTGAGTATAATTTCTAGCATTTTTTGAAGGCCTGGTTTGGTTGACATGTAAGCCATCAAGCTGTCTTTGTGCTGGAAAACTTTTCTTTCTCCTTTGTTTATGATGGATTGTTTTGCTGGGTATATCAGCCTAGGTTGACATTTTTGGTCATTCAATACTTGAAGTATGTCTATCCAAGCTCTTTGTGCTTTTACTGTTTCCATTGAAAAGTCTTTTGTTATTTTAATAGGTTTACCTTTAAAAGTGACTTTTTTTTTTCCTTGAAGCTCTCAGCGCCTTTTTTTTGTCTTGAGTGTGGAGTGTTTTGACTATTATTTGTTGTGGCGAGTTTCTATTTTGGTCATATCTGTTTGGGGTGGAGAATGCCTCTTGTATTTGGATGGGCCTCTCATTGTTTAGATGAGGGAAATTTTCATTATTGATAATTTGAAAAATTTCCTCTGGTGTGGTATTATGGGATTCTTGCTCTGGTAATCCATGAATGTGCATGTTAGGCTTCTTCAGGGTGTCCCATAACTCTTGAATATTCCTCTCATGTATCTTTGTGAGTTTGATAACCTCTTCCATTGAGCTGGTTGAGATTCCCACTTTGTCTTCAAGATCTGAAATTCTGTTTTCTGCTTTGGTAGTTCTGTTGATAAGACTCTCTGTTGAGTTCTGGGTTGAAGATAACTTATCTTTTAGTTTAATTTTAAACTCTGCTTGAGACTCTTTTAACTACTCTATGCCCATTTTTGTTTCTTCAAGTGTTTTTCTCATCTCCTCCAAGTGCCTGTTTTGTTCCTGTTAATGAGTGGTTAATGCAGTTATTTAACTCTTTCCAGATTTCCTCTTTCAAGTTTTGATCATGGTAATGATCATGCTTTGAAAGTTGTTATCTTGGGCCTGGTTTTCTTGGCTATTTTCTGTGAATTTGTTCTGGTTAGTATCTATCATTATGGGGTTAATTCCATCGGTTGGATATCTGTCTTCTTGGGTTTTGTTTCCCATTGATTTGCTCTTTGACTTGGTCATTGTTATTTTTTTCTCTTAAGACTTTTCAATTTATGTGTGTTTTGACTGAACTGATTGAGTTGGCGTTACTACTCTCAGGCAGTTATTACTACTGTTTGCCTTGGAGTTGGGTACATTTGTCTGTTGTTATTGTTATTTTCTAGAAGATGCTATTAGACTGTTAGTGCATCAATTAAGTCAGGTTTAGTAGATGGGATGAATATTAGTATGGTAGTGCACTTTTATGATTTAGTACCTAGGTGATATGTGAGGGTGAGTGTTATAATTCCTTAATCCCTGAAGTTGTATATGTTTTGGGGGTGGCTATATAGAAAAGTTAATCTACAGTGATTAATAATTGAAAATAGCAGGATGGTAAAAAGGGGGGTTTACTTATCTTTGGGCCAGATGTGAACAGTCTCTCCCATATGATGGGTGATTTTAGAGGTCTTCGGATGTATGGCCTTTGTCCCCTAGAGCTTTGCTTGAGTTTCCTTTGGACTCTGTTGAATTCTGAGGAGTACTTTGTCCTCCTGCAAGCGAGGGTCCTGGACTGACCCGAGGGGCAGAGGGGCTGATGGCATTGGCTGAGCTCTTCACCTGGGATGTGGGGAGTGGCCTGCACAAGTTTGGGGCAGCCTCTGTATTATTCAGGCTGGCTAGTGGGGGGAGCCAGACAAAGTGAGCACACCTGAGGGCTCATAGAATTTATCTGGGAAGGAGGTACGCAAGTGAACATCCTGTCCAGAAAGGTGGGAGGGGCAGAGGGGCTGATGGGATGGGGCACGCTTCACCTTGGACCTGGGGCATAACCCCCCCAAGCTCCGGGTAGCCTGGGTGTTGCTCAGGCTGGCTGTTGAGGGGAGCTGGGACGAGCGGGTGCACCTGAGGGCTGGTGGAACTTACCTGGGAAGGAGGTCCCCAAGTGAGTGTCCTGTCCTGGGCAGCAGGAGAGGCATAGGGTCTTGACTTCTTTTTTTTTTTCTATTTATTTCCCTTTTATTTCCTTCTCTTGTCTAAGTCTAGCTAGGACTTCCAGTAGGATATTGAATAAAGTGGTGACAGTGGACAACTTTGCCTACTTCCTGATCAAAAAAGGAGTCAAAAATTTCACTATTTGCAATGATCCTTGCCTTTCTTATATTGATGTATGTTCCTTCCATTCCAGTTGTTTATAGATTTTTGATAATAAAGGGATGTTGGGTCTTCTCAAAAGCTTTTTCTAAACCTATGGAGAGAATGATGTGATTTTGTTCCTTCGATTTATTTATGTGCTAGATTACATTTATTGATTTGTGTGTGTTGAACCAAACTTGTGTGTCTGGGGTAAATGCTGGTTGATCACAGTGACTGATTTTTTTTTTTAGTGGAAAGCTGTTTTTTTTTTTGTTGTTGTTGTTCAATTCTTTTTTTTCACTTTTTTATTTTTCTAGTTTTACAAGCATATTAAGTACTCATTCCAGCTTCTCTCCACCCCCCTCCCATTCATCCTCTTTTACCTCCCTTCTTCAATCCATCCTACTCCCTCTCAACTTCCTGCCCTCTGACTTAATGGATTCTAGGACTCCCTCTGGCTTGTCTATTCTGTTATCATTATTTTTTTTTTACTTTCAAAAGTATATATTATATACTATCAAAAAAGTGTCCAGACCCAATTCTGGTTGTGGTAGTGACAGGGTTAAATCTAGATTTGCCTTGATGTTTGGTATTGGGTGCCAAAGGTTGTTATATGTGGTTTGTGTTAAGTATCAGATCAGCATTATATTATGAAATAGAGTGAGTTTAGTAGTCAGGGATTAGAGTTTAGAGTTCTATGGCAGCTATTAGTTCCTTCCAGGTTTATGAGGGTGAATAGTTAATGTTCTAAGAGGTGGATGTTTGGAGTTTTGTGTATCTGAAGCAGAGGTGACTGTCAACTATGATTAAAGGGAAAGTAAAATGTGTTACTTATCTTAGGGTTGGATGTAAAGATTCATTCTGTTTGATGGAAGGAGCTTTACGGTCTTCAGTAGTAAGGTGTTTGTGCTCTGGTCCCAGTTTTGTGGTGCCTTTGGACTCTGTTAAAATCTTGGAGGTTCTATTATTGTTTAACTGATGTTGGTGTTGTTTAATCCTACTTTATGCTTATTACTCCAGAGAGAGAAAATCTGATTTGCCAATGCTTTCTGGTGTCCCAGAACTAGGAAAGCGCCCTGAATTAGGTCAGGAGCCCAAAAGAAATTCAGATATACTACATCCTGCTATGAACCAGAGGCTAGGGTTGTGGCCAAAGGGCTGCCCACTTACAACCTGACCCCAGGGTAGAAATCTGATCCTATGATGCTTGCTAGTATCTAAGAGCTAGTTATGCCTCTGCAACAGTATGGGAGCCCAAAAGGCAATTTCAAAGGAATTCTTGTAATTTTTTTCATTTTTACTTAGGTCCAGACCCATTCCTTATTCACTAGCATATTGTTAATTTTCCAAGAGTTTGTGTACTTTTTGTTGTTTGCCTTATTATAGATGTCCATCTTTATTCCCTGGTGGTCAAATAGAATACAGGTAGTGATTTCCATTTTCTTGTAATTGTAGAGGCTTGGTTTGTGGTGGGGTACATTGTCTATTTTGAAGAAAGTTTCCTGGTTTGCAGAAAAGAATGTATATTCTTTGGTGTTTGGATGGTGGTTTGGTAGATGTCTGTCAGGTCCATTTGGTTTATGATTTGGTTTAATTGCATTGTGCCTTTGTTCAGCTTTTTGTTGATCTCTCTATTGATGAGAATGGGTGTTTGGGTTTATTTGTTGTTTTACACATTGTAGTGTTTGTTTAACAAATTAGCTGAGCCTGCGTTTGGAGAACATATATAATATCCTTCTATATCTCTAATGTGTCATTTTTGTTTAAAGTCTATTTTGTCAGAAATTAGGATGAATACTTCTACTTGTTTTCTACTTGTGATTGCTTGGAATGTCTTCAACTATCCTTTGACTCTGAGATTGTGCTTCTTACAAAGTGAGTTGTGTTTCTTAGAGGCATAATATTGATGGATTGTGGGTTTTTTTTTAATCCATGCTATTAGTCTGGATATTTTGATTGGGACGTTGATCCCATTGATACTTAAAGTTACAACTGAGACATTTTCATAGATACCTGTCATTCTTTGACTTAAGTGTGTGTGTGTGTGTGTATGTGTGTGTGTTGACAGTTCTCTGCACAGTAGTTGTATTAACATTACTTTTCCTTTTATCCTCTTGAGTATGTTGATCGATTTCTTTTTTATTGGGATATTTTTCTAGTATCCTCTGAAGACCTAGTTGGGTAGACAAGAAGGACATCAGTTTATTTTTGCCAAGAAATATTTTTCTTTCACCTTCAAACCCTGAGTTGAATATACCACCTTGAGTTGGAATTAGGGATCTTTCATGATTTGCAGGATACCTTTCCAGATTCTTCTGGCTTATACTGTTTCCATTGAAATGACCTTTAAATGTGACTTGTTTTTCCTCTCTTGCAGGACTCAGAATGTTATCTTTGTCCTGTCTGTATCTGAGATGTTGTTATTATTTGCCTTGCTGTGCTCCTATTTTGGTCACATCTGGATGGCGTGTGATAAATATCTTGTACTTGGATGGGGGCTGTCTTTCTTTAGGTGTGAGATGTTCTCTACTACAATTGACTGAAAGATCTGAGCTGGAGTGTTTTCTTGGCTTTCTTGTTCTGAGATTCCATGAATACATAGGTTTGGCTTCTTTATGGTATCCCATAGTTCTTGAATATTCCTTTTATATTTTTAGTCTTTTCAGATTCTTTAAATGAACAATCCTGTTCTGTCAGCTTATGTTCAACATGTGGCATTCTATCTTCTGCATGATCCATTCTGTGTGTGATTCTGTCTGTTGGGTTCTCAATTTCAGTTAGCTTATGTTTGAATTTCAGTTTAGAATTTTTTCACTGGTTCTAAATTTGTTCTTGTTTCATCTCTTTCCTTTTTTTCTCAAATATTTTTTATTGTTTTCTATTTATATGCCTGTCATACTTATTCATTTTCTCCCTGAGTTCTTTACAATCCTTATATTGTTCCTACAGTTCCACTGATAGTTCTCTAAGGTTGTTGATTATATCAATGACATTTATTTGCAAGACATTATCCTGAGTATTCCTAGAATATATACATACAAACATGTGGTTACTTTGATTGGAATCTATTTTAGGGAGGGTGGTTTTTCGTGGGAAACATGTGTTCCTGGCACTTAGTGTATTTTGTAGTTTTACAATGTGACTTTGTCATCTGTTAGTCTATGACTGATGTCTTTTTTAATTGGTTTTGGTTCTCCTGAGTTAGATGAGATTGTAACTTTGGTTGTTGTAGGGAAATATTCTCTGGATTGGAATGGGATCTTCTAACTATGTGATATGGCTATTTCCTTTTGCCAGGATCTTTAACTGGGGCCTGGGTTATGGGGCCTCCCAGCTCCAGTGGCTCTTACCAGGGATTGGGTCAGTCACAGGGTACTGGACATGTGAGCAATCTATCTTCTGAGTGTACACATGTTGCTGTTGATATTGCTGTTCCCAGAAGCATGGGGCATATGGGTGGTCTATCACATGGGCACTCGTGGAGGCTCTCACATGGAATGGAGAGCAGTTCCCTGTAGCCAGAGGTTTTGTAGTAGCCCATCCCCTGGTTCTGCATGGTAGCCCCTACCAATTTACAATTTTCAACATAAAAAATGGATTAAGAAACACAAGCCAGCTGTTTCAAACCAAAGCAAAAACCTGAAAGAAGGAATGCCAGGCATCCTAGATGGACTCAAACTTCTTAATTATAACTTTAAATGCTTGACACTAAAATACTATCAAACCCTTATATCAAAGAAACACACAACCAATAAAATTATTCTGCAGTGGAAAAGATGCAATGAAGGGAACTACAACAGGACAAAGTATAAAGAAAAAGCAATTATAAATAGCAATCATAAATCATAGAAAAGGCATACCTGTATATTCTTGAGGTTTCTTCTCCATACTAATCTCAATATTCATTATAAGACAAGTTAATTTGCTGGTGAGATAACTCAGTGGTAAGGTTCAAATGTGCAAGCTTGTAAACACCACGATCTGAGTTCAACTCTCGGAACCCAACACTGAGAATGAAAAGTTATGCTTTAACCTCCACCAGTGCACTATGGCATACATGAGTGCACTCTTCTCTCTATATATATATTTGTCTATCTCTCTCTCTCTCTCCTCCTCCTCCCTCTCTCTCTTATACACACACATAAATCAAATATTTTTTTAAAAACTAGTAAATTGATAGAGGCTTTCACACAAGGAATTTTAGAACCTCTGTTGGAGATGAATACTTTGTTTATAAATCATATTTACAAATATTGTTTATAGAGCATTATGAAAATTTTGTTTAGACAAAGGTTTGGAATGTTCGCTCCAAATTCTTTCCAGATCATCTGAAAAATTAACATACTTCTTTGTTCAAACATTTTGTCTATAGAGCTTTTCTTGTTTTGTACTTTCAAATGGAAGAAACTTTTACTTTCTGTCAATATTCAAGCCACATTTATAGCACAAAATAGATACTACAGGAAGAATTATTCTTGAGACCCAATTTCCAAATTCTAGTCACAGTAATTTGTTTTTTCATAGTATATGAACTTTAAATTGTATAAAGATGTTACTGTTTTCCCAAATAACTCACAATACAATATTTAATAAATCATTAAATAAAATTATTTTTTGTAATTGGATATAAAGTGTATGTCTTCTGTTCACAAAGGCTAAATGTGGGAAGAGATATAGTAAAAATCTATTTAATCATTTATTTAATCAAATTGATCACAATTTTCCTACAACATGCTGGTGTCATAGAACCTAGATGCATTGTGATCTGAAACAGAAAATGTAGATAAGGTAAAGAGGACCTCAATTTTTTCACATCCAATAAATACTACAAAAAGAACACATAAAATGTTTAAATAAATTTGTAAACAGTTAATGGAAGAATATTTTTCCATGATTTTATTTTTCTCCTTTTGTGATACTTTCACACATGAATAGAATTTGTATCTCAAAAAGCTGCTATAATTGTGGAAAGCTCACAGCAAGTTATCAATGACAAAAGATATAAAAAAGCATAGATATTTGTGTATATGAAGCTCTTCCAAGTACAATGCATCATTTTTTCTTGTCTTCTGTGTCATATCTGATATTCCTCTGACAAAACATATTGAAGGTATGGCCAGACAGTGTCTTCTGGACATGACAGGGATGCTGCAAGCAAGAGCTCAATACACCTATGTGTATCTCCCTGTAGAAGCTTACCTTCATGGTTGCTGATAAATGACCATCAAACAGCTGAAGAGAACAAGAGCTTTATTTCCTTACAACAGCCTGGTTACAGATCTCAGTCCAGGTTGACGGGAGAGCATGCATCAACACCAGGGCTGAGAGAACTATGTAATGGCTGAGAGAGGGACAATCCTTTCTTGCCAGACCAACATGTCTGGCAAGTAAACACAAGGATGCCAATTCTCTCAACCAATTCTGTGTGTTTTATTCCAGGGTCTAATCCTACCCTCCTGGGCCTTCCCCATCAGCCAGACAATCTCCTGCAAGTTTGTTCTTGCACAAATTCTCCACAAATGCGCCCAGAGCTCAAAACCTTCAACTGTCAAGTTGACACCTGTGCCTAACTGTGACATTCCCTAACATCTGCACATGATTTTGTCGGTCAATATTTTGCCATGGTTGGAAAACATCAATTAGATAACTATTCTTATCTATAGGTCCTTATTTGTGAAAATATCATTTCATAAGAATATTTCTCTTTTTATTTGGTTTAATTTTATAATTCTTAATAATAATGAAAAATCACTTATATATTTATTCAAAAACATTTAGTTTAGACAGTTGAAAATCTATGTAGTGTTCAAAAATAATACATAAAATATGTACATGCTTGCAGAGGAAAAGCTTTCAAGTATATTTGAAAAAATACTAAGATCCAACTATAATTCATGTCATATTACTCTTTATAATATCCACATAAATGTGGAAATGTATTCCTTACTTTGTACATTTTCCTCAGGTTTTCATATCACTTCTTTTTTTTTATAAAGTTCATCAAAAATATTTAAAGTACATTTGGTACATATTTAGCTTTTTAGAAAAATGGAAAATATTTTTGCATTTTTTCACATTTTATACAGTGCAAAGTGTGTGAAGTTGCTAGTGACATTAAATTGCTTTCTATTGAAATCAGATGAAGCAAGTTTAAGGCAAATGTTCACCTCATGTGTCAGATTAGAATAAAACAATATATTATGATTCCTAATCTGGTTGCATTTTTTTCATCTTTGTGGAATAAAATTTGTCCCAAAATGGTAAATAGTGCTATTTTCAAGTCCTTTTTGCCACTTCTGATTTTGGAATGAGTAAGTTTATATGATATTACTAATATTATCTGTTCATAAGACAAACATGAGATTTAAACTTTTTCTCAAGTACTCCCCAGAAATACTTTTGCTTCACTCAGTAGAATTTGAAGTGATGCTTATAAATTCATACACCTTTTCTGCCTGAGGAGAGAGATAAATTGATTGATTTACATATTTATTAAATATATCTTAGCAGAATGCACAAGTTTGTGACATTTCATCTCATTTATGGGGTCATTTTTGCTGCATTTGGACATTAAGTGTAAAATATGAAATGAAAATCAACATTAAGTGGAATATCTATAAAAACATATGAAAAGGGCATATATTGTATTCTGTTCACACAAATTTCAAATGTAAAACAAGCAAACCCTGAGGATTCAAGGAATCTCTGGGCTCTGTATTTTGAATTTAACAATGTTGAAATATAGATTCTTTAATATTTGTTAAACATTACTCTTAAGTTTTGGGTACTTGAGACATAGACAAATGGTTAAAGGTCCTGCCTTGTGTCACAGAGTTCCAGGGTTCAATCACCAGGAGTCCCTAATATGGGGTGAAGGTTTAAGGAACTGAACTAATAGACTTAAAATTTTTGTCTGTAAAATATATTTGATGCTTTCATCATCAACAAAATAAAAGTAACGGCTATATTCTGTAGTTTTATAATTTATTTTTAAGTACAAGTTCACACTTTTTATTTTTAGAAATTTCTTACTTACAAACAAATTGGGTTTATATCTTTGTTCTGATCCCTTCCCCATCCATTTCTCTCCTCTTACACTCTCCCCATCTACACACCCTTCTCCCACCTTCCCCAACATTAATGCACCCTGCTCTGCCCTAACCCCTCCTGTCCCTTTGCTTGTGAGTATCACAGGACTCCCTTTGGGATGCCTGTGTTGGTAAAGATGTCAGATTTCTATTGAAATTTTTGTGATTCTTCAGTGGGCAAAGTCGTAAGTGGGGAGGTTCCTCTTCTCTTCTCCAGCACCTGCCCCTGAGACACTCTTTGTAAGCAGCTGTTTATTCTAGTCAGTCCCTGGCAGAATGTTGATATGTCACCATTGTGTAAATCTGGTGGTAGAAGTTCTGAATTCAGTGAGCTTCTGATTATAGCAGTCATGTAACAGCTGGAGTATGTTGGTCAGAACTACCTCAGCACATCTTTAGGCTCTTACAGTCTTGCAGATTCCTTTTCCATAAAGTTCTCTGAGCTTCGGTATGGGTTTAAGATTTTGATGGCCCGATTAGGGCTGAGCATTCCATGTTTGCCAATATTCTATAATCTGGTCTGATGTGGTTTTCTGCCTCCCTAGTCTTCCATTGTAATAGGGTACATCTTGTTTGTTCTCTGAGAGTTTTTCTTATCTATGAGTTATAAAAAAGAGGAATGTTTAGATGGTATTTTATTTTTATTTTTTATAGTTAACACTAGATGTTACTGTTCATTGATTTTCTGTCTACTGTTATTTGGATAGATGTACAGTATCAGGAATGATTTCCCTGAAATAAATGGCATGAGAACCCATTTTGAGAGTAATTGTTTTCCCATGGGTCTTGCATACCTCAGTTGTTGCCAAATGTTCTTTTTATGAAGTTGTAGTGGCTTATAGCATTCACTACTTCCTTTGGCTCTTGATCTATTTTTACCCCTGAGCCACTTACCTCTTTTGTTTCCTCTGTTACCCTTTATTAAGACTTATCACATTATTTTAATTCCCTTAAGGGTTTTTCTTCCATAATGACATTATTTTTCTATTTACTTGTGTTCCTTTGTCTCCTATCTCTTAGGTTCTTCTTCCTCTTTCCCTTAACTCATGTAAAATACCATATTGATATGAGGTCTTTGTGTATCCAGGTTCTTGTGTTCAGGAGTCAAAGACTGAAACCAGAACACACATAGAGGATTAAAGCAAAGTTTATTAGAGGAGAAAAAGAGTAGAACTCATGGACATGAATCTGTGAGGGGCAAGAGAGCCACCAAGATCTCACAGACTGCAGGCATGAAATCCATGAGAGTGAGGGAAAGATGGAAAAAGAACTCATGGACTCCAGATGTGGAGAATCAAGAGGGATGAGAGAGCCAAATATGGTTGCTAGATCAGAATTCTTTAAAGGACTAGACAAACTAGGGAAAAATGCTCTTTCTTTATTGGATAGCTCTAGTTTCTGCAAACCCAATTGGAGCTATTGGTCCTGTACATCTCATTGGTCTGTTCATATTGGGACCCAACCCAGTCAATCTTTTTTCTTACATTTTTTATTATTATTTCCGCTCATACAAACTTAATAGGTACACCAGTTCCCTCCCTTCCTCCTCCTCCCCCCAAACCCCCTCCTCCCCCTCCTCTCCCTCCCCATCCTCCAGTGCCTCCCCCCCAATTCCCAGAGAGTCCTTTAATGTGCATGCCAGACTCTCTTCTGGGCCTTCCTCTCCGATGACGTACAAGGACCCAGTGGCATTTCCCTGAACCCTTTAAGCATAGGAACACTACTGTGGCTGTCAATCCCCAGTCAATCTTGAGCCCATATCTACAATGCAGAACTAATCTCCATATACTTTACTGAACAGAGGGCTGAGGGAAATTGACAACTTTAGGTGTGTTCTTTGGGTGATCTCAGCCCTGAGGGATGAACTTTGAAGACTTTCAGAGACTATGCCAGTATGGCTGCTCTAAAACTTCCTATATATTACCCAGCTATAGCATTCCTGGGATTATTCCCAAAGAATAATTCATCTTACTATAAAGACAGTATATATCCATGTTTATTACAGTTCTATTCTTAATAACAAAATCACGGAAACAGCCTAAATGCCCAGCAGTAGATGAATGGATAATGAAAATGTGGTGCATCAGTCACTAGAACCAATGCTCAACAAATGAGATCTTATGAAATTAAAGAGCTTCTGTTCAGATAAAGAGATTGTAAGCCAAGCAAAAAGGCAAACCACAGAATGGGAAAAAAATCTTCACTAATCATTTACCTGATAGAGCTCTATTATCCAGAGTGCACAAAGAACTTAAAAAGCTAAATACCAAGGAGATAAAAAACAAAATTAAAAAGTGGTCCTGGGAACTCAAAAGAAACTTTTCCAGAGATGAAATTGAAATGTCTAACAAATATCTTAAAAATTGCTCCACATTCTTAACCATCAGGGAAATGCAAATCAAAACTTCCCTGATATAACTTCCCTGATATATCATTTCCCTCTGATCAGGAAGACAAAAATCCACAATACAAACAATACCAAATGTTGGGGAAGATGTGGAGAGAAGGGAACTCTCCTAAATTGCTGGTGGGAATGCAGACTTATACAACCACTCTGGTGATAAGTTTGGTGAGTTCTAAAAAACTTAAAGATTGAAATCCCATATGACCCCGTGCAACCCCTTCTAGGAATAATACCCCACAATGCAAAAATTCACAACAGTGACACAAGCACAAACATGTTCATAGCAGCACAATTTATACTAGCAAAGTCATGGAATCAACCCAAATGCCCAATAGTTAATGAGTGGATAAGAAAAAATGTACATTTATACAGTGGAATACTACTTAGCCATTAAAAAGATGATTTAATGAAAATTTCCAGGAAATAGATGGAATTAGAAAAAAATATATTGAGTGAAGTATCTCAGACATAGAAAATTAGACACTGTATATACTCCCTAATATGTGGATCCTAGTACCAAACCCACTTATTTACATATTCAAAGATAAATCTGTGTAATACCTACAGTAATCAGAAATATTATAAACAGGAGGAAGGAGAAGCAGTGCCTCCTATAAATAAGTAGAGAGGGGATCATGCTTCAGTAGAGAAAATAAGTCACCATCAAGTACTGCATATAAGTAGTGAAACATCTGATGAAGCTCACTCTCACTTTCCTTCCTGGTTACTTGCCACTCAAGAGGTTTGATCTCATCAATCAGAGAAGATGTAGGGACTTCCAGATAGATGGTAACCATCCTGAAAATGGGACACAGACCCTCCCCCACTGCTGTGTCCTACTCCTATTCCATCTACCTTTGAGTCTTCTCTTATATTAAAATCTTCATTTAAACAGGCTTTTATGTTTGGTTAAGAGATGACCTTCAATACCAATCAGGATGGAGCCAAGGGCAGTTCAGGAAAAGCAAAATTAAAAACAACAACAGATCATAACTCAGAATACAAAAGACTTTACATTATTAACATGGATCCAGATCACCCAAATCTCTCCCTATCTTAAAGCTCAGGGAAAGTTGCAGAAGAGGGGGCTGCAAGATTGTAAGAGCCTAAATATGGAGAGGACCAATGATGTGCAAGACACTCCACACAAGTTAGGGCTGAAGTAGCCATAATTGGACTTTTTGTGACCTGCACAATGGCTGACATGTCAACAACCCCCTCAAAGTCTAGCATGGATCACAGGCAGTAGGATCATTAGAGGTATCATAGTTAAGCTCAGGTGTCAACTTGACTCTTGAAGGTTTGGTCTCCGGGCACAGTTGTAGAGAGTTGATGGTTGAGTTAACCCCATAGCAAACCTGAAGGAGATTGTCTAGTTGTGGGGGAAGATCCAGCCTATGGTGGGTGGGATTAGGCCCTGGATAAATCACAGAGAGCTGGTTGAGAGAGTTGGCATCCTTCTGTTCACTTGGCCAGACATGCTGGTCTGGCAAGTAAGGATCGTCCATCTCTCAGCCGTTATGTGGTGATGGTGTGGCCAATTCCTTTGGCCCTGGTGTTGGTACACGCTCTCCCATCAAGTTGGACTGAGAACTGTAACCAGACTGTCGTAGGGAAATAAACCCTTGTTCCCTTAAGATGTTTGATGGTCATTTATCAGGAACCATGCAGGCAGACTGCAACAGAATTTGGTACCCAGGAAGTGGGGTGTTGCTAATAAATCTGACTATGTGGATATTATGGCTTTTGAATGGTTTCACTGGACAAAGTTGGAAATGCTTGAGAATTTTCACTTTGTGGATTTACAAATACTGTTCTTCAGAGTTTAGTGGGCCAATTGCTGAGAGAGATTGTTTGGGGCCAAACAGTGATGAGGGGAACAAAGACTTTGGTAAAGCTGAATTTAAAGATGATGGACTGGTTTGCTTGACAGAGGAGAGCTGTGTGGGCAGCATTAAAGGTTTGGATATGCGAAGGGAAGGCAGAAGAATATCTGCTGCTGTTGGAGAAATGAGTAGCAGTGAAAGAAAACCTAGTGACTTGCACTGGGATTGTGGAAGTCGTGAAAATCACCATATGGCAAGTTCATGGTTTGGAAACTCAAATTTCTTCAGGGCCCAAAATCCCAAGTAAAAGCTGTTTCTTGCCCTTTGAATATTTGGCTGCCTAAAAGAGGCTTTTGCAACATCAGCCAATAAAACTTGGTATAGCTGTGGCTCACGTGGCTAAGGTATGTTTCAAACTCACTTTGGAGTCTGGCAGCATCCCCCAGGTGGTACTGGTTTTGGTGAATGATTTGAGGGGTTCATGGAAAGCAGTAAAAGCTTGGAACCGAGTGATAGCATAGAGTCCTGCAAGAGAAGGTGAAGCTTATCGCTGCAGAGGCGAACCCAGATTTTTGGAGATGCCAGAACCTTGGGATGTATGCTGAGGAGTGCTGCGAGTGGAGATTCAGCTTGGTTCAAGGAACTCCGCTTTTACAACTTCAAGCTGCAAACAGGCTTTAGAATTGCCTAGAATCTTTGAGCCACCTTGACTACGTGATGAGCAACAGAAGATGGACATTGAAGTACAGGATGCAGTGATTTGTTGGACTTTGATCTTTTTAATGTTTTCTTATTGCTTTAAGATCTTCTGTTTTAATGTTTTATCTGATTTAAAATATTTAACTTATTCTAATTTAAGAAAGTTAAGACACTTGAATATTTAAAATGTTGGAACTGAACTTTTAATGAGAGAACATTTAAAATTTGTCCATGGAATGTATTTATATTTTTAAGACAACTTTTAACATCTTTTTTTAAAAAATTTTATTATTTATTCAATTGTGCGTGTATGCGTGTGTAGGCATGTGTGTATGTATGTGTGTGTGTAGAACCACAGATGAATTCGGGAACCACCATGGACCGCTTCCACCTCCTCCTTGTTTGCTCTGCCCCAGGATTCACAGGCTCCGCCTACCAGGACCAGAAACACAGGCCACCCCTGCTTCTGCCCGGCATCTATATGTGGGGTCTAGGATCTGAACATAGGACCTTCAGCCTGTAAGGCAGAGGCTTAAACACTGAGGCACCTCTCCAGCCCCAACAACTTTTAACACCTATGGGGACAAGTGCTATTGTTTTTGTGTCAAGTTGACAAGGTGCAGAGTGTCATAGTTAAGCACAAGTGTCAATTTGACTCTTGAGGGTTTGTTCTCTGTGCACAGTTGTAGAGAGTTGATGGTTGAGTTAAGCCCAGAGCAAACCTGAAGGAGATTGTCTAGTAGATGGGGAAGATCCAGCCTATGATGGGTGGGATTAGGCCCTGGATAAATCACAGAGAGCTGGTTGAGAGAGTTGGCATCCTTCTGTTCACTTGGCCAGACATGCTGGTCTGGCAAGTAAGGATCATTCATCTCTCAGCCGTTATGTGGTGATGGTGTGGCCAATTCCCTCGGCTCTGGTGTTGGTACATGCTCTCCCAGCAAGCTGAACTGAGAACTGTAACCAGACTGTCATAAGGACATAAACCCCTTGTTCTCTTAAGATGTTTGATGCTCATTTATCAGCAACCATGCAGGCAGACTGCAACAAGAAGCAAGCAGTTAACTGTCATAATGGGGTTCCCATACTAATGGGGAGCCCAAGAAAGGGCTCTGGGCTATGCCACTGAGTCCTTACACCTCACTGGGGTGGAGAACTCAGAGGGAGGTTAGGCATGTACACAAAAGGATGCTCACGGGATGGGAAGGAGGAAAAGGTGAGGCACTGAAAGAAGGGGAGGGAGGTACAGGTCTGAAAGGAAAGGGAAAAGGGGGAAGAATGCAAGGGGGAACTGTGGAGGAGTGGAGGGAAGGAGAGGATCGGGGTACCTATTAAGTTTGTATGATTGGGAAAAAAATAAAATGTGGAAAAAAACAAAAAAGAAAATATGGTACATATACATAGTGGAATACTATTCATCTATCAAGAAAAATGAATTAATGTAATTATCTGGTAGATGGATAGAGTTAGAAGTTATAATGAGCAAACTCTTCTAGACACAAAAAGACAGATGCTGCATGTTCTGTTTTATAAGTGAAACTAATCCCTCAAAATTATATCCTGAAGGAGAAATTTCTTTAGTTTTATAATTTAAAAAATCACCATTGAAATCATGATTTGAAATATTTAACAATGATAAAATGTTACTCTTAACTGTTGATGTCTAACAGCTTAAAGAAGAAAGGGAGATTTATTCAGCTTACAGTTCCAGACGGAAGGTACAGTCTTTCAAAGCACAGGCAGCATGGTTGGCTGGCCAAAGGTGGAGGAAGCTAAGTCACCACAGACATCTTGGAAGCTGAGAGCTGCAGACTGCTTGCTGCAAAGGCAGACTTCTCCTGGAGGTAGGGTGACTGCCTTCCTCCAGCAACGCTCCACCTCTCAAGGTGATATGACCTTGACAAACACATGAGACTGTGGGGGGGGCACATTTCAAACCATGACAGTACCTTTCTTTATATTTCTTTACTTGTAATATCTATAGTGTTTGCTTCATACACAACAAAACACATTAAATATACACAATGCACAAAGTGTAAATTCCCCCAAAATTATAGTACATACCTAAAAGCTGTATATAATTTCGTGTGTTTATTGAATTAGATTAAAGTATGTATATGCATATATACACACACACATACACATATATATTTATGTATATTTGTATACACATTTTGCTTTCTTTTTTTCAATTTGTGTCCTACTGGGATTAACCAGTGTTTCCCTGATGAATAATTGTTATCACTTCTAAGAAAATGTCACTGAAGGTATTACTTAGAGACTCTTTGATTCTTAGACCACAATTGTCTAGCCAGGTATTATGCCTTGCATTCTAACTCTTTCGTATTTTAATTAGTTTGCAAGGTAACAGATTTCATGTGATTTTACTGTACCTACTGAGTTGTCATGAAATTTCTTTTTTTTGAGTTATATGGGGGAATTACATTTCTTGATTTACATATGTTGAACCATATCTGTACCTCCAGAATGAAGACAATAAATATTATTTTAGAGAGAGAAAGAGCTCATAAAAGAGAGAGAGAAAGAGAAAAGAGAAAATTTTATGCAGAAGTCAGAGGACAACTTTTACAAATTCAAATCTCTTTCTCCACCATGTAGACTCCAGAAATTGAACTCTGATACCATATTTGAATGCAATCACCTTTACCCACTGAGCTATCTTGACAGCACAATTTTATGTTTTGAATTAAAAGTATTCTTGGTCATTAAACACTTTATACTGAGAGTCATTTAGAAGTGTACCTTTTTGACTTTGTTAACCACTCTATAAAAACTAGTAGTTAATAAATTTGCTGAATATCAAATTTTAGAATGGAAATGACTGTATATAAAGACATCATATTTAAGGTCATTAAGTGAAAGAATAACAGTGTGATTGAAGATGAAAACTAGGATGATTAAAGTAAGGACAGCAGAAAATTCTGGGGGGACAAGTGCATCGTAATTACTATTCAACACTGAGGCAGGAAACTGAAACTATGTTTTTCATGTAGAATTCTTACTTGCTAATGCACTAAATAAACTACATAAATTTGAGCAAATAACATTCAAGTAAAGGGCTAGGGAGATGGTTTAGTGAAGGCCTTGTCTCACTAGCAAATGGACTAGAGTTTGGATCCACAGAGACCAAGAAAAATGCAGGGCAAGTTTGGCATCCTACCTGCAAATCTAGCTCTGGAAAGTAGATTCTGGCAACAACCAAAACAAGTTGGCTAGTTAGACCAACTCTAATGGCATGATCTGCATTTAATTTTAAACCCAATTTCACAAAACTAAGATGAAAGGGCAACCTAGGATGATTTCCACTATCACCTTTGGGCCTCCACAGGCATAAACACTAAAGTGTACTTCTGTTTATATATCCATCCATGTGTGTGTGTGTGTGTGTATATATATATATATATCCATTCATGTGATCAATGTTATAATATAGATTCAGGAAATATTGGAATTTGAATTTCAAATTTCATTTTATTTCATTTGGGGTCACATGCCACTTGGAAAACAATCATAATTCCTAGAAAACCAAGCAACATATTTTAGACTCTTTATGGTATAAGTGTTATTCAGATAGATAGCTCGCATTATTCAAGCTAGATGATTTTAGTATAAAGTGAAGATGATTACAGAAGGGACTCAAATTTTTTTTCTGAAGATTAAATCAGGCATAAATTCACTGAAGCAATTAGTGGACTCCTTGGCCTACATAAACTATGTGAAGTGTGTTAGTATAATTAGTATTAAAAATTTCATAGTGAACTTTTATCAAATATTTATGCGTTCAGTTCTTGCTAAAACTCCACATCCATTAAAATGTGGTTCTTCTCTAGGTGTAGAGTACAATGCTCTTTCCACCTTTAATCTTTTCAAATATGGGTAGTATTAATAATAAGGGCAGTACATTAAAGATATTACATTTTGACTGTTCATTCTTTGGGGGTAAAATAATCAATTAGTTCTTTTATTTTTAAAAATGTATTACTTAACACATTATGTGAAATAAATTACACATCAAGTTTTTATGCTTTTATATTTTTGCCAATACAGGAATCTGCTTTGGATTTCTTATGTAGAAAAGGAAGATAATCTATGATGTGGGATTTAAGAGGATGTTTACCCTGATTAACAATTTATCTGACTATACTAATCCGTTCTTTTAGAAATAATTAGAATCTAACTGTTTAAAAATCCTTTTGGCTATAATTGTAGATATTGTAAATACTATAAAAATTACCAGTAGCTGAATTTTTCAATAAACATATTGTTACTTAGTTATCATTTCTAAGAAAATGCAATAAGGAAACAGCCAGCCTGAATGTTCCCAACATTTTACAATTATTTTTCTCAGTTGAAAAACTGGTATGGCAACAATATCCAAAATCACAGATTTTTTATAAGAATTAAGTGAAAAAAAAGATGGCCGCGTCGGTGACCTTCCTCCGGCTGTTGGTGCTCTCCGCCGCGCGCGGCTTCGGGATGCGGGTCCACCTATGAGAAGGTCACGCACACAGGCCAGGTTTATGATGCTAAAGACTACAGGAGAATTCGGTTCGTAGGACGTCAGAAAGAGGTGAATGAGAACTTCGCCATTAATTTGATAGCTTTGCAGCCTGTGAGTGAGGTGGAGAGCCGGGTGATTTCCTGTGACGGTGGGGGTGGCGCCCTGGGCCACCCCAAGGTGTACATAAACTTGGACAAAGAAACGAAGATGGGGATATGCGGCTACTGCGGCCTGCAGTTCAAGCATCATCACCACTAGCCAGCTGCCACTGGCCCTCGCACCACCCAAGGAAGCCCCTCCAGGAGCACAGGGTGAGCCCCACTTCGAGAGGTTTTCCTGGAGTTGAATAAAACGTCTCCACCTTGAGGAAAAATAAAAGAATTAAGTGAAAATAAAAAAAAAATAAAAAGAATTAAGTGAATTTATGCCCGTGAAATGCTTAAACAAATATTCAGTACATATTTGATTTGATGTCACAAACACATAAACGGTTTGCTTTTCTGTTATTTTGAAAGGATTTTAAACAATATATATTTCTTTTTGTTCATGACTGTCTTTCCTTCCGAAGAAATAACACTTTCAAAAAATTAGAAATGAAAGTTTCTTTCATGATTTACTCTTCAAATTTCTTAAATAATTTAAGTGTACATAAAAATTCATGAACATATTTGGATATTGAGATAGAAGGTTAGTTTTTGAGGAATACATTAATTGTCTGCAGATGAAAGTTTCATTTTCTTATTTTAAATAATTGTAGATCTGTTAGGAGATATTTTACGTTCATGTGATAAACTAGCATAAAGGTTATCTGAATTTATTTATGTGAAGATCTGATAATGACACTCATGTCAAAAGACTTTAGTTGATTGAAAACTCCACTTTAACAAGTATGATCAGTTTAACAATAATTCTTTAAAATAGTATGCTTTGTTCTTGATGTTGGTAACTTTTGTAATTTGTTATATAGAAATTGATTTTGATTCTTTTAACATTATCTGCTTTTATGCATGCATTTTTTTCTCATGCGTTTTTCTTCAGTTTCTCTTTGCGTTTCATATTTTAGTGACTTACACAGTAATATACTTCATAATGCTTTAGTATATACACAGCATTGTGAAATCCATTTAGTTTGATTTAGGAAGCATAGACTTGTTTTCTTAAATTGCTCTCTGTATACTTTATCAGCCTCTTTCATATATTCTTTATCTTTTTTGCCTGAGAAGTTCCTCCCCCCCTTCCAATCTACCTGCCTTATCCCTCCCCAAGATTCTCTGAAAGGATTGTAGCTATCAGCAAATCCTGAAAATGTTGATAAACAATGAGACAAGTCACGAAAGGTTTATACTCTTCACCTTATGTTTCTTCAGAATCTTGTATTTACCTCCTGAATAATCTCTCAGAAACAGCTAATGCGAAGCCTCAAAAGAAAAAAAATTAACTTATTCCATTTCTTCATGCTCTCCATTTTCCTGTCCTGTGTCTATCCTAGTCATTTTCTTTGCATCAAGAACAAATCTTAGAGCACTTTTAACTGCATTTCCCTGATTGATACAGAAGTTTAAAACTTTTTATGATATTTCTTAGATTTTTTAAACATTTTTATTATCTCCGCTCATACAAACTTAATAGGTACACCAATTCCCTCCCTCCCTCCTCCTCCCCCCGACCCCCTGCTCCCCTTCCCCTCGTCCCTCCCTCCTCATCCCCCAGTGCCTCCCCCCAATCCCTGGAGAATCCTTTAATGTGCATGCCTGACTCTACTCTGGGCCCTCCTCTCTGATGACGTACAAGGACCCAGTGGCATTTCCCTGAACCCTTTCCTGTGTTCCCCTTAGATTTTTTGAGTCTATTTAGTTCTAAAGATCATTTTTTAAAAATTGGGTTATTTGCTTCCTCAATGTTTAAGTTTTTTGTGGAGGACACTTGGTCAGATATATATCTAGCAAAGATTTAGTCCTGTTCTCTGAGTTCTTATTTTACTTGATTAACATTTTTCTTTTGGCACAACAAAAGCTTTTTTATTGGAATAATTTTGTGTATGAATGGAGTTCTATTCTGAAAGTCTTTTCCTCGTGTTGTCACTTCAAGTATATTCATTATTCTTTTGTAGAAAGTTCAGAGTTGATTTTTATTATTAGTCCATGTAGTATCAATTTATAATTCTGAGTGAAAGATATAAATCATATTTCATTCTTCCACATATTGATATCCAATTTTCGAGGGACTCACTTTTCCTCAACTCACATTTTTGGCACTTTTTTCTCAAAAAAAAATAGGTGACTGTGGATACATGAGGTTGCACTTAGATTTTTAGTTCTAATCCATTGATGAGTCTGCTTAAGTTCCAGTACCATACTGTTTTTATTTCTATGACTCTATGTCATGAAACCAGGTGCTATAATATATCCAACAGTGATCACATTGTTCAGTATTGTTTTGGGTGTCGTAGAAACTTTATTCTACTGTATCAATGTTAAGATTGTTCTTAGATTGTGTGAAAAATTGCATTTGAATTTTTATTAGAATTTCACTGTTTATCTACATTGCATTTTTGTAGAATCATCATTTTCTGGTATTTATCCTACCAATCAATGAGGTTGTACTATTTACTACCTACTACTTTCCAGTATGTTCTTTGTTTTTTTTCTTCAATGTTTTAAAGTTTTTATTTTACAGTCTTTCATGCTTTCAGATCATTCTATTATGTGACATTCATTCTTTTGTATCTATGGCAAATGAGATTATATCATTCATTTTCTCTTTCTTTGAACCTGCTATGTGGAAGAAGCCATAGTCTTTGTACCCTAACGTTGAAGCCTACTAATTTAAAGAAAATATTTAATACCTTAGGAAATTCCTAGTGGACTTTATGGGGTTTTTCAATTATGTAATCATACATTTAAATAGAGATACCATTACGTCTTCTGTTACTATTTACATCACTTTGATTTCTCTCTTGTCTTTTTAGCTAAGACTTAAAGCATATGATATAACAGTTTTTTTTTTTACCAAATAGAATTCTGTTTGCTATATTATGTTATTTTCTCACAATCTACACACTTCCGTATTGTTTTCATGAATGTTAAAATTTGTCAATTTATTTTCTTCATCTATGTAGAGGATCATGTGACTAGTACCTTAGTGCATTCATGTGAAGAATTGCATTGAGTGATTCATGTCCTTTGTTACAGTCACTCTTCTTTTGTTCTAAGACAGTACTTTGAGACAAGTAGTTTAAGGAATAAAGTGTTATTTCACTTATTTTTCCAAATTGTGTATAGTTCATTTGTGTCAGAAATCACAGAGAAGTTACAATGCCCAGTGACCAAAGCAGGAAGTCAATTTAGCTCATGGCATCAGGAAACAGAGGGAGCAAGAGAGTGAGAGGAAACAGAATTGAGCAGGCTACCAAACCTTAAAGTCTCTCCTGTACAATGAAAGCTCTATGTTGTTAAAGTGCCACAGCCTTTTAAATTGTTAATGACAGCTAAAGTTTCAGACACATGTGCCAGTGGAAGGTAACTAATATTCAAACCATGATAACTAGAATAGTCTTCCTCACATCATTGTCCTTGCTTTTTCCAGAGTTTATTGTTTTCCTCATTAAGATTATTTTGGTATTTATTTGTATTCTCTTAGAACTCCTTGATCATATTTGTAATTGTTCTTTGGAATTCATTGCTTTTATTCATTCTCTTGGTTGTTACCCAGGGGTTAATCTTCATTGGTGAGAGATGCTGTGGAATTGGCAATTTGGGAAGGAGACATTTTTCTCATTTGAAGGGAGAGATTCTTTATGATTTTATAATGTGACTTGTGTATCTGAAATCAGGTTATTGCTTCTTTCATTGGTATGTATTTCGTGTAACTTGTGTCTAGTGATTTTACGTGAGTTTTTGCTTTTATGAGCTTCTTACTTGATGTATTTGGTTGGTTAGATGTAGGTTCAATTTCATTCTTGGTCCATTTTATCTGATTCTTTGATGTAGCATTTGTGTTCCTTCTGCAATTCGTCAGTCTGGCTTCAGTGCTGTTGATTATTGTGATAATACAAATATTTGGGTTTTAGCTCATTAATGTAGGAGTGTGAGATTTGCAAGATGGTTAAGAACTGAATTTACTATTAGCTTTAATTTTAAAGAAAGAGATGGGAAAATTGGAGTACTGTTGGAATGTTTTGTTTTTAGCTTGTTTCAGGTGTGAAAAATTATAAATATGGAGTCATATAAAAGAGCAAATAAGTATGTGAGAGACAGGAAGTACAGCAAGTCTTACTTAGATGGGGGATGAGAGATGTGTGTGAAGTGAAATTGTAAAGAACATCTTAAAGGGACAGTGAGATCTCTCAGGGGTTGAGTCTGTGCCTGTCTAGAAAGTAAAAGGATCTGAATTCAGATCGCAGATTCCGTGATAAAAATGTTTGGCAGAAATGGAAGTAGCCTGAACTTCCAGTCCTAGAAGACGGAACATGAGAAACCCCAGAGCAAATTAATAAGGAGGTAGAGCAATCTGGTATGTTTCTTTTGGGTCTCCATAGGCACACAGCTCTTGTACACATCCACACCTACGTATACAAAAATACAGAATATTTTATAGTCAACTTTGTAGAGAATCATATTCAATGAATTGAGGTCAATGTTAAAGAAGATTATTAGGTTTGCTCCTGGATGATTACTGAAGATTGTAAAAACATTTAGTAGAGTGATTTAATATTCTTATTTAATTTGTGTCATTAAATATATCCCACAATTAACTTGAACTACCTCGAACCAGTTCTGTAGTGTTAAGAATGCTTTAGCTATTTAAGTATTTATGCTCCCATATGAAATTATGTTAGTTTTCTAGTTCTTTGATGATTTCTAGTTCTTTGGAGATATTTATTTATATTCTTATGGGAATTTCACCACATATATAGATTACTTTTAGTAATATACCTGGTCCATAGTACTCATTCTGTCAGTCCAGTAACACAGAAGACATCATCTGGTATCTTCTTCAATCTTTCTTCTGCTTTAACATTTTTTTTTCTTAAGCTTCACACACTCTGATATTGACCTTTATTTGGTAACATGTTTTTGTCTGACTTTTTTTAAATTTTATTTTTTCTTTCTTCCACTCATACAAAGTGGATAAGTGCCCCATTCCCCTCTCTCCCTCCACTCCTCCCTGGATCCCCTTGCTCCATCCCCATTTTGCCTTTCCTTTCCCCCTCCCTCCCTTTCTCCCAGTGCCCCCTCCCATTCCTGGAGCATCTTTTAATGTGCATGTCAAACTTCCCTCTGGGTCCTCCTCTCTGATGAGGTGTAAGGACTCAGTGGCATTGCCTAGAGCTCTTTTTTTTTGTGTGTGTTCCCCTTTAGTATAGGAACACTATTGTGGCTCTTAAACTCTTGCCTCTAAGGATCCTAGTGCCTGTGATCCATGCTAGACTTTGGGGATTCAATGATATGTTGGTCATTGTGAAGGTCATACAAAGTCCTTATTGTGATTAATTTTGCCCTAACTTGTATGGAGTATCTTGCATATCATTGCTCCTCCCCATCTTTAGGCTCTTACAATCTTACCACCCCCTCTTGAGCAAATTTCCCAGAGCTTTAGGATGGGGAGAAATTACGCTGGCCTGGTTCCAGGTGGTTGATGTAGAGTCTCTGAAGTTCTGAATTATGGTTTGGTGATTTTTTTTTCAGTTTTGCTGTTCTTGAATCGCCCTTGGCTCCATCCTGATGGGTATTGGATGTCACCCCATGGGACGGAGAAAGGGTCCTGTCTCAGGAGGACAGGAGGGCCTGTTTTAAAATTGTGAAGAAGTTTTTCACTTTTGTTTTAAATTTTATTTCTAGATACCGTCATTTTGGTTGTTTTAATAAATGGAATATTTTCTTTATTATTTCCTCAGTAAATTTGTTACTGGCATGTATATATAAACTACTGATTCTACTAATAATAGAATTTTTGCCATCTCTCCCTTCTCCAAAAAAGAAGGAAAAAATGTCTCCTAAAGAATAAAGTCAATCCCATAACAATAGATTTCAATCAGAAAAACTTCTTGGATATGAGTCAAGAAAATAATAATCAAGATAATGATTATCCAAAAATCTATTATTAATGTGATCAAGAAAATGCCAGAGGAACTTTAAAAGGAAGAAAAATTCTTAGAGGAGAGTAATAAATGCATGAACTACGCAGATAAGATGAGGACATGGAATGTATGAGAGACTGAAAGACTAAAAAAGATTGTGGGATGGAAACAAAACTTCCCGGAGTCCCAGGAGAGGTGCGCAGCCTGCACCATCAACCCTTTTGCTGGTCCACCAACCCGCCCAGCCAGATACTCCAGGTCTCTCTGCATCTCAGATAACCCCACCAGCCCATACCAGCTTCTCCCGCATCCAGCCTGCCTGGGGTTGGCTGGAACTCTAGGTCACTTCTAAGGTCCCACGTGAGGTGTGCAGCCAACGTGCTATAAGCCCCTTTACTAGTCCACCTGCCCAGCCCCCCTGGAAGCTTCAGGTTACCCTACATCTCAGGAAGAACACACTGCTCCTCAGAAATAAACAGAATCCAAAGAAAACCCATGCAAAGCTCTAGGGGAAGAATGCCGTATATCTGAATTCCTCTAAAATCATCCCATCACATGGGGGAGATTCCCTACATCCAGCCCAAAGATAAGTAAACCCCTTTTTACCATCCTGCTAATTTCAATTATTAATCACTGTAGATTAACTTTTCCATATAGCCACCCCCTAACCATATAAAACTTCAGGGACTATACCATTCACCCTCACATATCATCAAGGTACTAAATTGTAAAAGTGCACTACCACACTAATATTCAACTCCTGTCTACTAAACCTGTCTTAATTGATGTACTAACAGCCTAATACCCCTACCCAGGAAATAATAACTACAGACAAACGTACCCACCTCCAAGGCAACCATTAGCAATAACTGCCAGAGAACATTAGCAAAATCTTTCGGACACAATGAAAGCTGTTCTAAGAGGTAAGTTCATAGCTCTTAATGCCTGCATAAAAAAGGAAATATCACAATTAAATAACTTAACAATGCAGCTTAAAGCTTTAGAGACACTAGAGCAAACTGTTCCCAAAAGCAGTAGAAGAGAGCAGATCAGCAAAATCAGGGGAGACATATCTGAAATTCACATAAGGAAAACAATACAGAGAATCAACCAGTCAAAAAGCTGGCTCTTTGAAAAAATCAATAAGATTTATACACCATCAGCTAAATTAACCAAAAGCAAGAGAGAGAAAACACAAATAAACAAAATTAGAAATGAAAATGGAGTTATGACTACAGATACTCAAGAAATTCAGAGTATTATAACATCTTATTTCAAAAACATATACACTGTGAAATTTGACATCACAAAAGAAATGCATGAATTCCTAAGTGAGCACAACTTACCTAAATTGAACCAAGAAGTTTTTAATTTTTTAAATAGTCCTATAACATATGAGGAAATCGATGAAATGATCTTGAATCTTCCCACCAAAAAATGTCTTGGACCAGATGGATTCAGCACAGAGTTCTACCAGACATTTAAGGAGCTAATAACACCAATACTCCTTAAACTCTTCCATCAAATAGCAAAGGAAGGAACACTACCATATTCTTTCTATGACGCTAATATCGTCTTAATCCCAAAACGTAAAAAAGACACACTTAAAAAAGAAAACTATAGGCCAATCTCTTTGATGAACACAGATGCAAAGATTCTTAATAAAGTCTTAACAATCAGATTCAAAAACATATCAAAAAGATCAATCAAGGGAATCAAGAATGGTTTATCCCAGGCACACAAGGTTGGTTCAACATATGCAAATCAATAAATTTAAATCACCATATAAACCAGTCCAATATCGAAGATCACATGATACTCATGATAGACGCAGAGAAAGCTTTTGACAAAATCCAACAGCCCTTTATGATCAAAACCATAGAGAAGGTTAGAATGGAAGGAACCTTTATCAATATAATAAAAGCTGTATATAACAAGCCATCAGAGAGGATTATACTCATTGGGGAAAATCTTTTTTTTTTCTTTAAAAATTTTTCTTTTATTATTTATTCAATTGTGCGTATGTATTTGTCTGCGCGCGTGTGTGTGTGTGTGTGTGTGTGTGTGTGTGTGTGTTGTGTGTGTAGAACCACAGATGAATTCGGGAACCACCATGGACGCCTCCACCTCCTTCTGCCCCGGGATTCACAGGCTCCGCCCTACCAGGACCAGAAGCACAGGCTGCCCCCACTTCCGCCTGGCGTCTATACATGGGATCTGGGATCTGAACTCAGGACCTTCTGCCTGCAAGGCAGAGGCGTAACCTCTGAGCCACCTCTCCAGCCCCTCATTGGGGAAAATCTTGAAGCATTCACGCTTCAATAAGGAACTAGACAAGGCTGTCCAATCTCACCATTTCTATTCAATATTGTACTTGAAGTCTTAGCTGAAGCCATAAGACAAGAAAGGGAGATTAAAGGGATTTAAATCAGAAAGGAAGAAGTCAAGTTATCTCTATTTGCAGATGACATGATTTTATACCTGAGTGATCCTCAAAATTGCACCAGGAAACTCCTGGAACGAATACAGAAGTTCAGCAGCGTGGCCGGATACAAAATAAATGTACAAAAATCAGTGGCCTTTCTATATGCACAGAATGAAATTAGTGAAAAATCCCTGAGAGAAAAAATTCCAATTATTATAACCACTAAAAAATTGAAATACCTTGGTATAAACCTAACCAAGGAAGTAAGAGACCTTTACAATGAAAATTTCAAAACCCTAAGGAAAGAAATTGCAGAAGACACCAGAAGGTGGAAAGACCTCCCATGTTCCTGGGTTGGCAGAATCAACATCATAAAAATAACCATCTTACCAAAGGCAATATACAGATTCAATGCTATACCAATTAAAATCCCAAAGTAATTCTTTAAAGAAGTTGACAAAACAATCTCAAAATTCATATGGAGGCACAAAAGACCCAGGATAGCAAAAACAACCCTGAGTAACAAAAACACTGCTGGAGGTATCACCATATCAAACCTTAGTCTATACTACAAATCCATAGTTATAAAAACAGCCTGGTACTGGTTCCAAAACAGACACACAGATCAATGGATAAGGGTTGAAGACCCAGATATAAGCCCACACAACTACAGCCTTTTGATCTTTGACAAAGGGGCCCAAAAAATCCAATGTAAAAAGAACAGCATCTTCAACAAATGGTGCTGGCAAAACTGGATATCCCAATGCAGAAAATTAAAACTGGACCCATACTTGTCACCATGTACAAGAATTAACTCTAAATGGATCAAGGACCTCGATATAAGGCCAGGGACCATAAAGGCAATAGTAGAATGGGTAGGCAACTCCCTCGAGCTGATTGGACTATGCCAACAGTTCATAAATGGACATACAATAGCACAGTCACTACAACCAACACTCAACATATGGGATCTTGTGAAATTAAAGAGCTTCTGTTCAGATAAACAGATTGTAACTGGAGCACAAGGGCAACCCACAGAATGGGAGAAAATCTTCACTACCCACATGTCTGGTAGAGCTCTATTATCCAGAGTGCACAAAGAACTTAGAAAACTAAACACCAAGGAAAAAATGGCCCAATTAAAAAGTGGGCCTTGGAACTTAAAAGAAACTTTAACAGGGACAAAATTAAAATGTCTAACAAATATCTCAAAAAATGCTCCACATCCTTAGCCATCAAGAAAATGCAAATCAAAACCTCCCTGAGATGTCATCTCACCCTGGTAAGGATGAAAAAAATCCACAATACAAACAATACCAAATGCTGGAGAGGATGTAGGGAGAGGGGAACTCTTTTACATTGCTGGTGGGAATGAAGGCTCATACAACCAATCTTTCAAGCCATCTGGTGATTCTTAAAGAAGTTAAAGATTGAAATGCCATGTGACCCAGCAAAAATTCACATCGATAGCACAAGCATGACCATGTTCATAACAGCGCTGTTTACAATACCAAAGACATGGAATCAACCCAAATACCCAACAGTTGATGAATAGATTAGGAAAATGTGGTACATTTATACAATGGAATACTACTCAGCCATGAAAAATGATGAATTAATGCAATTTGCCAGGTAATGGATGGAATTAGAAACAATTATATTGAGTGAAGTATCCCAGACACAGAAAATTAATCACCATATCTACTCCCTAACAGGTGGATCGTAGTACCAAACCCACTTAGGGACACACTCAAAGATGAATCTCTTTAATACCTACAGTAATTGCAAAGATTATAAACAGGAGGGATAAGGAAGGAAGGCCCCTCCAGAAACAAGGAGAGAGGGAATCATGTTACAGCAGAGAAAATAGGCCCCCATCAAGGACTGCAAGTAAGTAATGAGCATCTGGTAAGTTCACAAACTTTACTTCCTGATCATTTGCAACTGATGGGGTATGATCTCACCAGAAGGGAGGGCATATAGTCTGGCAGATAGAAAGTAACCATTGTGCAAATGGAAGACTGATACCCCCCTCACCATGTTCTGCTACTTTTATTCCGTCTACTTTTGAATATACTCTTATAATAAGACTCTATTTTAACAGCTTTATATCTCTGGCCAGGTGGTGACATCCAATACCCATCAGGATGGAAACAAGGGCATTTAACAAACCATAATTCAGGATATCAGAGACTCTATATCAACCACCTGGAACCAGGACAGCCTAATCGCTCCCCATTCTGAAGCTCAGGGAAATTTGCGGAAGAGGGGGCATTAAGATTGTAAGAGCACAAGGATGGGGAGGAGTAATGATATACAAGATACTCCACACAAGTTAGGTACAAAGCAACCATAATAGGACTTTGCATGACCTGCGCAATGACCAACACATTATTGACTCCTCAAAGTCTAGCATGGACTAAAGCCACTAGGATCCTTAGAAGTTAGGGATTAGCAGGACAAGTTTTCTTATACTTATGGGGAACACAAGAAAGAGTTCTAGGAAATGCCACTGAGTCCTTATACCTCATCAGAGAGGAGGGTCCAGAGGAAAGTTTGACATACACATTAAAGGACGTTCCAGGGATGGAGGGAGGAGGCACTGGGATATGGGGGAGAAGGAAGGAGAAAATGGGGGAGGAAGCCAAGGTGTCCAGGGAGGGCTGGAGGGAAGAAGGGGACCAGTGTACCTATTAAGTTTGTATGAGCAGAAATAATAAATAAATAAATAAATAAATAAATAAATTTAAAAAAGGAAACTGCTATGTTATTATTATGCAACAAAATTATTTGTAAAAAAGAATAAAAATGGGAGGCTCTATACAGAGTTGCACAGAGAGAGAAAAATTGGGCAAGACAAAAAAAATGCTCTAAGTTGCTCCACACAGAACCCAATGATGATTAAGCAAGATATGCACGGGAACTCTCTTATCAATGTTTATCCAGCAATTTAGAAAGATCACCTATCTGAGAAACTGACCAGGTTGAGAAAAAAAGGAGGCAGCTTTATTCAATGGTATACCAACTGATTTTAGGGCTTCTTGGGGCATGTATCATGTTGGCAATATGCCACTAAAGACAGACTGTGTGAAATATGATGGGTCACACAAGTGAAAAAATTTTGAAAAGAAAAGGAGGGAGTCTAGGAGGGGAAAAAGGTTGTAAGATGAAAAGGAGGGGTGATGTGATTTGGGATGAAGGCATGAATTAGATATTCACTATATTGATGTGTACAATATAGAAAAATTATAGAAGAACTGAGAAAGTGTGCAGAAAAAGGAGGAGATGAGAGATGCTTCAACTTTTAAAATCACGAGGACATTACTATGTACTGGTTTCCAAGCTTCCCATGGGTCAAATGTATTTCCTGAAACTGGATTCTCAGTATCTTATTACAACATTATTTCTTAAATTAAAAAAAAAATGGAAAGCAAGATGAAGTGAAAAGAAAACATGAACAAATATGGGCAGGAAAATAACAAGCAGCTAAAAAAAAAAAGAAATAGAAAATCAAGAAAAAGAAAATTAACAGAGAATTGCTGAAAAAAAATCCCCAAATAAAACTAAACCTGATTAACAACCAAATCTAGTACAATCAAAAACTCAGGAGAAAGCCTTCCAGCAGAACTGATGAAGCACAAGATACAATATCAGAACTGAAATACAAAATGGCAGAAACAAATATTTTAATGAACGAAATTAAAAACATGTGAAATTAATAAGCAATAGCTATGGAGAACTATGAAGAAACTATACCTGCACTTTCATGGCATTCCAGAATGAAAACCCAAGAAAAGAGTATAGAATATATATTATACAACATTGTAATGAGAACTATTCTACACCTAAAGAATGAGGCCCCAATCCAAACAGAAAATGTATACTACATGTTAATCAGATATGACCAAAATAGAAATGCCCCATGGGAAATAATAATGAAAACATTGCAAATATAAAATAAAGTGTATGATTTTGAGAGCTCCAAAAGAGAAAAAACAAGATATAGTTCAAGACAAGCTTATCAAAAAGAGTAGACTTTTCAAATGAAACAGTAAGTCAAAAGAGCTTGGAGAAGGGGGACTGGAGAGGTGGCTCAGGGGTTAAGCCTCTGCCTTGCAGGGAGAAGGTCCTGAGTTCGGATCCTAGACCCCATGTATAGACGCCGGGCGGAAGCAGGAGCGGCCTGCGTTTCTGGTCCTGGTAGGGCGGAGCCTGTGAATCCCTGGGCAGAGTAAACAAGGAGGAGGTGGAGGCAGTCCATGGTGGTTCCCGAATTTGCCCGTGGTTCTACACACACAAACACACACACACACACACACACACACACACACACACACACACACAATTGAATAAATAAATAATAAAATTAAAAAAAAAAAGAGAAGAG
Organism: Typhlomys cinereus; assembly: GCA_023101885.1. Classification (NCBI taxonomy): domain Eukaryota; kingdom Metazoa; phylum Chordata; class Mammalia; order Rodentia; family Platacanthomyidae; genus Typhlomys; species Typhlomys cinereus. The sequence goes on from JALPQD010000332.1 coordinate 2,491,944, forward strand.
CTTGGAGAAGCATACATGAAGTCATGAACAATCACAGATTCCAAATCAGGGTCCTGTACGCAGGTAAATTATCATTTATTATTGAATGTGAAAAATTCTACAACAAATATAACCCAAACGTATACATGATCACCAGTGAGGGACAGCTGCAGGGACTACTAATAGAAATACTCAATTCTGAAGAAAATGAAAACCACACTCAAGAGGATAGAAGGAAAAGGCAATGCTAGCACATCTACTCTTCTAAGAATCACAAATATAAAACCCATCACATACAAAAATGAGAGGAATCAAAAAACACTTCTCAGTATTAAACTAACATGAATGGACTCAGTTTACCAATCAAGAGACAAAGGCAAACAGCAAGAACTAAGAATCACAACCTAACAAAACGATGTCTTAAAGAAACACACCTCACTGTGAAAGATAGGCAATATCACAGGATGAAAAATTGATCAAAGTTACCTCAAATGAATAGAACTAGGAAATGAGCAGGAGTATCATCTTAATAATTGACAAATTAGACTTTAACCAAAACAAATCATAAAAGACACATACGGATACTACACACTTGTTAAAGGACAATCCATGAAGAAGACACCATAGTTTTAAACATATGTACACTAAAGAAATATTTGACCACATTTGTAAAACAAACACTGCAATTCATTCAACAAGAAATCCAGAAAAATATGATGAAGAAGAGGGTTTCAACACTGCACTGTCACAAATGTACAGTATAATAGGTCAAAAATTGAACAATACACTCTGGAATTAATCGAGCCATAAACCAAATTGACTTCACCAACATCTACTTCACTTTCCATCCTAACAGCAAAGAATACACAATCTTTTTTAGCAACCCATAGAACTTTCTCTTAGATCACATTCTAAGCCACAAAGCAAGCTTCCATACAACGAGGAAAAATGAAACTTCATCCTCTATCTGGTCATCATGGAATAAGTCTAGACATCAATAACAAGGTAAACCATAGAAAGTACACAAATTCTTCGGAACTAAAACTCATAATACTGAACAAGTAATGGGTTCAGGCAGAAATGAAAATCCTTATAACTTAATGATAATGAATGCATTTCTTGTTCTAAGAGTTAAATTTATACCAATCAATGCCTACATCAAAAATGGAAACATCACATGTATATAAGTTAACAATTCAGATTAAATCCTTAGAGTGACAAAAGCAATCAATCTCCAAAACAGTAGACCAGTGAGGAAAAAAAAATGATCAGCAAAGAAATAAATCAAGACAAAGAAGACAGGCTTTTTTCCACCCAGGATTATAGCTGTCCAGGGAGGACACACTGTTCCTCAGTTAAATCTCCTAGTTGGCGCCCCAGGTCCCAGGTCACCCACTCTTCCCAGCTTATCCCACCAGCAAGCAGGAGCAGCATCCAGTCTGCTCTGGGCTAGGGAAGGACACAAAGCCATGCTCCAGATTCTAGGTGACCTGCATGACAACTAGAAGATCTGCCCTTTCCATCCTGGACTCTCATGGGCCAGGGACAACACACCGCTTCTCAGCTCACCAACTCCCAGCTGTTCCCACCAGCCAGCTGGAGCAGCACCCAGACTCTTCTGGGCTAGGGAAGGACCCTAGTCCATCCCCCAGGTCCCAGGTGATCTGCTTGACAACTAGAAGCTGTGCCCTTCCTCCCCCCCACAAGGGACATGTGTGGTCCAGGGAGGAAGCCCTGCTCCTTAGAATTCAACAGAGTCCAAAGAAAACCCAAGGAAAGCTCCAGGGGAAAAACGCCATACATCTGCAGTCCTCTAAAATCATCCCATTACATGGTAGAGATTTTTCACATCCAGCTCAAAGATAAGTAAACCCCTTTTTACTATCCTGTTCCCTTCAATTATTAGTCACTGTAGATTAATTTTTCCATATAGCCACCCAAAACATATACAACTTCAGGGACTATACCATCCACCCTCACATATCACCAAGGTACTAAATGGTAAAAGTGTACTACCATACTAATCTTCACACCCTGTCTACTAAACCTGACTTAATTGATGTACTAACAGTCTAATAACCTCATCTAGGAAATAACAAAATATCAGACAAGTATAACCAAGTCCATGGCAAACATTAGCAATAAATGCTTAAGAGTAGTAATACCAACTAATTCAGTTCAGTCAAAAACACACAGAAACTGAAAGAAGGTCTAAAGAGATAAAACAACAATGCCCAAGTCACAACCCAAATTCATGACAAACAAAAGCCAAGAAAACAAATCTCCCACCAAAAGAATTAACCAAATAATTATAGATTCAAACCAGAACAAATTCACAGAAAAATAGCCAAGAAAGCCATACCTAAGATAATGACTTTCAAAGCCAGATCATTACCATGATCAATATTATAAAACAGGAAATATGGAAGGATTTAACTAACCACATCAACCACTTTGAACAGGAACACAACAGGCACTTGGAGGAGATGAGAAAAACAGTTGAAGAAACAAAAATGGGCATAGAGCAATTAAAAGAGTCTCAAGCAGAGTTTAAAATTGAACTAAATGATAAGTTATCTTCAACCCAGAACTCAACAGAGAGTCTTATCAACAGAACCACCAAGGCAGAAAACAGAATTTCAGCTCTTGAAGACAAATGGGAAGTGCTAACCAGCTCAATGGAAGAAGTTGTTAAAGCCAAAAAGATACTTGAGAGGAACATTCAAGAGTTATGGGACACTTTGAAGAAGCCTAACATGTGCATTCATGGAATACCAGAATAAAAATCCCAAAATACCACACCTGAGGAAAATTTTCAAATTGTCATAAAGGAGAACTTTCCTCATGTAAAGAAAGAGAGCCCTATCCAAATACAAGGGACATTCCTCACCCCAAACAAATATGACCAAAATAGAAACTAACTATGACAAATAATACTCAAAACATTCCATATTCAAGACAAAGAAAAGGTGCTGAAAGCTTCAAGGGAAAAAAGTCACTTTTAAAGGTAAACCTATTAAAATAACAAATGAATTTTCAATGGAAACAGTGAAAGCAAGAAGAGCTTGGAGAGACATACTTCAAGTATTAAATGAACAAAAATGTCAACCCAGGCTGATACACATGCAAAACTATCTGTCATCATCTAGGGGGAAAAAAGTATTCCAGTACAAAGACAACTTGAAGGCTTACATATCTACCAAACCAGGCCTTCAAAAATGCTGGAAAAGATACTCAAACCCGAAGAAAAGAACAAGCATATCCAGAAGGACAGAAGGGAAGTATAATACCACCAAAACCTAAAAGCTGAATAACACACGTATGAAAGCCTCTAAACATAAAAAATGTCCAGATTTAAAAATAATTTTTCCATTATAACACTAAACGTCAATGGAATTAACTCACCAACCAAAAGACACAGATTGCAAACTTGGATTAGAAATCACAACCCATCAATCTGCTGCCTTCAGGAAACTCATCTCACCACAAAATATAGGAACATCCTAAAAGTAAAAGGCTGCTCAAAATTTGTGCAACTTCATGGAACCAGGAAACAGGCAGAGGTAGCTATTATGCTATCAGACAAAGTGGACTTCAAATTAAAAAAAATCATAAGAGACACAGATGGAAAGTACAGGTACAATTCACCAGGAAGACTTCATAATACTGAACATATATGCACCTAATATGGGCTCCTCCACATTCATTAAGCAAATGCTGCAGTGTCTAAAGCAAGAAATCAACCCCAAAACAGTAATTCTTGGGGATTTCAATACCACTCTCTGAACATGGGATAGATCAACAGGTCAAAAACTTAACAGAGACACATTGGATCTTTAATCAAACCCTTACTGAAATGAACCTTAGAGATCTCTATCGAACTTTTCATCCACACACCAAAGAATACACATTTTTCTCAGCAACCCACAGAACATTCTCCAAAATAGACCACATACAGGGCCATAAAACAAACCTCCACATATACAAGAAAGTTGAAATTCTAGCCTGTATCCTATCAGACTAACATGGTCTGAAGCTTGACATCTGCAACACAACAAACAGCAGAAAATACACTAACTCCTGGAAACTAAACACAATGATGCTGAATGAGAAGTAGGTTCAGGAAGAAATTACAAAGGAAATTAAAATTTCCTAGAAGTTAATGATAATGAAGATAAAACTTATCAAAATCTTTGGGACACAACTAAAGCTGTCTTAAGAGGTAAGTTTATGGCTCTTAGTGCCTATACCAAAAAAATAGAAACATTACAAATAAATAACTTAACAATGCAGGTTACAGCTTTAGAGACACAAGAGCAATCTGATTCCAAAAGCAGTAGAAGACAGGACATTAGCAAAATCATGGGAGAAATATCCGAAATTGAGATAAGGAAAATGATACAGAGAATCAACCACTCAAAAAGCTGGTTCTTTGAGAAAATCAATAAGATTGATTCATCACCAGTTAAATTAGCCAAAAACAAGAGAGAAAACACAAATTAACAAAATTAGAAATGAAAATGGAGATTTCATCACTGACAACCAAGAAATTCAGAGAACGATAAGGTCATATTTCAAAAACTGATACTCTGTGGAATGTGATAACACAAAATAAATGGATGAATTCCTAAGTAAGCACAACTTATCTAAATTGAATCAGGAAGTTTTTAATTATTTAAATAATACTATAACATATGAGGAAATCGATGAAGTAATCTCAAATCTTTACACCAAAAAATGCCTTGGACCAGTTGGATTCAGCAAAGAGTTCTACCAGACATTTAAGGAACAACTAACACCAATACGCCTTAAACAATTCCACCAAATTGTGAAGGAAGGAAGATTACCAAATTCCTTCTATGAAGCTAATATCATCTTAATCCGAAACCTAATAAAATACACCTACAAAAGAAAACTATAGGCCAATCTCATTGATAACACAGACAACCTCTTAGTGAATTGGCTTCACAAACATATCAAAAAGATCATTCACTGTAATGAAGTAGGCTTTATCCCAAGCACACAAGGTTGTTTCAACATACACAAATCAATAAATGTAATTCACCCTATAAACCAGTCCAAAGTATAAGACCATGTGATACTCTCCCCAGATGCAGAAAAAGCTTGTGACGAGATCCAACAGCCTTTTATTATCAAAACCCTAGAGACAGTTGGAATGGAAGGAACCTTTATCAACCTAATAAAATCTTGGCAACATCATGGATTATACTCAATGGGGAAAAACTTGAAGCATTCCCGCTTCGGTCAGGAACTAGAAAAGGCTGTCCACACTCACCACTTCTATTTAATATTGTTCTTGAAGTCTTAGCTGGATCCATAAGACAAGAAAGAGAGATAAAATGATTCAAATTGGCTAGGAAGAAATCAAATAATCTCTGTTTGCAGATGACATGACCATATACCTGAGTGATCCCAAAAATTACACCAGGAAACTCGTAGAACTAATAGAGAAATTCAGCAGATTGTCAGGATAAAAAATAAATGTTCAAAAATCAGTGGCCTTCCTATACACCCAGGATGAAAAAAGTGAAAAGACCTACGAGAAACAATCTCATTTACTATAACCCCTAAAAATTTAAATACCTTGACATAAACCTAACCAAGGAAGTAAGAGACCTTTACAATGACAACTTTAAAACCCAAAAGAAAAAAATTACAGAAAATACCAGAAGGTGGAAAGACCTCCCATGTTCCTGCATTGGCAGAATCAATATAAAAATGAACATCCTACAAAAGCAATATATATATTAAATGCTACACCAATCAAAATCCCAAAACAATTCTTTAAAGAAGTTGACCAAACAATCTCAAAATTCAGGCACGAAAGACCCAGGATAACAAAAACAATCCTGAGTACAAAAACACGGCTGGAGCTATCACCATACCAAACCTTAATCTATACTATAAAAACAGCCTGATACTGGTACCAAAATAGACACATAGATTAATGGATAAGGGTTGAAGACCCAGATATAAGCCCATATAATTACAGCCGTTTGAACTTTGACATAGGAGCCCCAAAAAAATCCAATATAAAAAAGAACAGCATCTTCAACAAATGGTGCTGGCAAAACTGGATGTCCACATGCAGAATATTAAAACTGGACTCGTTCTTGTTGCCATGCACAAAAATTAATTTCAAATAGATCAAGAATCTCAATATTAAGCTCGAGATTATAAAAACCCTAGTTGAAAGGTAGTGAACTCCCTCAAGCTGATTGGGTTAGGCCAAAATTTCCTAATAGAAATCTAATGGCACAGTCACTAGACCAACAGTCAACAAATGGGATCTTATGAAATTATTGAGCTCAGATAAAGAGATTGTAAACTGAGCAAAAAGACAACCCAGAGAATGGAGAAAATCTTCACTAACCACGTATCTATTATCCAGAGTGCACAAAACTAAATACCAAGGATATAAATGGCCCAATTGTCTACCAAATATCTTTTAAAATACTTCACATTCTTAGCCATCAGGGAAATCCAAATCAAAACTTCCCTGAGATATCCTCTCACCGCAGTCAGGATGGCAAAAATACACAATACAAACAACACCAAATGCTGGAGAGGATGTGGTGAGACGGGAACCCTCCTACATTGCTGGTGGGAATGCAGGCTTATACAACCACTCTGGTGAGCCATCTGGCGATTCTTAAAAAAGTTAAAGATTGAAATGCCATATGACCCTGTTATTCCACTATTGGGGATAATCCCCCATGAAGCAAAAATTCACCTCATTGGTATGAGCATGATCATGTTCATAGAAGCACTATTTACAATATCAAACTCATGGAATCAACTCAAATGCCCAACAGTTGACCAGTTCATAAGGAAAATGTGGTAGATTTATACAATGGAATACTACTTAGCCATCAAAAAAGATGAATTAATGAAATTTGCTGCGAAATGGATGGAATTAGAAAAAAATTATATTGAGTGAAGTATCCCAGACACAGAAAATTAAGTGTCAAATGTACTCCCTAATAGGTGGATCCTAGTACCAAAGCCACTTAGTGACATACTCAAAGATAAATCTCTGTAATACCTACAATAATTACAAAGATTATAAACAGGAGGGAAGAGGTAGGAGGGCCACCCAGGATTAAGGAATGAGGGGATTATGCTACAGCAGAGAAAATAGGTCACCATCAACTACTGCAAGTAAGTAGTGAGACCTCTGTTAAACTCACTCACTTTCCTTCCTGGTCACTTGCAGCCAAGGAGGTTTGATCTTAGTGATCAGGGAGGGGATGTAATCTGGCAGAAAGATGGTAATCATCTGCAAATGGGATACTGACCCCCTCTCACAGTGGTCTTCTAGTCTTATTCCATCTACCTTTGAATCTATTTTTATAGTAAGACTCCATTTTAACAGTCTTTTATCTCTGGCTAGGAGGTAACCTCCAAAACCAGTCAGGATGGAGCCAAGGGCATTGTAGGAACAGCAAAACTGAAAACAACAACAAACCATAATTCAGAACACCAAAGACCCTACATTATTCACATGGAACATGACCAGCCAAATCTCTCCCCTTCCTAATGCTCAGGAAACGTTGCAGAAGAAGTGGTGGCAAGATTTCAAGAGCTTATGTATGAGAAAGTGTGGGGGCCTCAGTCTAGGTGACCTCAATAATCTGGCAAGCTTAGCTCAGGCTGTTCTGAATAGCTCACGACGTTTTGATGGAGTAAGTCAAGAGGGGGTGGCTAGGATGTTTTGAAGGAGGAAATCAGGAGGGAGTAGCTCAGGATGTTTTAAAGAAGTTTCATTACATCCAGCCTACATGCTGGCTTGCCCTTTAAGATGATTGGTTGCCCCTTTCCCTGCCCTGGTATTCCCCTTACTGTTTCTTCCTTTATAAGATGGCTATGGACTTGCAATAAATGAGTTCCTTCTTGACTAGACTCCCTGTCGCTTCTGATTGTCTTTGGGAAGGAGGGCTGGGAGCAGGCGGACAGTGCACTCACCTTTCCCTGATCCCTCTTGTGGGACTGGCCTGCAGGACAGAGCTGCGATCCCTGGGGACCCCCACATCTGATGCCCAACGTGGAGCACAAAGTGCTCATGGAGTTCGGAAGAATTCGATAGGGGTCAAGTGGTCTAAGAGATAAATGAGACCCTAAGAAATGGGTAACGCAACTACTAAGTCTGAAGACCCACCACTTAAAGCACTGAAAAATATGCTTAAGAGTAGCCGGTTCTCTGTTCTTTAAAAAAAAAAAATGGGCAATCTACCCTCACACTATAAGGAGCCCCAAATATGTGTCTTAAAATCTCTCCTAGAGACTAAAGGCCTCAAGGTTAAAACTGCTGGCCTAGAGGAATTTTAGAATGGGGCTATGGTTTTAGCACCTTGGATCTCCCTAAAGAATATGTGGGAACCGGTCCTATGGAAAAGGGTGCTTTTCCTTGCTAGGTGTTTCTCATATTTAAACTAAGCTGCCAGATTTAATTAAAGAGGTATTGTTTTAAATAAGGTTTTCCTAAATGTTAATCTACCTTTGATAAAGCTTTCAAGGGTAATTTTAATATAGTTGCTGCTAAATTGCCAGTAAAATGTTGTTCAGGTGCTTGTATGTTTATATGTTCTGTGTTTACATGTTGTGTGTCTTGTGTTTCAACAAAAAGTCTGGCCATTTCAATTTTTTTTCATTCCTGTTGCATGTCATTTTTAAATACGTGTATACATAAAAATAAGAACAAATAATTTTGATCTGTTTTCAGACAGCCTTTATGTAATTAATCTCCTCCCTGAGCTGCTAAATTTTCACATTTGTCTGGACAAAAATCCCCATCATGCCTTTAATGATTCAGACCCAAACTCTCCTCATGGAGAGAAAATAACCAATCTTCTTATAGCACTTTAGGGGACATCAAAGACTACCTGGGTTTTTATCTCAAGATAATGCTGAAACAGATAAAATGGGCTCTGCTCATATTTTATCCACCAATTTGAAAGGAGCCCAGGGTCTGCATGATCTCACTCATTAATTGGAGGGGGCTTCACAAGAAATTCCCTAAAATTCCTATCAAAGACCTGAAAAAATTGTGCACACCTACAAGTCTTGCCAGCCATTCTCACAGATGCCACCATTACAACAATCAGGGGTAAATCCCCATAGACTGAGGCCCAATTCTCTGTGGCAGACTAATATCAAACGTTATTTTCCATTTGGTAAGCTTAAATATGTTTTTATATGTTTTTGTATCTATTGACACATTCTCTCAGGCATGTTGGACTGCAGCCCACACAGGAGAAAGGTCTAAACATGTTCAATCTAATTTTTTACAATGTCTTGCTACACTATGACTATCACAAAAAATAAAAACTAATAATGGGCCATGCTATATAAACAAAAGCCTACAGGACTTTTTTACATTATGGGGATTCAATACACAACAGGAATTCCTTACAACCTACAGGGCCAAGCTATTGTAGAACACAATCATCAAAATATTAAGGCCCAATTATAAAACAAAAAGGGGGAATAAGCCCCCACAAACAATTGAACAACATTCTCAATTTTCAAAAAAATCAAATAGAGTCCTACCTCTAAAAACACTGGGGGTGACAAGAACAAAGATCTGAAACACAGGTAAGATGGAAAGACCCCATCATGGGACAATGGAGGGATCCAATCCCATTATTAACAATGGGTCGAGGCTTTGGGTGTGTCTACCCTATAGGAGACTTAAACCCGATATGGGTGCCTGATGGAAATCTTAAATTTTATTGTCAGGGGGAAGATGACCCCAACCAATGAGAGTCAGACACCGCCAAAGGACAAAAAGAAAGAATGATGGTTGTGCAACAGGCTCAATAGGCTATTGACTAATACTCGTAAAAGGGGGAAGGGAAAAAAGAGAAACAAACATAGACCTAATGAGATCCATGGGCAACATCACTCTTGAGATAGATTTTATTATCTCCCCACAGGCCATGGCAAACACGGGATGGACCATCACATTGATCCTCATAGGAGGAGCCATCATCGTGGGGCTTACCTTGATCCTGTTCCTGACTACTTCCAACCTAATCCATTAGCCTGCAGGGATCAACTCAACCTTTTGAGAGAGACTGAAATTATCTTGGCGGTGTTCCTCACCTGGACATACTTAACTGCTATGATGCTTTTGTTACTGCTATGGGTAGAACTTACATGTTGAGATTGCTTTGGAGCTATGTAATTAATCTCGGTATGCTGCAACCAATGGGTTGGGACTTAGTCCCCCAGCCCATGGCCTGTATTGTTGGGCTTGCTTTGCTATGGATTACATACACCATAAAAAAGATAATACAAAACAATCATACTACACAACAAAAAAATGATTATGCTTGCACAGATCCTAGAGGATCTGCTGGAAGACCTCAGGACCCTCGGATACAATTGGCCCTCAAAGAAGTTGCTCAGGTTCCTCGATAGAGATGACTACTCTAGGGTGTAGCCACCTTCAATAGTTGCTCCCCTGGGGTCCTCATGAGGAACAACCCTTTTAGCCCACCTCATTACAAAACAAAAAGGGGGCACATATGGGGGCCTCAGTCTAGGTGACCTCAATAATCTGGCAAGCTTAGATACAGATGTTTTGATGGAGGAAGTCAGGAGAGGGTGGCTCAGGATGTTCTGAACAGCTCAGGACGTTTTGATGGAGGAAGTCAGGAGGGGGTGGCTAGGATGTTTTGAAGGAGGAAGTCAGGAGGGAGTATCTCAGGATGTTTTAAAGAAATGTCACTACATCCAGTCTGCATGCTGGCTTGACCTTTAAGATGATTGGTTGCCTGTTTCCCTGCCCTGGAATTCCCCTTACTGTTTCTACCTTTATAAGATGGCTATGGACTTGCAATAAATGAGTTCCTTCTTGACTAGACTCCCTGTCGTGTCTTATTCTTTGGGAAGGAGGCCTGGGAGCAGGCAGACAGTGCATTCACCTTTCCCCAATCCCCCTTGTGGAGGACCCATGGGACCATCCTGCAGGACAGAGCTGCCATCCTTGGGGAACCCCCATAGGAAAGACACAAGTTAGGGCTACAGCAGCCAAATTGGATATTGCATGATCTGCACTATGGCTGACATGTCAACAACCCCCCCCCCAAGTCTTGCATGGATCACAGGGGAAAAGCCTTTAGGCAGTAGGATCCTTACAGGTAAGGGATTGTCATGGTTGGGTACAGGTGTCAACTTGATCAATGAGGGTTTAAGCTCTGGGCACATTTGGGGAAAATTAGTGGTTGGGTTAATCCTAGAGAGAATCTGGAAGAGATTGTCTAGCTGATGGGGAAGGCATAGCCCATGGTGGACTAGGCCCTGAATAGGTGAATAAAATACTAAGAGCTGGTTGAGGAAATTTGAATCCTTTTGTACACTTGGCCAGACATGCCGATCTGGCAGGTAAGGATTTTCTCTCTCTCTCAGCCATTACATAAAGATAGTGTGGCCAGTTTCTTTGGTCCTGGTGTTGGTGCATGCTCTCCTGTCAAGCTTGACAGACTGTAACCGGATTATAGTGAGACTATAAACCCCTCGTTCCCTTAAGCCATTTGATGGTCATTTATTAGCAACTATGCAGGTGCATTGCAACCAGGATTAAGAGTAATGCTAGAGTTCCCATACTAATAGGGAGCCCAAGAAGTGTGTCTTGGCTATGCCACCAGGTCCTTACCCTTCACTGGGGTGGAGGACTCAAAGGGACATTTGGCATTCACACAAAAGGCTGCTCCAGGGGATGGGAAGGAAGAAAGGGAAGGCACTAAGAAAGGAAGAGGGAGGGAGTGGTTTGAAAGAAGGGAGAAAGGGAGTAGAGTGCAAGGGGGGACAACTAGGGTGGGGAAGATGGTGAGAGAAGACTGGGGTATATATTGAGCTTGTATGATTAGGAAAATAAATAAAATGTGGGGGAAAATAGATTTGCATTAAAAAGCCATAAAATCTAATTTGTGGCATTAATACATCTGTCAAGTACTTGATGAGCACTTACTCTCTTTTGGATTTTGTTATTACTTATAAGAATTAAAAGGCAATCTGGAGAAATGGGTAGTGTTAGAGCTTGTATGAGCAGGAAAAAATGTGGGAGAAAAAATTGTTCCACTTCTCCAGCCATCATGGAAATGCACATCTCAGGTACCATGAAACATCATTTCACACCAGTCAGAATAAAAATCGAAACACATGCACCAACACATGCTGGATATCATATGGAGAGAAGGGGAACCCTCATATATTGCTGGTGGGAATGAATATTTGTACAATCTCTATGGAGATCTGTGTGGCATTCCTAAAAAAATTAAAAATGGAAATGCTATACCAGTCCTGGGTATATTCCCAAAAAATACTTCATTGTGCTTTAGTAACACAAACACATCCATGTTCTTTGTAGCACTATTCATGATAGAAAATTCATGGAAACATCCTAGATGTCAGAAAATTGCAGAATGAATAATGAAAAGGTCGCACATATACATGATGGAATTCTTTATATCTGTAAAAATCAAATTAATGAAATTTGCTGCTAAATGGATGGAACTAGTAGAATTCATCTTGAGTGAAGTGTCCCAAGCACAGAAAACTGCATGCCAGATGTTCTGACTTATAAGTGGAATGTAATTCCAAACTCTCATTATGACATACTTAAGGGATCCTCTTTTTATTACCCTTACAACCACGAAAGATTTGAATTAATGTAGGGCAGAGAAGTACCAGAAAGAATGAAGACAAAGGAAAAAAGTTCAATTGAGAAATAAGGCCACCATCAAGAAATTCTTGTAATTAGCCAAATATTTGATCCAGTCCACTGTCAGTCTCTGTCCTGATTTCTTATACTTTAATTGGCTTGAAGCCCTGGAGGTGTGTTCCTGTCATGGGAGATGGGGTAGCATTAATGATTAGTAGACAGTAAGATGATAGCCTGAAGGTTGTCTGCACCCACTATTATGCTCTAATCTTGATCTTCCCTATCCTTCAAGCCTTCTCTTACATAAAGCCTCTCTTTTACAGTTTCTTTAGTGTTAGATGGGAGAGCTTCTCAAGATTCAGATGAAATGCCTCTATGTTCAGTGTAAGAATAGCAAAATTGACAACGAAAAACAACCTGAATACAGAATACTACAACCCTACAATGTTCACATGTAAGCAGGCCAGGCAAATCTTTCCCTATCTAGAGTATCAGGGAATTTTTCAGCAGAGGGGTGGTAAGACTATAAGAGCCTAAGAGTGGAGGGTTCTGTTGCTGGACATGTCACTCTACTCAAGATAGTGCAGCTATAGCCAGGAACTCCAGCCAATGGGACTTGAAATCATGAGACCTGCATATTGGTGAACATGGCAGCATTCCCCCATGGACTCACACCAATCTTAGGAGAAATAGTTTTAGGCAGTAGGATCTTCTGGAACAAGGGATCAGCCAGATGTCGTGGAGTACCCATATCAGTGAGCTGCCCAATGAAATGCCTCTCTGTCTGCCACAGTGGCCAGAACCCCTATGAGAACAGATGATACAGAGAAAATCCCAGGACCCACAGAACCAAAGGACAGGAGAAAAGGAGGGAGTAGATTGGGCGAATGTAGGGAAGGGAGGGAGAGTGGGATAGGTTGGGATGGGAGATGGAGTGAAGGGAAGAAGGTAGGAAAGGGGAAAGAAAGAGACAATGAGCATGTATATAAAATGCATATTTAATAAATTTATTAAATATTTCTTATGTTTTTCTTCTTAGATTTCTCTATATTTGTCACTTTTGCCTTAATTCAATTTTGTGAGTAAACAAATGATATTAGCATTGTCACTTTTATTTACTTCTTAGTGGCTTCTGCTAGAACTTACAGTTAAACTTTTAGAAGTCCTTTTTATATTATTTTGCTTTTTTATAACACAAAGTGCTATATTGGGGGGAAGAGTAGAACTAAACTGACAGTTTACTACTTCCAAGATCATTCAAACCTGTTTTGTACATGTTATAAGAAAATATAGGTTGTTTGAGTTTTATTTAATTTATTCCTGTCCTAAACATAATACAATGAAATATAGACTGATTCAGATTGTTTTTATATATTTTCTTTTGTAGGGAAGAATTCTTAAAAATATATTCTAAATACAGTTACTCATAAGCATCTCTAGAGGTTTCCACAGAAGATCCTGTGTCCCGCCAAGGGTGGTGCAGGAACAGCAAAACTGAAAAAAAAACCAACAAACCCATAATTTGGAAAATCAGAGACTCTACATCAACCACCTGGAACCAGACCAGCCTGATCTCTCCCCATCCTAAAGCTCAGGGAAATTTGTGGAAGAGGTGGTGGTAAGATTGTAAGAGCCTATTCCTGCAATGCCCTTGGCTCCATCCTGATGGGTATTGAATGTCACCCCCTGGCCAGATATAAAAAGCTGTTAAATTAGAGTCTTATTATAAGAGTATATTCAAAGGTAGATGGAATAAAAGTAGGAGACTGCGGTGGGGGGGTGAACATCAGAGACTCTATATCAACCACCTGGAACCAGGACAGCCTAATCTTTCCCCATCCTGAAGCTCAGGGAAATTGATGGAAGAGGAGTCAGCAAGATTATAAGAGCACATGGGGAGGAGTAATGATATGCAAGATACTCCACACAAGTTAGGTCCAAAGCAATCATAATAGGAATTTGTATGACCTGCACAATGACCAACACATTATTGACCCCTCAAAGTCTAGCATGGACTGAAGCCACTAAAATCCTTAGAAGCAAGGGATTAACAGTTACAATCATGTTCCTATACTTATGGGGAACACAAGAAAAGGTTCTAGGAAATGCCACTGAGTCCTTACACCTCATCAGAGAGGAGGGACCAGAGGAAAGTTTGACATACACATTAAAGGATGCTCCAGGGACAGGGAGGGTGAAGAGGCACTGGGAGATAGGGAGGGAGGGAGACAAGGAAGGGGAAGGGGGGGAGGGAGCAAGAGGGTCCAGAGAGGGGTGGAGGGAGAGAGGGGACTGGTGTTCCTATTAAGTTTGTATGAGTTGAAATAAAATAAATAAATTATTAAAAAAAGATTGTAAGGGCCTAAAGATGGTTAGGAGCAATGATATGCAAGATACTCCATACAAATTAGGGCCAAAGTAATTATGATAGGATTTTGCATGACCTGTGCAATGATCAATATATCATTGAACCCCCAAAGTCTAGCATGGATCACAAGCACCACGATCCTTAGAGGCAAGGGATTAACAGCCACAATAGTGTTCCTATACTAAAGGGGAAGACAAAAAAGAACTCAAGCCAATGCCACTGAGTCCTTATACCTCATCAGAAAGGAGGACCCAGAGGGCAGTTTGACATGCACAGTAAAGGATGCTGTAGGAATGGGGAGGGCACTAGAAGATAGAGAGGGGAGGAAGGAAAGGGAAAATGGGGGAGTGAGCAAGGGGATCCAGGGAGAGGTGGAGGGAGGGAGGGGAATGGGATACTTATTAACTTTGTATGAGTGGAAGAAATAAATAAATAAATAAACAACTGATAAAAAAGTTCTGGTGTCCCACCTTGGGCTAGGTGCTCCTTGGTGTTGGTATGAGTTTTCCTGTAAAGATGGCCTAAGAATTGTATCCAGATTATCATAAGAGAATAAACCCCTTGTTCCTTTAATCTGTTTTGTGGTAATATATCAGCAATCATAAATGTGAACTGCTACAGAGCTAAAAATGTTGCCAGGTTATCACATTTTTCAAGGAGATTGAGCAAAATGAGGAATGAAAGTAAATTTTATATTCATTCAACGGTTAAGACTTAGGCTTTCTTTAGGTGATTGGTTACATAATGGTGAGGAAGAATAGAGTATTCTCATGATTACTATCTTTCTCATGATTACAATCAGCCTTAATGAATGACTAATAGAAGATACTATTTGGCTATACTCATCTTTGTTCATGTTCTCACATTCTTTTTTTTAAAATTTTTTTAATTAGTATTATTTATTCAATTATGCATGTATGGTGTGCGCGTGTGTGCATGTATGTGTGTGTAGAACCACGGACGATTTCAGGAACCACCATGGACCGCCTCCACCTCCTCCTTGTTTACTCTGTCCCGGGATTCACAGGCTCTGCCTTACCAGGACCAGAAACACAGGCCACCCCCCGCTTCTGCCTGGCGTCTATACGTGGGGTCTAGGATCCAAACTCAGGACCTTCTGCCTGCAAGGCAGAGGCTTAACCCCTGATCCATCTCTCCAGCCCCCATGTTCTTACATTCTTAACAGACCCCTTTTCAGCAATTTTTCCTGGAACTGGGTGATTTAGATGCTCTATTTATGGCTGAGTAGTCCATGGTAACCTGTTTCCAGTATTATGCCCAGTATAGATTGTTCATATTAAACAATTTCCATGGTATGAGGAAAATTCTGCATTGAGTGTTGAATTCTTTAACCTAAAGTCAAAATGATAATTGCTTCTAATGCATTTTGAAAAACTTTATACTTTCAGCTTTTGTGAGGCTTATATTCCCCTCTTCCAATAGGTTCTTGGTGTATTTTAAAATATTAGGAATATATTCTTTGTTGAATTTCAGGTATTATGTTTGTTATGGTTAGATTCAAGTGTCAACTTGACAGTTGCAGGCTGTTCGGGGGAACATCTGTGAAGAACCAAAGGTTGGAGAAGGCCCCTTAACAAGTCTTCAGGTACTTGCTTAATTGATGTGGAAAATCCAGCTGTCATAATTTGATATAGGTGTCAACTTGATAGTTGAGTATTTGAACTCTGGGCACAATTGTGGAACGTACTTCTTGCTCTTTTAAGCTGTTTTGTCATGATTTTATCAGCAACCATTCAGGTAAACTGCAACAGAATTTTGTCAAAGTTAGCCTCTGTTATTTCTGATAAATTACCATAAAACCACTTAAAAGAACAAAGTTGTATGGAGTATCTTGCATATCATTGCTCCTCCTATCCTTTTGCTCTTACACTCTTACCGCCCTCTCTTCCGCAAATTTCCCTGAGCTTCAGGATAGGGAGAGATTAGGCTGGCCTAGTTCTAGGTGGTTGATATAGAGTCTCTGAAGTTCTGGATTGTGGTTTGTTGATTTTCTTTTGCAGTTTTGCTGCTCCTGCAATGCCCTTCCCTCCATCCTGGACTTTAGATGCCCTGCGCATTGTCCAACACACTATTGACCTCACAAAGTCTAGCATCTGCTAAAGGCACCAAGATCCTTGGAGGCAAGGGATTGGCAGCCACAGCAGTGTTCCTATACCTAAGGGGAACACGGGAAAGGGTTCAGGGAAAGGTCACTGGGTCCTTGTACGTCATCGGAGAGGAGGGCCCAGAGGAAAATCAGGCATGCACAAGAAAGGACTCTCTGAGAATTGGGGCGGGAGGCACTGGGGGATGGGGAGGGAGGGGGTGGGGAGGAGGAGCAGGGGGTACGGGGAGAGGAGGAGGGAGGGAGGGAACTGGTGTACCTATTAAGTTTGTACGAGCTGAAATAATAATAAAAAATGTATTAATAAAAAAAAAGAACAAAGTTCATTTTCTCTCGTGTTTGTCTAGTTACAGTTCTTAGTCCAGGGGGCAGAAGAACACTCACTAATATCAGGGCCAAAGCATCTGGCCACACTATCTTCACATAATGGATAAGAGACAGAAAATCTTTACTTGCCAGACCAGTAAGTCTGGCTAGGGATACATAAGGAGGCCAACTTCCTCAATCATCTGATTTTATTCACTTGTTCCGGGCTTATTTTTACTCACAAGAAGCTGGACCTTCTCCATAAACTAGACACTCTCATGCAGGTTTGCTCTGGGCTTAACTCACTTACTAATTTTCTATAAATATGCCCAGAGCTCAAATCCTCAACCTTCAAGTTGACATCTATATTTAACTATGACCCTCCACCCTTGTCAGCTTGACATAACATATCACTTTTAAACTGTAACCATCAATCTTTGGCTTCACAGCTGTTAAATTTATATTATTAAAAGTACATCTAACTTTATTACTTCTAAAAGTACAAAATTAAAAGTGTTCATAATCAAATTTGATGTCAATCATTAAAAGTTAAATCATTAAAATGTTGGAACTGCAAGTTTCTTTTTTAAAAAAAATCCAAAACTTCTTAACCATAATGTCCTGTCAAATCACAATAAGTTAAATAATCCAACACAGATAAACCATCAAAACAGAATCATCATGGTACAGTAAGAAATCATTAGATTAATATCAACTCCTGCAAATCAAATACTGCATCCTGTATCCTGCATATTGTTGCTCATCACATAGTCATGGTGGCTAATAGTGTCTAGGCAATTCCAGTTTCTCTTTGGAGTTCAAAGTTGTAGAAGCAGAATTTCTCTTGACCAGGATGAATTTCCTCTCAAAGGAAGAGGAGAGATGGCTCAGGGGTTAAGCCTCTGCCTTGCAGGCGGAAGGTCCTGAGTTCGGATCCTAGATCCCACTTATAGATGCCAGGCGGAAGCGGGAGCGGCCCGCGCTTCTGGTCCTGGTAGGGCGGAGCCTGTGAATTCCTGGGCAGAGTAAACAAGGAGGAGATGGAGGAGGTCCATAGTGGTTCCCGAATTCGTCTGTGGTTCTACACACACACACACACATACACACGCACACATACATATACCCACAATTGAATAAATAATAAATAATAATAAAAAATTTTTAAAAAAGAATACAGTTCTCCTCTATCAAGCAACCCATTCCACTGTCTTTAAATACAACTTCACTGAAGTCCTTATTTCCTTCATCACAAACTAGGCCCAAACAATGCACAACTCTCTTATTGTTACTATTTTTCAAATGGCTCATTAAGCTCTTTTTCCTCCAAAAAAGTCTGCAAATATTTTCAAATGTGTCTAAAAAAAATGTTTGGAATCCGCAAAAGCAAAATAGCCAGATTTACCAGCAACACATCATTTCTCTGATATCAAATTCTATTGGAGTTAGCCTAGATCTACCATCAAACGACTTAAGGGAACAAGGTTTATTTTCTCTTATGGTGGCTAGTTACAGTTCTCAATCCACTTGGCAGGAAAGTGTGCATCAACACCAGGGCACAGGGAAATGGCCACACCATATGTATGTAACAGCTGAGATGGGGCCTATCATTACTTGCCAGGGCAGCATGTCTGACCAAGCATACACAAGGATGCTAATTTTCTTAACCAGCTCTCTGTAGTTTATTCACCTGTCCAGGCCTAGTTCTAGATGATTAGAAATTTTCCTTCAGATTCACTCTGGGCTTAACTCTATTACTAATTATCTGCAAATATGCTCGGAGCTCAAATCCTCAATCATCAGGTTGGCATTTACATCTAACTATGGCAATATCCAATGAGAAAGTAGTCAAAAAATCCCTTAACATATATGCTGCTATTTCACTAATGGTCCTCTATTGCCAGGATTGTTGTTATTGTAGCTTTCTGTTTTCACAGATTGATAATTGCTTTTTCCTAGAGTAGATTGCTTGATAGTTTTGGGTACTATCATAACTCACCAGCAAGAAGGAAGCTTCCAGACCAATTCTAGCATGATTTTTCTGTGACCTGTGATCAACATGTCTTGCATCTTCAACTACAGTATTTTACTGTCCATCAGGAGGGCAACCAAAAGCATTGAAAGAATGTTGTGTTGTTTGGGGGCATTTTGAGAATTTTTTGACCAACCACTTATTATGAAGTATTAAACTGGGAATGTTGTTTAATTGTCTATATCCTTTGGTAGGAACATCACAATTTGTAATGAAGAATTTCAAAAATTCAACAATTTTTAATCATTAATTGAAATTTTTTCATATTTTGATGCTTAATTAAAACTGGTTTGTCATGCATTTAATTGTTTTACAATTGGTTTGTATGTCATCAAACTTCTGTAAACAGAGATCAGATTTAGGTTTTATACTTCTAGTTCTATATTGCTTTACTACCATTTTATTTTTGTAGGTTTTATATTGTTTCAGGGAGTATATAGCTGGCATAAGTGTATATGTTAAATCATATAATATCTAAATATGAAAATAAAATCAACTCAAAAGAACAATAAGCATAGAAATAAAGTTTTCAGTAACCAGAATATTACTATGTATTACTGTACATTTCCCAGAAGAATTGATTTAGGATTTTAATAGCCAAAAATTGAAATTAACCACATTAATTAAAACACATTTGTTCATTTATTTAAGATGTATTAGTTGATCTTTATTAATTACTCTCTTAAAATTCTTTGTATGAATAAACATAAAAACAAACTAATTTCTCAGGATAAGCATAAGTCATCCTGGAACTGAGACAAGATGATAATTTCATTTCTGGGTCATTACAAAGAGAACAAGGTGTATTGTGGTGATCATGATATGAGAAAAGTAGTCACAAAGTACATAAAATGAGGAGTTTCACAGGACAATTTCTTAGGTCCTTCAATATAGATTTACTATCTATTTGCAAATATCAATACAAAGAAAATAATTTTTTGAGGATTTGAATATATTGACCCTGCTATTCACTTCTCTGGTTTTCTGGCTTCCTCTAGGGATGAACATTAAAGGATAGTCAATTTCAATAAAAATCTACTTATGATGTCCAGAAACCTTGAGTTTTTCAAAGTGAGCTCATATGATAAGCAGAATTAAGGGCTTATCATTCAAGCATTTTTTTAATGAAAGAAGGTATTTGTTATCTTTAAATTTACTTTCATTGTATTTTCTGCAGTTTTTCATTTCTTCCTTTATTTCTCAATATATTGTATTTTGAATATTTTCCTATCAATTAAGACAACAGATTTATATTATATTCAATAAACATTTAAATAATATGAAATTTTTACACCTAATTCTTAATGTAAGGGATACATGAAAATATATGAGTAACTCTCTGATTTCATAAAATTAATGGGGAGAAACATGCTTTAAATGACCAAAGTTATGAGAAGTTTGTTACCTTTTATTCAACTGTAATTGTTATTGCAAGAAAATTTTGTCTCAAATGTAGTGAATTTTAAGTACTTTTCTCTGTGTGGGTATGCTTCTATATACATGCTTGAATGAGTAGTTGAATGTGTGTGGTGGGTGTGTAAAAATACACATATGGGCAGGCTTAAGGTTCCAAAGTTCATTTCAGTGAACTTTGATCCTTGATCACTTTACCCTTTATTTTCTATATCAACAACTCTCAATAGAAACCAGAGCTCTCCATTGATTGCCTTGTGTAATTACAGGAAGTTTCTATGCTGGGATGACTTTCATGAATTCTGTGGATCTAAACTTTAGTCTTCAAACTTGCTGGGCAAGCAGAATAGCGTGTCAGTGTTCCACTTGAAAGCTAAAGTTATATTTTATGTACTTTCACTGTACTGAAAGAAACTCATTTCATATCAATCATTTAGTAAACAGTAGTCTATACCACTATTTGCTAAAGTTTAATTATAGGAAGAAAGTTCAGAAAAATAATTTAGTATTTGCTTTTGATATTAGTGATGTTACTTAAGCATTTTATGAGTTAAGAATTTTATTAAATTTTTAGCAACCTAAGTTAATATTTATAGTGTTTATTTTTAATTCAGGAAGAAAAATATTTTCCAGTCTATCAAACAACAAGTATTTGAGTCCAAATATGAGAAAGACTTTCTATATATTATTATTTCAGTTTCATGCATGAATACAGTTTATTTACATCACTTTCACCACATATTCACTGATTCCATCCCTCATTCTTCTCCCTCTTAAAGACTTCTTCACAATCAGTCTTCTTCCTATTTTCATGTTCTTTACTTGTGTGTGGCCCAATGAGTTTTATCAGGGCTGTCTGCATTGGCATTTTCCTGGTCAGTGGCTGGCAAATCAGTGGGTATAGAGCACTAAAGAAAGTAGCTGTTCTCATAAGGAAGCCCATGCTTTCCTTCTTTTTTTTCATTCAATGTATTTGCTGCAGCTTCTGCTATTACTGGTACCACTTTTATGATGAATATCTTTTCTTTTAACTGACTAAGTGCAATTTAGTACCAGGATTCTCCTTATCAAAATCACTATGGATGACATTATTCCAGAATAAATCATAACATTATGGTTATGTCATATATTATCAGTGAAATATCCATAAGATAGAGTAGATTGGGTAGTCCTCTTGGCATTTATATAATTTTGGCGTTTATATAATTTATCAAATAATATGAACACCATCATCAGGAAAAGGTGTGAAAAGTTGAGTGAAAGATATGATCATTGAACTCAAAGTATTCTTTTTCTTGTTATTTCTAGCAGGAAGCATGAAATTCAAAGGTGAAAGTTTTCTGTTTAATAGAGCATGTGAAGTAAATTGTCACCCTTAGAATTTAGAACAGTACATTCTGGCATGGAGTAGCAGGAAAATGCTGTAATATTAGATGACACTATCATTTTGAACAATCTCCAGAAATTTTCTGGTATTAGAAAAGAAGAGGAAGAAAAGGATTTGAAATGCTAACTCAGAAAAATATTGAACTTTTAGAGTAAGCATTTGAAATGAATCAGAGATGAAGATAGTGTTCACCCATAATTTCTAACTTGAAAAGAAAATGTTTTTAGGAATATTTCAAACTTTTGACACAAAGCAATGTAATTTTGAGAATATAAATTAAAGGGATCCATTGGAGATAGAAAAATTGTCTAAGCATAAACTATACTACTCTAATTTTCAGAGATAACAGCGAAGTATTTACTCTTTTCATATTAACATGAAAAAAAGAATAAAGTACATAAAAAGTATTCTTTTTTATTTTTTTTATTTTTCTACTTTTACAAATGTTGCAGTACACCTGTATGGTTGCTGATAAGTGACCATCAAATGATTTAAGGGAACAAGGGGTTTTGGTTACAGTTCTTATTCCAGCTTGACAGGAGAGCACGCACCAACATGAGGACCAAGGGAACTGACCACACTATCTCTACATAATGGCTGAAAGAGGGACGATCCTCACTTGCCAGAACAGCATGTCTTACCAATTGTACAAAAGAATGTCAACTCTCTCAACCAGCTCTCCATGATTTATTCCAGGGCCTAATCCCACCCACCACAGGCTGGGCCTTCCTTATCATCTAAGCAATCTCTTTCAGGTTTCCTCTGGATTTATCTCAACTATTAATTCTCCACAAATGTGCCCAAAGCTCAAACGCTCAACAGTCAAGTTGACACCTGTGCCTAACCATAACAACAAGCACGTTGTTTGTTCATCCAGGCCTCCCTCCCTTCCCCCTCTCCTCCATCCCCTTCCTTCTCTTCATTATTCTCTCCCACTCCCTCCCAAACTTTTGCTTGTGTTTTTCTATGGACCCCAGGGTTCACTCTGACTTGTCTACTCCTGTGGGTGCTCAGGCCTCAGTGGTATATCATGGTACCTCTTTTCAGACCACCCTACTAATATGTGCATTTCCCTTAGATAATACAGCTTTATTTTCTTTTTTATTATTATTTATTATGTATTCAATTGTGCGTGTGTATGTATGTGTGTGTGTGTGTGTAGAACCATGGGTGAATTCGGGAACCACCATGGACCGCCTCCACCTTCTCCTTGTTTACTCTGCCCTGGGATTCACAGGCTCCACCCAATCAGGACCAGAAACGCAGGCCGCCCCACTTCTGCCCAGTGTCTATACGTGGTGGGGTCTAGGATCCAAACTCAGGACCTTCCACCTACAAGGCAGAGGCTTAACCTCTGAGCCACCTGTCCAGCCCCCCTTCACTAATACAGCTTTAAACCCAAAGGTTTTCACTGTAAGTACCCATTCTATGGGTATAATAATAGCTACCAACAGAGCACTTTGATGTACTATCTTCCAACCTATAAGTTTACATTCCCTATTGATTTTTTTCCTTCCCTTTTTAAATACATTCTTGTTCTAGTTTACAGTAACAGGGATGTGTTCCCTTCTGACAAGTGGGTCTTGAATCTAAACAAAAAGCTGTTGATTGTCTCCTTGATATTCATACCACTGGTACACTGGTGTTTACATATTGCCATGGTAATCTATATTGCGATTTATAGATCTCATGCTGCTGATAGGGGTTGTGATTACTTCTCTCACCAGTAGCTTCTACAGTATTCCCTGATACTGGTAACTTGGTAAGCTATCTATCAATTAGAAAGTCCACAAACCAGTTCTGGTTCATGTATTTTTCCCATGTTCTATGATCCATTTGTATTGGATCTTCAGTAATAGGGTCTTATTGATAGTTTTTGGAGAGCAACTAAGAACAATGGCAAAAGACTGTAATATCTTGGGGCCTTTAATACCTCTCTGACCAACATTTTATCAGGAAGTACCACATTTCTGTTACTTTTAGTATAATTTTGTCGCTAGGTTCTAAGTAGATCAGCTCAAAGATTTTTTCCCCGGTTTTCTTCACTCTATGCTCCTCTACATAAGTACTGCCCATTCCCGTTCCTTACTTTAAAAGACAAATTTTTTCATATTACTAGCATAGGATGGTCCTCTGTGGCTACTTCCCACAATCTTCAAGTTTTAAGTCACTCTGTTCCTCCTATCTCTCATGTTCCTTCTATCTTTCATCCCCTCAGTCCCCACTAGATATTTTTTCTCATATGTTCCCTAATTCCCTCTTGTTCTGGTATCATAAATTTCCCCTTCAAAATGTTTTATTCTAACCATCCCTTCCACCTTCCCATTCATAGGTTTTTTTTTAATTTACTGGCACTTGCAGTGCTGCCAATCCAAATATATTGACACGGATATCAGCTCAATTACACACATAAAAGAAATAATCTGGTGTTTAACTTTATGTGTCAGAGATACCTCACTCAATATTAAAGTTTCCAGTTCCATTCATTTACCAGAAAATTTCATAATCTCATCCTTTCTGATGGCTGAGTAATATTCCATTGTATAAATGTACCACATATTCATTATCCATTCCTCTTTTGATGGGCATCTTGGCTGAATCCAATTTTTGCTATTGTGAATAGTGCTGCAATGCACATAGATGAACGAGTGTCTTTGTAATAAGAGATAGAGTCTTTTAGGGATATTCCAAGGAGTGTTATAGCTGAGTCCTATGGCAGGTCCATTTTTAACTTTCGAGGAACCTCTGCACTGATCTCCTTAAAGGCTATACCAGTTACACTCCCACCAATAGTGTATAAGTGTTCCAGTTTCTCCACAGCCTCATCAGCAATCTCTGTTGTTTGTGTTCTTGATCTTAGCTATTCTGAATGAGCTGAGATGTTGTCCCAGTGTTGTTTACATTTGCATATCTCTGATAATCAGGGAAGTTGAGCATCTTTTAAAGTATTTGTTTGACATTTCAATTTCTTTTCGAATGAAATCCATGTTTAGTTCTAGTGCCCCCCCTTTTTTTACATCACCAACAGATTTATTTTAAATGAATGGATTTAAGGGGAAAATTGGGGCACAGGAGTATGAAATAGAAAATAAATACAAACATTAAGTTGTTTTACTAATTTTTTTGTTTTTGTTTTTGTTTTTTTTTTAGATTCACTAAATTTATTTTAAAAATCATAAAACATTTCTTACAAAAGAGCATTACATTCTGCACACTGCTCTGAACAAATGCCAGGGACATGTGGACTATTACTTTCCTCCCTGTCCCCCACCCCCAAATCTTACAGTGACCACAAAGCAAGGTGTTCACAATAATTACATGGGGGAAATTTCTTTTTAAAACCACCAACAATGAACAAAAAATAAAATTCACTCACTCTGCTGCTGTTTCAAAATTTCAATGTTAGTTTGTTTTTGCATGCCCTCCCCCCAACCCTGTTTGTAAGGAACTAAAACATTACATCTGGTGAACAGCAAAGATTTCACTACACCTCAAATGCAGAACACCTATGAAGCAGAGAAATGTTGGCTTTTTAAACAGAAGCAGATAAAAAAAAAGATGCAGGATTTCTTCAGTTCTTCACTAGTCTTAGAAAAACTTTCCAGAATACTGCTTCACACTATAAAAAAGAAAAAATATCTTGCATTAGAATCCTTCAACATCTGCATACTGCTTCACACTGTTTTGCAGCAAATACTGTGTGTTCTGTATCTGGTCCTGTGTTCCTGTAATGGTAATGATCCGATCTTCGGATCCTTCTAAGGGCTCATCAATTTTGATTGAAGGTCCAAACTCATGACGGATTTGTTTAATCCGCTGACCACCTTTGCCAATTATAGATCCAGCCAAATCTTTGGGAATAGTTACTTGTGTAGTAATAATAGGTCCACCGAGATCACCGTATGAGCCACGACCCCCTGCATAGGAATAATCATATCCAGAGCCACCCTGTGGTTCATAAGCCATCTGCCATTCTGAAGGGCTCCATGTATCTATTGCAGAATCCCAAGTTTCATCAGCACTGAAACCAACCATGCCATCATAGCGATCTCCAGGTCTTCCTCTTCTGTCATAGGCCATCAGATCTCCTCCTCTAGGTGGTGGTGGTGGTGGAAGAGGAAGATTCCGAGCTCTGCTACCACCCCAGCCACCTGGACCAGGAGGAAGAGGAGGAGGTCCTCGACGAGGGCTCATATCATCATAATCTCTTCTAGAAGGAGGCATGGGGTGGCCACCTCGACCAGGGGGCATGCTGTCAAAACCTCCTCTTCCCCGCATGGGAAATCCCACAGGACGTCCACGGCGATCATCAAACATCATTGTAAAGCCACTGTAATCATAGGTTTCATCATAAAAATTAGGATTATAAGGTTGTGCACGTCCTTTGATGGGAGACTCAGATATAAGATCAAGGATGATCTTTATGCATTCTACGACTCGATCAGGCTTTCCTCCAATAAGAACGACTCTGTCAGTTGAATGAGGGCAGCATTCTTGGAAAAGCTTGATTGTTGTCTGAGTGTTCTCTCGAAGTTCTTTAATTTTAGCACCTTTGACGCCAATAATTCCTCCTGCCAGACTTTGATGAATCAACAGTCTCAACTCACAGTCAAAGTCGCTTCCCTTATAGTGCTGGTAATTTAAGCATTCCACAGCATCAGATTCGAGCAGGAGCTGGCTGGTTGCAGTGGGTGATGGCAACTGCAGACCCTCTTCCAAGGTAGGGATGATTTTCTTCAGAAATTCTCCAATTGTTTCAATATCAGCACTGATGCTCAGTATGCTCTAGGGGCCACTGCTGTCTGGGACTGAAACACTGGCATTGTAGTCTGTATGGAGAGCCTTAATATTCTTGCCTCCTTTTCCAATCACTGCCCCAGCATTCTTGCTCTGAAGCAGAATCCGTAATTCAACCATCTCATCAGTGTTTCTAGATCTTTTAAATGCTTGTTCCTCCTCCATGTCTTCTGCAGGACGCTTACCAAATTCACCATTGGTTTCAGTGTTGGGGAAGGTTTCCTCTGGCTGTTCAGTTTCCATTTTCTTGTATTAAATGGATACACCAATCTAGAGGCCGCAAACGAGTGGGACACAGGCAAGACGTCGACTTGTTTTTTTTTTTTATTAAAAATTTAATTATACATTTTAAAATTTCTTTATCAGTTCCCTAACTCCCCCTTCCTCCCCCCGAACCCCCTCCTCCCGCTCCTCTCCCTCCCCATCCTCCAGTGTCTCCCCCCCAATTCCCAGAGAGTCCTTTATTGTGTATGCCTGACTCTCCACTGGGTCCTCCTCTACAATGACATATAAGGACCCAGTGGCATTTCCATAAGCCCTTTCTCTTGTTCCCCTTAAGCATAGGAGCACTACTATGGCTGTCACTCCCTTGCCTCCAGGGATCTCGGTGCCCTTAACAGATGCTAGACCTGATGAGGGCAACAGTGCATTGGACATTGCGCAGGGCATGCAAAGTCCCATTATGATTGCTTTGGCCCGAACTATTGTTGAGAATCTTGCAAATCGTTGGCCTCCCATCCTTTTGCTCTTGCAATCTTACCACCCCCTCTTCCACAAATGTCCCTGAGCTCCAGGATGGGGAGAGCTTAGGCTGGCCTAGTTCTATGTGATTGATATAGAGTCTCTGAAGATCTGGATTGTGGTTTGTTGATTTTCTTTTGCAGTTTTGCTGCTCCTGCAATGCCCTTCACTCCATCCTGATGGGCATTGTATGTCACCCCCTGGTCAGAGACAAAAAACTGTTGAACTGGAGTCTTGTTATAATAGCACATTCAAGGATAGATGTAATAAGAGTAGGAAACCTCAGTGAGGGAGGGGTCCATCACCCATTTGCAAAATGATTACTTTTTATCTGCAAGACTATATGCCCTCCCCTTCTGGTGAGATCAGAAAGAACTTCTGTGAACTTAACCAGGTTTCTCATTACTTACTTGCAGACCTTGATAGCGGCCTATTTTCTCTGCTGTAACATGGTCCCCTCTCTCCTTGTTTCTGGTGTGGCCCTCCTACCCCATCTCTCGTGTTCATAATCCTTGCAATTACTGTGTTACATAGGTTTACTTTTGAGTGTCTCAATGTGGGCTGGGTGAGTTTGGTACTAGGAGCCACCTATTAGGGAGTACATACAGCACTTAATTTTCTGGGTTTGGGATACTTCACTAAATATAATTGTTTCTAATGACATCCATTTCCCAGCAAATTCCAGTAATTCATCATTTTTGATGGCTGAGTAGTACTCCATTGTATAGATGTACCACAGATTCCTTATCCACTCGTCAACTGTTGGACATTTAGGTTGATTCCATGACTTTGCTATTGTAAACAGTGCTGCTATGAACATGGTCGAGCTTGTGCTATCGAGGCGAACCTCTGCTGCATGGGGGGTTATTCCCAAAAGTGGGATAGCAGGGTCATATGGCATTTCAATCTTTAATTTCTTTAAGAATATCCAGACGGCTTGCCAGAGTGGCTGTATGAGCCTGCATTCCCACAAACAATGTAGGAGAGTTAACTTCTCTCCACATCCTCTCCAGCATTTGTCGTTGTTTGTATTGTGGATTTTGCCATCCTGACCAGGGTGAGATGATATCTCAGGGAAGTTTTGATTTGCATTTCCCTGATGGCTAAGGAAGTGGAGCATTTTTCAAGATATTTGTTAGACATTTTAATTTCATCCCTGGCAAAGTTTCTTTGAAGTTCCAGGGCCCATTTTTTAATTGGGCCATTTTGTTCCTTGGAGTTTAGTTTTCTAAGTTCTTTGTGCACTATGGACAGTAGAGCTCTGTCAGATATGTGGTTAGTGAAGATTTTCTCCCATTCTGTAGGTTGCCTTTGAGCTCGTGTTAAAATCTCGTTATCTGAACAGAAGCTCTTTAATTTCACAAGATCCCACATTTTGAGAGGTGGTAGCAGTGACTGTGCCATTGGATGTCTGTTTAGGAAGTGTTGGCCTAGCCCAATCAGCTCGAGGGAGTTCCCTATACTTTCAACTATGGTTTTTAAAGTCTCTGGCCTGATATCAAGGTCCTTGATCCATTTGAAATTAAGTCTTGTACATGGTGACAAGTATGGGTCCAGCTTTAATCTTCTGCATGTGGAGATCCAGTTTTGCCAGCACCATTTGTTGAAGATGCTGTTCTTTTTCCATTGGATTCTTTGGGCCCCTTTGTCAAAGACCAATTGGTTATGTTTTTGTGGGCTTATATCTGGGTCTTCAACCATTATCCATTGATCTGTGTGTCTATTTTGGAGCCAGTACCAGGCAGTTTTTATAACTATGGACATGTAGTATAGACGAAGGTTTGGTATGGTAATACCTCCAGCAGTGTTTTTGTTACTCAGGATTGTCTTTGCTATCCTGGGTCTTTTGTGCCTCCATATGAATTTTGAGATTATTTGGTCAACTTCTTTAAAAATTGCTTTGGGATTTTGATTGGTATAGCATTGAATTTGTATATTGCTTTTGGAAGGATGGTCATTTTTACAATGTTGATTCTGCCAATCCAGGAACATGGGAGGTCTTTCCACCTTCTGGTGTCTTCTTCTATTTCCTTCTTTAGGGTTTTAAAGTTTTCATTGTAAAGGTCTTTTACCTCCTTGGTTAGTTTTATACCAAGGTATTTCATTTTTTTAGGGGCTAGAGTAATTGGGATTGTTTCTCTCAAGGCTTTTTCACTTCTTTCATTCTGAGCATATAGGAAGTCCTCTGATTTTTGCACATTTATTTTGTATTCTGCCACCCTGCTGAACTTCTCAATTAGTTCCAGGATCTTCCTCGTGGAGTTTTTGGGATCACTCAGGTATAAGATCATGTCATCTGCAAATAGGGATAGCTTGACTTCTTCCTTGCCGATTTGAATCCCTCTTATGTCCCTTTCTTGTCTTATGGCTTCTGCTAAGACTTCAAGTACAATATTGAATAGAAGTGGTAAGAGTGGACAGCCTTGTCTAGTTCCTGATCGAAGTGGGAATGTTTCCAATTGTTCCCCATTGAGCATAATCCTTGCTGTGGGCTTGTTGTATACAGCTTTTATTATATTTATAAAGTTTCCTTTCATTCCTACAGTCTCTAGCATTTTGATCATAAAAGGTTGTTGGATTTTGACAAAGGCTTTTTCTGCATTTATCGAGAGTATCATGTGGTCTTGGACTTTGGACTGGTTTAAATGATGAAATACATTTATTGATTTGCGTATGTTGAACCAACCTTGTGTGCCGGGGATGAAGCCTACTTGGTCCCTGTGAATGATCTTTTTGATATGTTTTTGAATCCGATTTGCTGAGACTTTGTTGAGAATCTTTGCATCTGTGTTCATCAGAGAGATTGGCCTATAGTTTTCTTTTTTAAGTGAATCTTTATTAGGTTTTGGGATTAAAACAATATTAGCTTCATAGAAGGAATTTGGTAGTGTTCCTTCCTTTGCTATTTGATGGAACAGTTTGAGGAGTATTGGTGTTATTAACTCCTTAAATGTCTGGTAGAATTCTGTGCTGAATCCATCTGGTCCAGGACATTTTTTGGTGGGAAGATTCGAGATTACTTCTTCAACTTCCTTGTATGTTATAGGATTATTTAAATAATTCACAACTTCCTGATTCAATTTAGGTAGGTTGTGTTTACTTAGAAATTCATCCATTTCTTTTGTGTTGTCAAACTTCACAGAGTACAAGTTTTTGAAATATGATGTTATAATTCTCTGGATTTCTTGGGTATGTGTAGTGATAACTCCATGTTCATTTCTAATTTTGTTAATTTGGGTTTTCTCTCTGTTGATTTTGGTTAATTTAGCTAGGGGTGTATCAATCTTATTGATTTTTTCAAAGAACCAGCTTTTTGACTGGTTGATTTTTTCTATTGTTTTCTTAGTCTCGATTTCAGATATTTCTCCCCTTATTTTGCTAATCTCCACTCTTCTACTACTTTTGGGATCAGATTGCTCAAGTTTCTCCAAAGCCTTAAGCTGCATCGTTAAATTATTTATTTCTGATGTTTCCATTTTTCTGACGTAGGCATTAAGAGCTATGAACTTACCTCTTAGAACAGCTTTCATTGTGTCCCAGAGATTTTGGTAAGTTGTATTTTCATTTTCGTTCACTTTCAGGAAATCTTGAATTTCCTGTTTAATTTCTTCCTGAATCCAGTTCTCATTCAGCATCATATTGTTAAGTTTCCAGGAGCTAGTGTATTTTCTCTTGTTTGTTGTGTTGTTGTGGATGTCCAGCTTTAGGCCATGGTGGTCTGATAGGGCACAGGCTAGAATTTCGACTTTTTTGTATTTGTGTTGATTCATTTTGTGGCCCAATATGTGATCTATTTTGGAGAAAGTTCCATGTGCTGCTGTGTATTCTTTGGTGCGTGGGTGAAAAGTTCGATAGAGATCTGTAAGGTACATTTCAGTAAGGGTTTGGTTAAGCTTCAAAGTGTCTCTGTTAAGCTTTTGACCTGTTGATCTATCCCATGTTGAGAGGGCGGTGTTGAAATCCCCGAGAATTATCGTTTGGGGGTTGATTTCTTGCTTTAGACGCTGTAGGGTTTTCTTAATGAATGTGGAGGGGCCCATATTGGGTGCACATATGTTCAGTATTGTGAAGTCTTCCTGGTGAATTGTACCTGTGACTAAAATGTAGTATCCATCTGTGTCTCTTATGATTTTCTTTGGTTTGAAGTCCACTTTGTCTGAAAGCATAATTGCTACCCCTGCCTGTTTCCTGGTTCCATTAGCTTGCAAGATTTTGGACCAGCATTTCATTCTTCGGACGTGCCTATCTTTTGTGGTGAGATGAGTTTCCTGAAGGCAGCAGATTGTTGGATTGTGGTTTTTAATCCAAGTTTGTAATCTATGTCTCTTAATTGGTGAGTTAAGCCCCTTGACATTTAATGTTATAA
Organism: Typhlomys cinereus; assembly: GCA_023101885.1. NCBI lineage: Eukaryota > Metazoa > Chordata > Mammalia > Rodentia > Platacanthomyidae > Typhlomys > Typhlomys cinereus. Next base: position 2,524,143 of record JALPQD010000332.1, read on the forward strand.
TGGAGAAATTATTTTTTATTCTGGACATTTTTTATGTTTAGTAGATTTTGTAAGCATGTTGTTTGATATTTATATTTTGGTGGTATTATATTTCCCTTCTGTCCTCCTGGATACGCTTGTTCTTTTCTTCAAGCTTGAGTATTATTTCTAGCATTTTTTGAAGGCCTGGTTTGGTAGACATGTATCCCTTCAAGTTGTCTTTGTGCTGGAAAACTTTTCTTTCTCCCTCAATCATGACAGATAGTTTTGCCAGGTATATCAGTCTGGGTTGGCATTTTTGCTCATTTAATACTTGAAGTACGTCTCTCCAAGCTCTTCTTGCTTTTACTGTTTCCATTGAGTAGTCATTTGTTATTCTAATTGGTTTACCTTTAAAAGTGACTTGCTTTTTTTCTCTTGAAGCTCTCAGCACCTTTTCTTTGTCTTGAATGTGGAGTGTTTTGACTATTATTTGCCGTGGCGATTTTCTATTTTGGTCATATCTGTTTGGAGTGTGAAATGCCTCTTGTATTTGGATAAGCCTCTCATTCTTTAGTTGTGGGAAGTTTTCATTTATGATGAATTGAAATAATTCCTCCTGTGTGATATTTTGGGATTCTTGTTCTGGTATTCCATGAATGCGCATGTTAGGCTTCTTCAGGGTTTCCCATATTTCTTGAATGGTCCTCTCCAGTATCTTTTTGGCTTTAACAATCTCTTCCATTGAGCTGGTTTATTCTCCTACTTTGTCTTCAAGATCTGAGATTCTATTTTCTGCCTCATTTGTTCTGCTGATAAGACTCTCTGTCGAGTTTTGGGTTGAAGATAACTTATCTCTTAGTTCAATTTTAAACTCTGCCTGAGACTGTTTTACCTCCTCTATACCTATTTTTGTTTCTTGAACTTTTTTTCTCAACTCCTCCAGGTTCCTGTTGTGTTCCTGTTCAAAGTGATTGATACAGTTATTTAACTCTTCTCGGATTTCCTCTTTCATATTATTAATCATGGTAATGATCATACTCTGAAAGTTGTTATGTTGGGTCTGGCTTTCATGGCTATTTTCTATGGATTTGTTCTGGTCGCAATCCATCGTTATGGGATTGATTCTTTTGGTGGGAGATTGGTCTTCTTGGGTTTTGTTTCTCGTGATCTGCACTTTGACTTGTACATTGTTGTTTTGTTTTTTAGAACCTTTCAGTTTCTGTGTGTTTTTCACTGAACCGATGTAGTTGGTATTGTTACACCTGCCAGTTGTTACTAGTGCTTGCCTTGGATTGGGTATGTTTGTGTATTGGTATTGTTATATCCTAGATGAGACTACTAGGATGTTAGTACATCAGTTAAGTAACCAGGGGATGAATATAAGTATGGTAGTGCACTTTTACGATCTAGTGTCTTGGTGAAATGTGAGGGTGGGTGGTGTTCTCCCTGGAGTGTATGTTTTTGAGGTGGCTGTATGAGGAAGCTGACCTACAACATTGATACTAGAAAGGATCAGTAAGGTGAGAGAAAAGAAAAAAAAAAGTTTACTTATCTTTGGGCTGGATGTGAAGAGTCTCGTGCATGTGATACAATGGTTGTAGTGAAGTCCAGATGTATGGCCTGTGTTCTCTTTGTTCCTTAGAGTTTTGCTTGAGTTTCCTTTGGACTCTATTGAATTCTGAGTAGCAGTGTGTCTTCCTTGGACCACGTGCGTAGGTCCCCGGTGGGCCAGAGAGGCAGAGGGTCTGATGTTGATGGCAGAATTCTTCACCTGGGACCTGGGGGCGGGGCGGAGGGGCGCGGGGGCGGGAGGGCACGAGGGGCTGGTGTCCAGGGCGGGGACCCGGAGGCTAAGCTGGCGGCCACATGCGGGAGCTGCTGGCCGGGGGGCTCGGCTCCGGGTTGCGGTGCTGGGCTGGGAGGGGCTCTCTCTTACCTGGGCGCTAGTCGGGGTTCGGCACAAAGGGGGGGCTGGGGCAAAGCCAGCGGCGCGCGCGGGTGCTGCTGGCTGGTTACTACTTATTTTATAACCACAATAAGCTAGTACAGAGGATGCCCTGTATAAACAATAAAGACTCAAAACGAAGTGTTCCCTTAGCAAGGCTGAAGATTTCAGTCTCTGGTATTTTGAATTTATACTGCAGTCCTTGTTTTTGGGTGGATCACTGAGTGTTTGGCACAATCCATGCTTTTAACCAGATTTGAACAGAAGAATGGCCACCTGACCCAGGTAGAAGTAGATGAAGTGTTTTGTTTCATGTGTCAGGTAACTACTGAAGTTCCACTGCATGATGCAATGCCAGGTGGGGTTGTACTTCTTGTCAAACTCCTTCTTGATATGAGCCACAATATCTTTCTCTATGTTGTATTTCTCCAAAGCCTGAATCGTGCACTCCACAGAATCCTGTTGCATCTCCTCCGACATGTCCACATTTTTGATCACTGCCTTCCGGTCGCACGTGGTTACTTTGGAGCAGGGGCTGGCAGGCTGCTATAGGCTCCTGGGGGAGGTGCTGGCCCAGCTCCGGCTGGGAAGCAGATGCTGTCAACTGAAGCCATGGCACATCTGTAGGGCCCATTTTTTAATTGAAGTGTTTAGTGTCTCAGTGTTTAATTTTCTGAGTTCTTTGTATACTCTGGAGATTAATCCTTTGTCAGATTCATAGCTAGCAAAGATTTTCTCCCATTCTGTGCATTGTCTTTGTGTGCATTCTTTTGCAGAAGGGAAGCATTTTAATTTCATGGAATCCCATTTGTTGATATTGGTCTTAGTTCCTGGACATTTGTTGATCTGATTAGAAAGTGTTTACCTAAGCTTATCAATTCAAGTGTACTTCCTCCTCTTTCTTACAATAATTTCAGAGTTTCAGGTGTAATACTAATGTCTTTGATGGATTTGGATTTGACTTTTGTTCAAGGAGAGAGGCAACAGTCAATTTTCATTCATGTAGATGTCCAGTTTTCCAAACACAACTTGTTGAAGATGCTGTGTTTTCCCCATTGTGCATGTTTGGCATCTTTGTCAAAAATAAAGTGTCTGTATGTGTGGAAGTTTATATCTGGGTTATTGTTCTGATCCATTGGTCAATGTTTCTGTTTCTGTGCCAGTACCAAGTTTTTATTACTATACCTCTGTAATATAGTTAGAAATATGATATGTTGATACCTCTAGAAGTGTTCTTATTGCCAAAAAATTGTTTTGGTTAATAATGTTTTTTTTGTTCTTTAATATGAATTTTGAGATTGTTTTATCCAATTCTGTGAAGAACAGCATTAATTGATATTGCACTGAATCTGTTTATTATTTGGGTAGAATGGCCATTTTCACAATGTTGATCCTACCTTTCCACCTTCTAGTATCTCTTGAATTTCTTTCAGCAATGTTTTATAGTTTCCATTGTGTGGATCTTTTATTTCCTTTGTTAAATTTTTTCCAAGGTATTCTATTTTCTTTGTAGCAATGGTGAATGGGATTGAGTCTCTCATTTATTTCTTACCTTTTTGTCTCTGGTATATAAGAAGGCTACTGATTTTTAATACGTTGATGTTATAGCCTGCTACTTGACTGAAATTGTTTATTAATTCAAGTAGTTTCTTGGTGGAGTCATATGGGTCTCTCAAATGTAGAGTTATATCATCTGCAAATAGGCATACTTGATTTTTTTCCTTACATATGTATATACCTTTTATTTTCTTATCTTGATTTAATGCTCTAGCTAGGACTTCAAGCACAATATTGAACAGAATGAGTGACAGGGGACAGATTTTTCTCATTCCTACTCTAAGTTGGAATGCTTCAAGATTTTCCCTACTTGTCATATATAACCAATATCAAGTATAGATAGGTCCCCTCTATTCCTGTTTCCTCCAAAATTTTTATGGTGAAGAAATGTTGGATTTTGTCAAATGCCTTTTCTGCATTGATTGGGAATATAACATGATTTTGTTTTTTGATTATATTAATATGATGGATCACATTTATTGATTTACATGTTATTACATCCTTGCATTTCTCGTATGAATCTGACTTGATCATGTTGTATGATCATTTGGATATTTTTTTATTTGGCTTGCTAGGATTTTTTAACATTTTTTATTATTATTTCTGCTCATACAAACTTAATAGGTACACCGGTTCCCTCCCTCCCTGCTCCTCCCCCCGACCCCCCTGCTCTCCCTCCTAGGATTTTATTTAGGATTTTTGGATCTGTGTTCATTAGTGAGATTGGCCTCTCTCTTGATGTATCTTTGTTTAGCTTTGGAAACATAGTTATATTGGCTTCCAAGAAAGAGTTTGTAAATAATCCTTCCTTCTTTATCTTATGAAATGATTTGAGTAACTGTGGTGTTAGTTCTTCCCTAAAGGCCTGGTAGAATTCTCCACTGAATCAGTCTGGTCTTGGCCTATTTTTAGTTGGAAAGATTGTAATTACTTTTTCAATTTCATCTTTTGTTATTGTCCTGTTCAATGTATCTATTTCATCTTGAATCAATTTTGGTAGGTCGTACATGTTTAGGAATTCATTCATTTCCTTTAGATTGTCCAATTTAATTTAGGAGAGAATAAATTTTAAAAGTACATCCTTATGATTCTCTGGATTTCTCCAGTAACTTTTAACTTCCCTCTTTTAATTTCTGATTTTGTGGATTTGAGTGTTTCCTCTGCTTCTTTTGGTTAGTGAAGCTAGGGACTTGTCAATTTTATTTATCTTTTCAAACAAACCCCAGATCTTTCATTCATTGATTTTTTTTTTACTTTTTTTTTCATTCCCATTCATTGATTTCCACTAAGGTCTGAGGTATTTCTTCCTATGTGCTACTTTTGGGATTGGTTTGTTCCTTTTTTTCTAAAATATTCAGTTGTAATGTTAAGTCATTTGTTTGGGATCTTTCCTTTTTCATAATGATTAATGTAGGGACTTTGGTTTTCTCAATTATGGTTTGTTGTTGTTTCGGGTTATGCTGTTCCTGCAACACCCTTCACTCCATCTTGATTGGTATTGGAAGTCACCTCCTAACCAAAAGTAAAATGCTGTTTAAATGAAATCTTACTATAAGAAAAGAGTCAAAGGTAGATGGGATAGAAGTAGGAGACCATAGTGGGTGGAGGGTCAGTCTCCCATTTGCAAGATGGTTACCGTATCTCTGCCAGTCAATATCACTATCCCCTCACTGATTGGTGAGATCAAACCCCTTGAGTTGCAAATGACCAGGAAGGAAAGTGAGAGTGAGCTTAACCAAATGTCTCACTACTTACTTGCAATACTTGATGGTGACCTATTTTCGCTACTGAAGCATGATCCCCTCTATTTATTTATGGGGGGCACTGCTTCTCCTTTCCTCCTGTTTATAACCTTTCTGATTACTGTAGGTATTACACAGATTTATCTTTGAATATGAAAATAAGTGGGTTTGGTACTAGGATTCACCTATTAGGGAGTGCATACAGCATTTAATTTTCTGTGTCTGAGATACTTCACTCAATATATTTTTTCCTAATTCCATCCATTTCCCAAAAAATTTCATTATTTGATGGCCGAGTAGTATTCCATAGTATAATTGTACCACCATTTCCCTTATGAACTGGTCAACTACAGGGCATTTGGGTTGATTCCATAACTTTGCTATTGTAAATAGTGCTGCTGTGAATTTGGTTGTGCTTGTGTCATTGAGGAGAATTTTTGCTTCATGGGGGATTATTCCCAGAAGTGGAATAGCAGGGTCATATGGCATTTCAATCTTTAACTTGTTTTAAGAATTGCCAAATGGCTTGCCAGAGTGGTTGTATAAGCCTGCATTCCCACCAGCAATGCCAGCAATGTAGGAGAGTTCCCTTTTCTCCACATCCTCTCCAGCATTTGATGTTTGTGTCATGGATTTTTGCCATCCTCATCGGAATGAGATGATATGTCAGGGAAGTTTTGATTTGCATTTCCTGATGGCTAAGGATGTGGAACATTTTTAAAGATATTTGGTAGACATTTCAATTTCTTCCCCGGAAAAGTTTCTTTTGAGTTCCCAGGTCCATTTTTTATTTGGGCCATTTATCTCCTTGGTGTTTAGTTTTCCAAGTACTTTTTGCACTCTGGATAATAGAGCTCTATCAGATATATGGTTAGTGAAGATTTTCTCCCATTCTGTGGGATGCCTTTTTGCTTGAATTACCATCATTTTATCTAAATAGAAGTTCTTTAGCTTCATAAGATCCCATCTGTCAAGTGTTGGTTGTAGTGACTGTGCTATTGGATTTCTGTTTAGGAAGTGTTGGCCTAGCCCAAACAGCTAGAGGGAGTGCCTTACCCTTTCAACTAGGGTTTCTACAGTCTCTGGACTAATATTGAGGTCCTTGATCTATTTGGAATCAATTTTTGCACATGGTGACAAGTACAGATCCAGTTTTAATCTTCTGCATGTGGAGATCCAGTTTTGCTAGCACCATTTGTTGAAGATGCTGTTCTTTTTCCATTGGATTTTTTGGGCACCTTTTTAAAAGACCAAATGGCTGTAATTGTGTGGGCTTATATCTGATTCTTCAACCCTTATCCATTGATCTACATGTTTATTTTGGAGCCAGTACCAGGCTGTTTTTATTGCTATTGTAGTATAGATTAAGATTCAGTATGGTAATACCTCCAGCAGTGTTTTTGTTCCTCAGGATTGTTTTGTTATCTTGGGTTTTTTGTGCTTCCATATGAATTTTCAGATTTTTTGTTCAATTTCTTTATATAGTTGTGTGGAGATTTTGATTGGTATGGCACTGAGTCTGTATATTGCTTTCGGTAGGATGGTCATTTTTATGATGTTGATTCTGCTGATCCAGGAACATGGGAGGTCTTTCCACCTCCTGTTGTCTTCTGTAATTTCTTTCTTTAGGGTTTTAAAGTTTTCATTGTAAAAGTCTCTCACTTCCTTGGTTAGGTTTACACCAAGGCATTTCATTTTTTAAGGGCTATAGTAAATGGTTTTTTTTTTTTTTTTTTTTTTCTCTTAGGGCTTTTTCTCTTCTTTCATTCTTGACATATAGGAAGGCCACTGATTTTTGCACTTTTATTTTGCAACCTGCCACCCTTCTGTATTAGTTCTAAGAGTTTCCTGGTGGAGATTTTAGGATCACTCATGTATATGATCATGTCATCTGCAAATAGAGGTAACTTGACTTTTTCCTTGCCAATTTGAATCCCTTTTATCTCCCTCTCTTGTCTTTTGTCTCCAGATAAGACTTCAAGTACAATATTGAGTAGAAGTGGTGAGAGTGGACAGCTTTGTCCAGATCTACATTGAAGTGGGACTGCTTCAAGTTTTTCTCCATTGAGTATAATCCTTGCTGTTGCCTTGTTCTATATAGCTTTTATTATGTTGATAAAGGCTTCTTCCATTCCAATTGTCTCTAGGGTTTTGATCATAAAAGGATGTTGGATCTTGTCAAAAGCGTTTTCTGCATCTATGGAGAGTATCATATAGTCTTGGACTTGGACTGGTTTATATGATATATTACATTTATTGATTTGTGTATATTGAAACAACCTTGTGTTCCTGGGATAAAGCCTACTTGATCACAGTGAATGAATCTTTTGATATGTTCTCGAATCCAATTTGCTAAGATTTTGTTGAGAATCTTTGCATCTATTTTCATCTGAGATTGGCTTATAGTTTTCTTTCGTTAGGTGTATCTTTATTAGGTTTTGTGATTAGTGTGAATTAGCTTCATAGAAAGAATTTGGAAGTGTTCCTTGCATGAAAATTTGATGGAATAGTTTAAGGAGTATTGGTGTTAGTTGTTCATTAAATGTCTCATAGAATTCTGTGCTGAATCCATCTGGTCAAGGACATTTTTTGGTGGAAGATTCAAGATTACATCATCTATTTCCTCATATGTTATAGGACTATTTAAATAATTCAAAACTTCCTGATTCAATTTAGGTAAATTGTGCTTACTTAGGAATTCATCCATTTATTTTGTGTTATCAAATTTCATGGAGCACAAGTTTTTGAAATATGACCTTATGATTCTCTGAATTTCTTGGGTATCAGTAGTGATAACTCCATTTTCATTTCTAATTTTGTTAATTTTGGTTTTCTCTCTCTTGATTTTGGTTAATTTAGCTGGAAGTGTATCAATCTTATTGATTTCTTCAAAGAACCAGCTTTTTGACTGGTTGATTCTTTGTATCATTTTCCTTACCTCTTTTTGGATATTTCTCCCCTGATTTTGCTAATCTCTTCTCTTCTATTGCTTTTGGGATCAGATTGCTCTTTTGTCTCTAGCTTTAAAGTACATTGTTAAGTTACTTATTTGTGATGTTTCTATTTTTATATAGGCATTAAGAGCTATAAACTTACTGTTTAGGATAGCTTTCATTGTGTCCCAGAGATTTTGATATGTTGTGTTTTCATTATTATTTGCTTCTAGGAAATCTTGAATTTCCTTTATGATTTGTTCCTGAATACAATTCTAATTCAGCATCACAGTATTTAGTTTCCAGGAGTAAATGTATTTTCTGCTTTTGTTGTGTTTCAGATGTCAGGCTTTAGACCATGGTAGTTTGATAGGGTGCAGGCTATAATTTCAACTTTCCTGTATATGTGGAGATTCGTTTAGCGGCCCAATATTTTATTTTGGAGAAAGCTCTGTTGACTGCTGAGAAAAATGTGTATTCTTTGGTGTGTAGATGAAAAGTTTGATAGAGATCTGTAAGACCCACTTCAGTAAGGGTTTAAGTTCTACTGTATCTCTGTTAAGTTTTTTACCTGTTAATCTATACCACATTGAGAGGGTAGTATTTATATCACCAAGAATTATCATTTTGGAGTATATTTCTTGCTTTAGATGTTGTAGCATTTGCTTAATGAATGTGGAGGAGCCCATATTAGGTGTGTGTATGTTCAGTATTGTGAAGTCTTCCTGGTAAATTGTACCTGTGACTAAAATGTAGTATTCTTCTGTGTCTCTTATGACTTTCTGTATACCTCTTGAAACAGAATGAGCATCTCTTTTTTCATGTCAGCGAAATTTTTGTCTATTATCATATTGATTATACTTGGTGGATGTTCCTTTTGTGTGTCTGCTTCTGGGATACACATGATTCATAAGTTGGTCTTTTGATGGTGTCCTGGAGTTCCTATATGTTACATTCAAGTGTGCTTTTCAGCTTAGTTTCTCTCATTGACTGATGAATCTCTGGTATCTTATCTTCCATTTCTGAGACTCTGTCTTCTACATGATAGGTTTTATTTTTAAGACTCTCTTTTAAATTTTTTATTCCACTGTTTAGGTTTTTTGTTCCAGTGTTGTTTCCATCTGGATTTTGTTTTCAGTGTTTCTATGTTTGTTTGTAGGTCATCTTGGATTTTTTTCAGCATTTCAGGGTCTGTTTTCAGGATCCCTATTTTCATTCTATTTGTGTCTTGTTCATTTTGTATCCTTGTAAGTCTTTTCTAAGTTTGTTGTGTTTTCCTTGAAATGTGTTTAGGCATTTATCTATATCCTACTAGAGCATTTTGAACATATTTGTAATTGATCTTTAAAATTCATTGTCTTAGTTATTGTACTCTTTGATACGTGCCAATGGATTATCCTTTGTGGGCTCTAATCCTAATTTTTAGTGATTTTGGGAAGAGACCTGTTTTCTGGATTCTTATGCTTTTTCTGTTTTTCCTGCTAGATGCTAGCATTTTTAGGATAAACAGATGTTGATTGTACTTTTATTTAAGTCACTCTGTGATGCTATTTTTCAGCACTTCGATGATAATAGTGTCTCGGTTGTTCTTTATGTCAGGTAACAACTATCCAAAATTTCATATTTGGAAGAGTTCTCATTGTATCAGGAAGGGTAAGATAATCCATGTTCCCTCATAGTAATGATAGTTTGAATACAAACTGTCCTTATAGTGTCAATGAGAAGAGTATATAACAAATTTCTTAGACTCATAGAAATTGTATTTCATACTTAAGCTAAAAGTAGACATTCTAGCCAAAGTGTTTCATTCTTCATTCACAAATAGCAAAAATTAGGATTACATTCTATTTCTTTAAAAATAATTCTTTCAAGCATTAAGAAATATTTCCTTTTTTGGGCTGGAGAGGTGGCTCAGGGGTTAAGCCTCCGCCTTGCAGGTGGAAGGTCCTGAGTTCGTGATCCCAGATTCCACATATAGACGCCAGGCGGAAGCGGGGGCGGCCTGCGCTTTTGGTTCTGGTAGGGCGGAGCCTGTGAATCCCGGGGCAGAAGGAGGTTTAGGCATCCATGGTGGTTCGCGAATTCGTCCGTCGTTCTACACATACACAGACACACACACACACACATGCAGACACACACGTGCACGCACATACACACACATATGCACACAGTTGAATGAATAATAATAATAAAAAATTAAAAAAAGAAATATTTCCTTTTTTGATGCTAGATGTTGAAATCTAGAGCCTCAAAGAAGTTAAGAAGTGAAACTTCCTTAATGGTATATAGAATATGGACCTACTTGAATAGTGTATAATTATCAATAAACTTTTTAAGAATGCACTTAACTGTTCAAAACTGAACCATGCATATGCTCTATTTTGCTAACTTGCTTGTCTATTCACTTACAAGGCAGTTCCTGAGTCCTAGGGGAAAAAGAAAGGAAAGACACCAATTAACTTTGTTCTACAATTGTTCAATTTGGGGCCAGAGAGATGAAGCAGTGAATAAAAGTTTTTGCAATGCAAGCCTGGTGAGTTAAAAATAGCTGATGCAGTGGCTCACATCTGTAGTCCCAGAATTCCAACAGCTAAGTTGTAGGCAGAAATAAATGAATCAACCAGAACTTAATCAGGCAAAAAGATCAGAGTATACAATTCAGCAGAAATATCAAAAGAAATCCTGCCTTAACAAGATGAAAGGAGAGAACTGATTTACCAGTGTTATCCTCTGGCCTCTCACTCACACAAAAATTCTTATATAGATGCTGGGATTGAAACTCAGGTTCTCATGCTTGTCCTCATGATATGTGCATGTCCACACTTTATTTTTTTCTCTTTCTCTCTTTTTTCACTCTTTTTTATTTGTGTATAGCTCACAGTATCTCTCTCTCAAGCTCTCTTTGCACATGTGTTTATCTGTCTCTTTGTCATTCTTTCTCTCTCATGCACACACACAACCTGATAATTTTAATGATTAAAAGTTTTTCTTAACTTTTTATAGGATTACATGGACTCATAATACAAGTTGATGATATTAGTATGCAATTAACTAGCTTTGTTTTACAACAAATAATGAACCAGAACTAGAGTGTAGGGATAGTTGAAAAGAAAAAAATACCCTATCTTTCTTATGGCTCTTTAACACAACCAGAAAATCATTGTACAGCAATAATAGGAAAGAAAATCTGGTCAAGGAACTCTCTAAGCTTCAAATTAATTAATTTATTTAACAAACACATTGTGCAATTCATACTTAAAAGGTGACAACTACTATATGAAGAATTGCATGCTACATAGTACTGTATAAAATAGTGAAAGACAATATGTGTTATTGTGAAGTGGTGAAACAATCTATTTGGGAAAATATATAGTTAATAAAATATTTAACACTATTTTTGTCTTGTGATTTACATATGTTTTTTCTTAATACTAAGGGAAAACTTATAAGGCACCACAGCTGGTTGATTTGGTTTTAGTGTTAAATAAAATATTGATTAAGCTTTTGAACTCACGGTCTGCTATAGGGGCTTCACCCTAGGGCAGGGTGGTAAGGTACAGGCAACCCCTTGGACACATGCATAGGGCATAGGCTATGAGTCATACCAGGCTATAGCAGATTGGAATTACTTTTGAGCTCTCAGCCTGCTGTAGGGTGATTTCCTAGTTCTGTGACACCAGCAGACTTTGGCAAATTAGATTTCCTCTCTCTCTGGGGACCAGCACAAGAAAGCTTTAAACAACACCTACATCCATCAAACATGGATAGAATCTCCAAGATTTTAACATAGTCCACAGGTACCACAACCTGGGACTGAGTACCCTAAAGTTTCTTCCATCTAACAGAATGGAATCTTCACATCCAACCCTAAGTTAAGTAACAGATTTAGTTTCCCTCTCATCATAGTTGACAGTAACCTCTGCTTCAGACACACAAAACTACAAACACACACCCCTTAGGGCATTAACTATTCACCTTCATAAATCTGGAAGGAACTAATAGTTGTTGCTATAGAACTCTAACTCCTGACTACTGAACCCATTCTATTTAATAATATAAAGCTGATATAATACTTCACCCAAACTACACATAACAACCCTTGACACTCCCAAACATCCAGGCAAATCTAGACCTAAACTTTGTCACTATCAGAAACAGAGAAGGGTCTTCAGATGTTTTTGTAGCATATCATCTTACCCATGAAATAATATCAAGGAATCCTAGGCTAAAACCTTAACTACTCAGATAAAAAGTAACAATAGTGGTCCAAGTGCAGCAATTCTGTCTGGCTCAAAATAATCATAAACATACACCAAGAAAGATTCTAGAAATCAGACACAAAATAATCAAGTCATATTGTAAATCCATAAGAAACAATAAAAATCACATCTCCCCAACAAAAAAGTTAACCCCATAACAATGGATTCTTACCAGAACAACCCCTCTGGTATTAGTCAAGAATTCAATAACCAAGAAAAGGGTTTTCAAAGCATGAACTTTACACTGATGAAAGTAATGAAAGAGGAAATCCAAGAGAAGTTAAATAACTGCATTATCCAATATGAACAGGAGCACAAGTACCTAGATGAAATTAAAAAGTACTTGAAGTAGTAAAACTAGGCATACAGCAGTTGAAAAAAAATCACATAGAGAATAAGTTTGAAATTAAAAATAAGCTAGCTATAGTCTAAAATTCAACAGTGCATCTTACCAGCAGACCCAATGAAGCAGAAAACATAATATCAGAAATAGAAAACAAGATAACAGAATAAATTGGTCCAATTAAAGTGGCTGATAAAACAAAAAAAATACTGGAGAGGAATATTGAAGACCAAACCTGTGCATTAATGGAATACCAGAGAAGAAACCCATAAAGCCATACAAGGAGAAATTTTTCACACTATCATTAATGAAAATTTTCCACATGTCAGGAAAAAGATCACAATCCAAGCACAAGAGGCATATCATATACCATTCAGATATAACCAAAGTAGAAATTCACCATGACAAATTATAGTCAAAACAAAACAAATAGTTGACAAAGGCAATGTGCTTAGAGCATCAAGATAAAAAATACCAACTCACATATAAAGATAAACCTATTGAAATAACAGTTGATATTTCTTTGAAACAGTAATAGCTAAAAGAGTTGAAAATATGTGATTAAAGTCATGAATGAGCACAAACAGCAACCCAGACTAATATAGCCATCAAAAATGTCATTCATGTCTATCAGTCTAGGTCACAGGTAGGGTTGTGCCCCACTGTAAAGTGTGCCAGCTGTCCCTAGACCACTCCCACATGCCAAGTCCTGAGCACATCTGTGTGTCACCCCATCTCAGAATTCCTTTATGTCCTGTCTCAATTAGGGCCTATGCTCTGCTGTAAGGTTGGCCAGCCCCTAGACCATGCCCACACACCCAGCAGAGTCCACTTACCCACCTACCCATCCTCAGGTCATGTTCTTCTTCTCTTTCTCTCTTCTCCTCCTTCCCAACATGCCCACCCATGATCATTAAAGAACGTTAAAGCTTCTCAAGAATTTAACAGTCCAAGGAAAAAACAACCAATGGGCTAGCAAACCAACAAATCATCCTATCACAAAAGAGAGTATCTTTACTTCAAGATCTAAGATAAGTTAAAACTTTTTACCTTCCTGTTACTCTCCATTGATAGTCACAATAGTTTAAGATTTCCATATAGCCCACTCATTTATGTAACTTCAGAAACTTAAGCATTCACCCTTACACATTGCCAAGAAGTAGAAGTTAAAAATTGCACTACCATATTTATCTTCAATCTCTGTGTACTAAACTCACCCTAATTGACATATTAACAGTTTAATAGCCTTATGTAGGAAACAGCACCAAGAAATAGCACACAGACACATTAAAAAACAAGGCAATCATTAGCAATAACTGTGTAAGTGTAGTAATAATTTCTAATAAGAATCTGTCTAAGAACACATCAAGAAAGACTTTAGAAATAAAACAAAAATGTCCAGGTGACAATGAAAAACCATGAGACACAATAAAAACCAAGACAACAAAGCTACAAAAAAAAAACAACCTCATAATGATGGAATCCAACCAAAACAAACTCACTGAAAATAACCAAGAAAACCATAACCAAGACAATGATTTTCAAAGTCTTATCTTTACTGTGATAATAAAAAATGAAAGAGGAAATCCAGGAGGAGTTAAAGACATCAACCAGTATGAACAGGAACCTATAATGAACTTGGATGACATGAGAAAAGCAGTTGAAAACATAAAACTGGGCATAGAGCAAATTCAAACAATCTCAAGCAGTTTAAACTCAACCTGCAAAACAAGCTATCTTCAACCCAGAACACAACAGAGATTCTTATCAGCAGAACTAATGAAGCAGAAAATAGAATATCAGATCTTGAAGATAAAGTGGAAGAACTAATCAGTTCAATCAAAGAAGTAGTTAAAGCCAAGAAGATAAAATTGCACTACATACAGAGTTGTGAGACACCTTAAAGAAGCCTAACACATGCATTCCTGGAATACCAGAACAAGAATCCAAAATACCACACCTGAAGAAATATTTCAAATTATAATAAAGGAAAACTTTCCAAATCTAAAGAAAGAGAGGCCCATCTAAATACAAAAATTTCTCAATTTTAACCCTTAACAGTACTAGAATTAACTTTCCAGTCAAAAGATATAGACTATAAACAAGGATGAGATATCACAACCCAGCAATCTCCTGTCTTCAGGAAACACAGTTGGCCATGAACAATAGGGCACATTCTCAGAGCAAAAGACTAGTCAAAATTAGTGCAAGTTACTAACAAAAGAAACAAGCAAGAGTAGCAATTCTGATAACTCATGAAATAGACTTCAAATCAAAATAAATCATAAAATACATAGAAGGATACTACATATTAGTCAAAGGAAAAATTCATCAGCAACTTCACAATGCTGAAGATACACCACTTAATATAGACTAAGCCAAATTCATTTAACAAATGTTACATTTAAAATGACAAATCAACCCAAAAATGATAATAGGGGACTTCAAAAGCCTACTCTCAACATTGATCAACAATCCAAAAACTGAACAGAGAGGCAATGGAGATTAATCAAACAATAACACACATAGACCTCACTGACTTGAACTGAACCTTCCATCCCAACAACAAGGTATCCACATATTTTTTTGCAGATCATGGAACCTTTTCCAAAATAAACCACATATTGGGGCAAAAAGCAAACCTCCACATATGCAAGAAAGTTGAAATAATATTTTGTACCCAATTTGAGCACCATGGAACAAAGCTAGACATCCACAATAAGCCAAATGTCAAAAATACATAAATTGTTGGAGATTAAACCCCATGATCCTGAATGAGAACTGAGTTCAGACAGAAGTCAAAAGGAAAATTTAAAACTTCCTAGAAATAATTAATAAATAAAATACAACTGTAATGTTTACTCTTATCTTTTGGTGTGAGAAAACACCTAAAGTCAAACAACTTAAGGAAAAAAGGGAGATTTATTCAGCTTATGGTTCCAGAGGATAGATACAATCTTTGGTTGTAGTTATGATATGGCTGGTTATCAGAAGCTGAAGGAGGCCTAGGTCAGTCTAAACATCTTTGAGATTGAGAGCTGTCAAACTGCCTGTTGCAAAAAAGCAGATTTCTTCTGAAAGTAGAGTGGGACTAATACACTTTAATCCCCACCCCTGTGACCACATTCCTCTAGCAAGGATCCAGCTGTCAAAGGTGCCATGACCTTTCCAAACACATAAAAGTGTGCAGGACACATTTCGAACCATGACAACAATATATCAAAATCTTTGGTACACAATGATGGAAGTCCAGTGAGCAAAGTTTATAACACTCAATGTCTATATCAAAAAAAGGAAACATCACAAATAAATAACTTAACAATCCATCTTAAAGCTTTAGAGAGGCAGGAATAATACAATGCCAAAAGAAGGAGATGAGCATAAATTAGTAAAATAAGGGGAGAAATATCCAAAATTTAGATAATGAAAATTATATAAAGAATCAACCAGATTGTTTTTTGAAAAATAATTCTTTGAAAATACCAACAATATTGACAAACCCTTACAAAAATTAACCAAATTCAAAAGAGAAAAAATTCAAATTAATAAAATTAGAGATAGAAATGGAATCATTACAACTGACACCAAGGAAAGTCAGAGAATAATGAGGTCATAGTTCAAAAATTTATATTCTACAAAGTTTAAGAATGAGAAAGAAATGGATATTTTCCTTAATATACACACCTTATCAAAAATGAATCAGGGTAAATTGAATTATTTAAAAAGCCCTATATCAAGGAATGAAATTGAAAATGTAATTACAAATCTGCCCACCAAAATAAATTCAGGAACAGATGGATTCAATGCAGAAATCTTTCAAACATTTGAACAACTACTAACACCAGTACTCATTAAACTGTTCCATAAAATAGCAAAGGAAGGAATACTCTCAAATTCTTTCTATGTACCTAATATTACACTAAACCCCAAAACAAATAAAAATATGATAAAAAAAGAAAACTATAGGCTCTAATCTCATTGATGAACACAGATGCAAAGATCTTCAACAAAATTTTAGCAAAACAGATTTAAAAACATCAAAAAAGTCATTCACTATGATCAAATAGGATTTATCCCAGACACACAGGGTTGATTCAACTTAGCAAATCAATAAATGTAATCCAGCATATAGACATATTCAAGAAACTAAGTCACATCCTTCTCTTGATAGATGAAAAAAGAATATTTTGAAAAGGTCCAATATCTCTTTAGTATCAAAATTCTGGAGACAATTGGAATAGAAGGAACATACATCTATATAAGAAAGGCTATACATGGGGCTGTAGAGGTGGCTCAGGGTTAAGCCTCTGCCTTGCAGGCGGAAGGTCCTGAGTTTGGATCCTAGACCCCACGTATAGAAGCCAGGGGAAGAGGGGGAGGCCTGTGTTTCTTGTCCTGGTTGGGCGGAGCCTGTGAATCCTGGGGCAGAGTAAACAAGGGGGAGGTGGAGGTGTTCCATGGTGGTTCCTGAATTCGCCCGTGGTTCTACCCACACATACACACACACACACACACACACACACACACACACACACACACACAAACAATTGAATAAATTAAAAAAAAGAAAGGCTATACATAAGAAACCTATAACAAGGATATTTCTAAATGTTGAAAATTTTGAAGCATCCCCTCTTTGATCAGGAACTAGGCAAGGTTATCTACTCTCATCACTTTTATTCAATGTCATGCTGAAAATCTTACATAGAGCTGTAAGACAAAAGTAGCAATTAAAAGTGGTGCAAATAGGAAAAAAAGAATTATGTTATTTCCTCTTTGCAAACAATACGACCATTTATCTCAGTGACTCCAAAAACCTCCACCAGAAAACTCCTGGAACTAATACGTATGTTCAGCTGAGTGGCAGGGTATAAAGTCAGTGTTCAAAAATCATTGGCTTTCTTATACACCAAGAATGAAAAAAGTGAGGAAGTCCTAAGAGAAACAGTCCATTTGTCATATCCACTAAAAAATGAGATATCTTGGTATAAATTTAACAAAGGAGTGAGAGACAATGAAAACTTTAAAAACCTAGAGAAACACATTTCAGAAGACACAAGAATGTAGAAAGACCTCCCATGCTCCTGGATCAGTAGAATTATCATAAAAATGGCCATACTACCAAGAGCAATATACGAATTCAATGTTATACCAATGAAAATTCCAAAGAAATTCTTCACAGACATTGACAAAGAAATCTCAAATAGAAACACAAAAACCCAGGATAGCTAAAATAATCCTCAGTAAAAAAAATGTGTTGGAGAAATCACCATATCATACCTTAATCTATACAATGAATGAGGGTGGAAGACCCAGAAATAAACCTTTACACATGCACATCATCTAATTTTTGACATAGGGGCTCAGAAAATCCAATGGAAAAAGAACAGTATATTCAACAAATGGTGCTGGTAAAACTAGACATATACATGCAGATGATTGAAACTAGACCCTTAATTGTCACCATGCATTAAAATCAACTCCAAATGGATCAAACGCCTTAACATTAGACCAGAAAGCATAAAAATACTGAAGAACAAGTAGGAAATACCCTCAAACTGATTGATCTAAGTAAGCCAACACATTCTTAACAGGACCTTAATAGGTCAGGAAATAGAAGCAACTCTCAACAAATGGGATCTCATGAAATTAAAAACCTTCTGTTCAGGTAAAGATATTTTCAACCATGGAAATAGACAATCCACTGAATGGGAGAAAATGTTCAGTAACCACTTATAGAGGACCAATATGAATGGCACATAATCAGTTCAAAAAATTATATTTGTATATTGCTATAAAAGAGTGCCAAAATACACAAGTGTATGTCAGAGGATCACTTCAAGAGTTGTTTTTTTTAATATCTAAGAGGTTTAAATTAAGATGTTTTATAAGAAAATCTAAAGTAGAAGTCAAATAAAATCAATTTTTATTAATTTACTTATTTACAAAAATTTAAACACCAAGGAATACATAGTCCATTTTGAAAGTGGGAACATTTAAAAAATTTTTTCCAAGGATGAAATTGAAATGTCCAGGAAATACCTTAAAAATTTTTTCCACCTCTCCAGCCATCAGGGAAATGCAAATCAAAACTACCCTGAGATATTATCTCACAACAATCAGAATAGCAAAAATCCAAAAACATGCACCAACACAAGCTGGAGAACATGTGGAGAGAAGGGTACCCTCCTGTATTGCTGGAGGGTTTGCAGACTTGTACAACCACTATGGTGATCAGTATGGTAGTTCCTAAAAAAATTTCATATTTGAAATGCCATATCCCAGCTCTACCACTGCTGGAAATATTCCCAAAAATACTTCATCATATCATAGTGACTCATATACATCCATGTTCCTTCCAGCACTATTCACAATAGGAAAGTTATGTAATCAATCTAGATGTCCAATAGTTGACAAATGGACAATGAAAATAAGACACATATACGTGATGGAATACTACTCAGCTACAAAAAAATGACTTAATGAAATTTGCTGCTAAATTAATGGATCTGGAAGAAATTATACTGACTGAAGTATCCCAACCACAGAAAACCAGAAGTTGCATGTTCTCCCACATAAGTGAAAACTAATTTCAAGCTTCTTAATTACATATTCAAGAGAAAATCATTTTATTACCCTTAACATCCATTCAAAATAGTAATGTATTTGACCCCCAAAACTCTAGCATAGATCACAGGCTCTAAGATCCTTAGAGGCAAGGGATTAAGAGCCACAATAGTGTTCCCATACTAAAGAGAAACACAAAAGTACTCTAGGCAATGCTACTGAGTCCTTATACCTCATCAGAGAGGAGGACCCAGAGGGAAGTTTGACATGCACACTAAAGGATGTTCCAGGGATGGGGGGGGACAATGGGAGAAAGGGTGGAAAGGAAGGGGAAAAGGGGGGAGGAAGCAAGGGGATCCAGGGAGGGGTGGAGGGAAGGAGGGGAATGGGGTACCAATCAAGTTTGTATAAGTGGAAAAAAATATTTTAAAAAAATTAATGTAGGCCAAAAAATATCTAAAGAGAGTGAAGACGAAGGAACAAGTTCAATAGAGAAATAAGGCCACCATCAAGAAAGAACTATATATAGCAAGATATCTGATCCAATCCTTACTGAGTCTTCTTCCTAATCAATGATGTTTGGATTGGTTTGAAGCACTGGCCATTTATTACCCATCATGTGGGGATGTAGATATTAGTTGACGGCCAGATGATGTCCTGGAGGTTGACGCACCCACTATTGTGCCCTACTCCTGATCCCCACCCCCCTTTGTGCCTTCTCATATATAAAGGCCTCTCTTAATAGTTTCTATATTGTTGGATAGGAGAGGATCTCAACATCCA
Source organism: Typhlomys cinereus (assembly GCA_023101885.1). NCBI lineage: Eukaryota > Metazoa > Chordata > Mammalia > Rodentia > Platacanthomyidae > Typhlomys > Typhlomys cinereus. The sequence goes on from JALPQD010000332.1 coordinate 2,544,233, forward strand.
TATAGGGTGCAACCGTGTGCAGTGTAAGAAAAACAAAATTGGACAACAATAAACAACCTGAATTCAGGACACCTATGACCCTACAATGATCACCTTGAAGCAGGCCAGCAAAATCTCTCCCATCTGGTGGCTCAGGGAAGTTTGTGTAAGAGGGAGCAGTAAGACTGTGAGTGCCTAAAGATGGAGAGTTCCATTGCTGGATTAATCATTCAACTCAGGATAGGGCAGCCACGACCATAAGGTCATGGTAATGGGATTTGATCTCATCAGACCTGCACAATGGTGAACATATTCACATGCTCCATGGACTAGCCCTGAACTCAGGAAAAATAGTTCCAGGCATTAAGAGCAAGTGGTCAGAGAGAGGTAGGGAGTACCTACATCAGTGGGCCAACCAAGCAAGGGCCTCTCTGTCTGCTATAAGGGTCTGAACCCCCATGAAATCAGAAGATACAGAGAGGAACCCCAAGACCCTTGAAACCAAAGGACAGGAGAACAGGAAGGAGTAGATTGGGCTTATGTAGGCATGAGAGGGAGGGTGGAATAAGATGGAAGTTGGAAGAAAGGAATGGAGGAAAGGAAGGAGTAATGATGGACTCAGCGTGCATGTGCTTAAAATGTTAATTTAATAAATTTATTAATAAAAAACAAAAAATATTGAGTAACTAAATATCCATTCACACAGTAATATTTGGTTTTTCTATTTAAATTCACATTTAGCTGACTCCATCTTCAAAAAATAGCTTAATTATTTGAAACAGAGTTCAGAAAGAAACAAATGGTTGTGCTAAGGCACATACATATGGATGTCACAAAAAAGTGTCTAGATATCACTTCTCCCCTTCTCTCATGTGGGCTCCATAGAAGGAATACATTTCACCAGTTTTGTGCATAGACAGCTTTACAGTCTGAACCATTTTGCCAGTCTTTATTCCAAAACTTAATCTCATTAATGGGAATTCTCATTTTTTCTTGGTTGTACTTGACCTTGAGTGCACAATCAAGGACTGCCTAGGCACAAAAAAATCCCCTTCATGTCAAATTTTCAGAAATAATATCATCCTAATGGTAGTTTGCTCATTTTATGGGATCTTTTGGAGTTCATCTTAAAATTTCAAAACCTTCAGATGGATTGATGACACTGTGGTAAAAACACCTGCTGCACAAGCTTGAAGACCTGAGTTTGAATACCAGCATCTACATGTGATTGAGATTACCTTCATCCCTATCCCTGTGATGAAAGAAAGAGAGAGAAAAGTCTGCTGGGGTTGATGGTCATCATCCCAACTCCCGTTCCAGTCCAGAGATATGTGCTAGTCATACACAGATATCAACAGGATAATTGAGACATATATTTAGGCACACTTACAAATTATTGTGTTAAAGCAAACCTCTGTATGTTTCTGTAGGAAACTATCTAATGTGGGAAGACAGTGAGTGGAACCATTCCCTGGGTAAATGAACAGGATTGGTGTGTCAGGTGACCAATGGAACCATAGTTTAGATTTAACGTGGGAGAGCATTACAATAGAAGAGACAGCTTGAGGTCAGAGAAGACAGCAAGAGCACTGCCATGAAGGCGTAGGAGTAGTAGGAAGAGATTAGTGGAGCAGAGAACTTAGAAAGCCTAAAGGGCAGGAGAAATGAGCTGACTGGATTTTTCATGCAAGCAATATAGAAAATGCACCCCTCTTTCAGCTCTTTTTGGGAGTATGGTGGAGCCAATAACTTTCACTCCTTATGTTGGTGTTATATTTCTTGTCAACATAATAACTGTAGGGCCACGAGTAACTTTAGGACCACAAGAATAAATAAACCTCTTATTCTACTGTGCAGGAGAGAAAAAAAAGAGAAAGATAGAGAGAAGGGAAGGAGGGAGAGAGAGAGAGAACTGTTAAATGAAGTCATTTGCTTGAAAAAAAGCAGTTAAGGTAAAAAAATGACTTAATTGGATTAGCTTACTTACCCATATCTAATCCCAAATATATGTTCATTGATACTTTAGATTATATTTTTACCATAACTTGAAAGGGGCCCAGTATATCTGATATATTCAGGTTTTAAATTAACTAAAGAAATATGATAAATATATTAATTTGCTCTTATTTTAATCTTATCTTCATGCATACAATGCATGTGAGTGTATGTGTGTGCCTGTGTTTATATATGCATGTGAATGTGGAATAAATGAGTCAGAGATAACTTGTGGAGTTTAAAAAACAATTTTGCCTTTCTGCTCCAGGCCCCAGTAGCCTCCCTCTTCCTTCCTGCAAGGCCTAAAAGGCCCTTGGCGCCAGGTCATCAGCAGGTCCTACTAGCCAGTTGGCACTTTCAGCTCTGGGTCCCAGTGGGCTCTCTGCTTTTTGTACTAAGGAACAGAGGTAGATAGGCCACACCCTGCACCCCAGGTCATCAGCAGTCTGACAAACCAGTTGGCTCTTTCTGCTCCAGGCCCTACAGGTACTCTGCTCCTGGTGGTAAAGTTAGGAGGCCCCAAGGCCCCAGGTCCTCTGTGGGTCCCACTAGCCAGTTAGTCCTTTCCCCTCCAGGTCCTAGAGGGCTCCCACCTCCTCATGGTAAGGGTGCAGCGGCCCTGTGCTTCACAACCTCCACCAACACACTTATCTTTTATCCAGTGGTATTCTATTTTCTCCTCTTGGCTTCCTTCCCCACACCCCTGTAATCATTAAAAAACTTAAAAGTTTTCAAGAATTCAACAGAGTCCAGAGAAACATACGCAACAGGCTAGGGGACCAACACCATACATCTGAGGATTGATAAAATCATCCTATCAAATGAGAGATAATATTCATTTCCAGCTCTAAGATAAGGAAACCCTTTGTACTTTCATGTTACTCTCAATTGTTAGTCACCATAGTTTAAGACTTCCATATAGCTCACCCCAAATCCCATACAATGTCAGGGACTATACAATTCACCCTTACACATCACCAAGGAAGTATACCTAAAAAGGGTACTACCATACTAATCTTCAATCTCTGTCTACTAAACACACATTAATTGATATACTAACAGTCCAACAACTTAATCTAGGAAAAAACACCAAGCCGCATCAGACAGACACATCCAACTCCAAGGTAAAAACTAACAAAAACTACTCAAATGTAGTAATACAGTCTAATTAATATCAGCCAAAAACAAAAATCAAGAAAGACATAAGAGATAAAATGAAAAATGACTAGTTCACAGTGAAAATCAATGAGAAAAAAAAAAAGCAAAACAACAAATCTTATACAAAAATCATCAACCCCATAATGATGGAATCCAACCAGAACAAACTCACTGAAACTAGCCAAGAAAACCATAGCAATACATATAAACTTCAAAAATTAGTTGATGTAGTTATTTAATTCTTCCCAGATTTCCTCCTTCATTGTTTTCTTTTTTTTTTAAATTTTATTCAATTGTGCGTGTGTGTATGTTTGTGTGTGTGTGTGTGTGTGTGTGTGTGTGTGTGTGTGTGTGTGTAGAACCATGGGAGAATTTGGGAACCACCATGGAACACCTCCACCTCCTCCTTGTTTACTCTGCCCTGGGATTCACAGGCTCCGCCCTACCAGGACCAGAAATGCAGGCCGCACCCACTTCTGCCAGGCGTCTATAGGTGGGGTCTAGGATCTGAACTCAGGACATTCTGTCTGTAAGGCAGAGGCTTAACCCCTGAGCCACCTTTCCAGCCCCCCATTATTTTCTTTTGATCATAGTAAAGATCAGGCTTTGAAAATCACTTTGGTGTGATTTTCACCAAAGAGATACTTGAGAGGAATATTCAAGAGATGTGGGACACCTTGAAGAAGCCTAACATGCACATTCACGGAATACCAGAACAAGAATCGCAAAATACCATACTTGAGGAAATTTTTTAAAATTATCATAAAGGATAACTTTCAGAATGTAAAGAAAGATCCCCACCCGCCATCCCAGGATGCTTGCAGTCCAGCGTAGGACACACTGCGCCTCAGGTAAACACTCCCTGCTCATCCCAGGTCCTCCCACCAGCCAGTCAGAGCAGGCCTCATCCTAGGTCCCCAGATTAATCGAGCCCCTCTCCAGCTCCTCTGCCCTTTCCCTGCCTGCCCACCCAGGAAGCAAAACATATACAGCTTCAGGGACTATACCAGTCACCCTCACATATCACCAAGGTACTAAATCGTAGAAGTGCACTACCATACTAATATTCACCTCCATTGACACCTGTACACCAAAGTGATTTTCAAAGCCTGATCTTTACTATGATCAAAAGAAAAAAATGAAAGAGGAAATCTGGGAGGAGTTAAATAACTACATCATCTAATTTGAACAGGAACATAATAGGTACTTAGATGAGATAAGAAAAGCAGTTGAAGAAACAAAAATAGGCATAGAGCAGTTAAAACAATCTCAAGCAGAGTTTAAATTTTTTTATTATTATTTATTCAACTGTGTGCATATGCGCGTGCGTGTGTCTGTGTAGAACCACGGACGAATTCGCGAACCACCATGGACGCCTCCACCTCCTTCTGCCCCGGGATTCACAGGCTCAGCCCTACCAGGACCAGAAGCGCAGGCCGCCCCCGCTTCCGCCTGGCGTCTATACGTGGGATCTGGGATCCGAACTCAGGACCTTCCAGCCTGCAAGGCGGAGGCTTAACCCCTGAGCCACCTCTCCAGCCACTCAAGCAGAGTTTAAACTTGAACTAAAAGACAAGCTTTCTTCAACCCAGAACTCAACAGTATTATCAACACAACTAATGGAGCAGAAAATAGAATATAAGATCTTAAAGACAAAATGAAAGAACAAACCAGTTCAATCAAAGAGATTATTAAAGCCAAAGAGATACTTGAGAGGAATATTCAAGAGATGTGGGACACCTTGAAGAAGCCTAACATGCGCATTCACAGAATACCAGAACAAGAATCCCAAAATACCATACTTGAGGAAATTTTTTTAAATTATCATAAAGGATAGCTTTCAGAATGTAAAGAAAGATTCCCACTCCCCACCTGGGATGCACACAGTCCAACGACGACACAGTTCACCCCACTCCAGGGAGGACACGCTGCTCATCAGAATTCAACAGACTCCAAAGAACATCCAAGCAAAGCTCTAGGGCACAAAGGCCACACATCTGAAATCCTCTAAATTCATCCTATTATATGGGAGATATTCCCCACATCCAGCCCAAAGATAAGTAAACCGCCTTTTACCATCTTGCTCCTTTCAATTATTAGTTACAGTAGAGTAACTTTTCCATATAGCCACCCCCAAAACATATACAATTTCAAGGACTATACCACTCACCCTCACATATCACCAAGGTAATAAATTGAAAAAGTGCACTACCATACTAATATTCACCTCCATCGACCCCCTGTACAAACTGTCTAATAGTCTCATCTAGGAAACAACAACAAGCATAACCAACACCAAGGTAAACATTAGTAATTACTGCCTGGGAGTAGTGATACCAAGGAATACAGTTCAGTCAAAAACACACAGAAATTGAAGGAAGATCTTAAGAGATAAAATGGCAATGCCCAAATCAAAATGCAAATCCATGAAAAACAAAAGCCAAGGTAACAAATCTCCCACAAAAAGAATTATCCCCATAATGATAGACTCCAACCAGAACAAATCCACAGAAAATAGGCAAGAAAGCCTGACCCAAGATAACAACTTTCAAAGTATGATCATTACCATGATCAATATTATGGAAGAAGAAATCTGGGAGGAGTTAAATAAACGCATCAACCACTTAGAAGAAGAACACAATAGACACGTAGAGGAGTTGAGAAAAACACTTCAAAAAATAAAAATAGGCATAGAGCAGTTAAAACAGACTCAAGCAGAGTTTAAAACTGAACTAAAAAACAAGTTATCTTCAACCCAGAACTCAACAGAGAGTCTTATCAGCAGAACTAACGAAGCAGAAAATAGAATTTCAGACCTTGAAGACAAAGTGGGAGTATTAACCAGCTCAAAGGAAGAGGTTGTTAAAGCCAAAAAGATACTTGAGAGAAATATTCAAGAGTTATGGGACACCCTGAAGAAGCCTAACATGCATATTCATGGAATACCAGAGCAAGAATCCAAAATACCACACCTGAGGAAATATTTCAAACAATCATCAAGGAAAATTTTCCTCATCAAAAAGAGAGGTCTATGCACATATAATAGGCATTCCACACCCCAAACAGATAGTTAAAACACTCCACATTCAAGACAAAGTAATGGTGCTGAGAGCTTCAAGGGGAAAAAAAAAAGTCACTTTTAAAGGTAAACCTATCAAAATAACAAATGACTTCTCAGTCGGAACACTAAAAGCAAGAAGAGCTTGGAGAGACATACTTCAAGTATTGAATGAGTAAAAATGTCAACCAAGACTGATAAACCCCGCAAAACTATCCATCATGATCGAGGGAGAAAGAAAAGTTTTCCAGCACAAAGACAACTTGAAGGCTTATATGTCTACCAAACCAGGCCTTAAAAAATGGTAGAAAAATATTTAAGCTTGAAGATAAGAAAAAGCGCATCCAGGAGGACAAAAGGGAAGTTTAATACCACTAAAACCTAAAAGCCAAATTATACACTTACAAAAGCCACTAAACATAAAAAGTGCCCGGAATTAAAAGTAATTTCTCGATTATAACATTAAATGTCAATGGAATTAACTCACCAATCAAGAGACATAGATTACAATCTTGGATTAAAAATCACAACCCATCAATCTGCTGCCTTCAGGAAACTCATCTCACCACAAAGGATAGGCACATCCTAAAGATAAAAGGCTGGTCAAAAATTCTGCAAGCTAATGGAACCAGGAAACAGGCAGGAGTAGTCATTATGCTATCCGACAAAGTGGACTTCAAACCAAAAAAACTCATAAGAGACACAGATGGATACTACATTTTAGGCACAGGTACAATTCACCAGGAAGACTTTACAATATTGAACTTATATGAAACTAATACAGGCACCTCCACATTCAGTAAGCAACACGATAGCATCTAGAGTGAGAAATCAACCCTGAAATGATAACTCTTGGAGATTTCAACACCGCCCTCTCAACAAGGGAAAGATCAACAAGTCAAAAACTTAACAGAGACACATTGGAATTTAATCAAACTCTTAATTAAATGACCTTACAGATCTCTATCAAACTTTTCATCCATGCACCAAAGAATACACATTTTTCTCAGCAGCACACAGAACTTTCTCCAAAATAGATCACATATTGGGCCATAAAACAAATCTTCACATATACAGGAAAGTTGAAATTCTAGCCTGTACCTTATCAGACAACCACGGCCTAAAGCTTGACATCCACAACACAACAAGAAACAGAAAATACACTAACTCCTGGAACTTAACACTATGATGCAGAATGAGAATTGGATTCAGGAAGAAATTACAAAGGAAACTCAAGATTTTCTGAAAGTGAGTGATAATGAAATACAACTTATCAAAATCTCTGGGACACAGTGAAAGCTGTCCTAAGAGGTAAGTTCATAGCTCTTAATGCCTACACAAAAAAATGGAAACATCAGAAATAAATAACTTAACAATGCAGCTTAAAGCTTTAGAGACTCTAGAGAAATCTGATCCCAAAAGCAGTAGAAGAGAGGAGATTAGCAAAATAAGGGGAGAAATATCCAAATATGAGAAAAGGAAAACAATATAGAGAATCAACCAGTCAAAAAGCTGGTTCTTTGAAAAAAATCAATAAGATTGATGCACATTTATTCAAATTAAAAAAAAACAAGAGAGTGAAAACCCAAATTAACAAAATTAGAAATGAAAATGGAGTTATCAATACTGATGCCTAAGAAATTCAGAGAATTATAATGTTATATTTCAAAAAATTACACTGTGAAATTTGATGACACAAAAGAAACAGATGAATTCCTAAGTGAGCAAAACTCACCTAAATTGAATCAGGAAGTACTGAATTATTTAAATTGTCTTATAATATATGAGGAAATCAATGAAGTAATCTCGAAACTTCCCACCAAAAAACATCCTGGACCATATGGATTCAGCACAGAGTTCTACCAGACATTTAAGGAGCTCATAAAACCAGTACTCCTTAAACTGTCCATCAAGTAGCAAAGGAAGCAACACTACCAAAATCTTTCTATAAAACTAATATTGCATTAATCCCAAAACCTAATAAAGACAACTATAGGCCAATCTCTCTGATGAACAAAAGTTCTCAATAAAGTCTTGGCAAATTGGATTAAAAAACATATCAAAAAAATCATTCACTGTGATAAAGTAGGCTTTATCCCAGGAACAATATAGGTTGGTTTAACATATGCAAATCAATAAATGTACTTCACCATATAAACTAGTCCAATATCCAAAACCACATAATACTCTCGATAGATGCAGAAAAAGCTTTTGACAAGATCCAACAGCCCTTAGTGATCAAAACCCTAGAGAAGGTTGGAATGGAAGGAACCTTTATCAATATAAGAAAAGCCGTATACAACATGCCTACAGCAAGGATTATACTCAATGGGGAAAAACTTGAAGTATTCCCACTTTGATCAAGGACTAGACAAGGCTGTCCACTCTCACCACTTCTATTCAATATTGTACTTGAAGTCTTAGCTGAAGCCATAAGAAAAGTAAGGGAGAAAAAAGGATTCAAACTGGCAAGGAAGAAGTCAAGTTATCTCCATTTGCAGATGACATGATAGTATTCCTGAGTGATCCCAAAAATATCACCAGGAAATGCCTGGAACTAATCCAGAAGTTCAGCAGGGTGGCAGGATACAAAATAAATGTACAAAAATCAGTAGCATTCCTATATGCCCAGAATAAAAGAATTGAAAAAGCCCTGAGAGAACCAATCCCATCTACTATAGCCCTTAAAAGATGACATACCTTGGTATAAACCTAAACAAGGAAGTAAGAGACCTTTACAATGAAAACTTTAAAACCCTAAAGAAAGAAATTGCAGAAGACACCAGAAGGTACAAAGACCTCCCATGTTCCTGGATTGGCAGAATCAACATCATAAAAATGACCATCCTACCAAAGGCAAAATACATATTCAATGCTATACCAATTAAAATCCCAAAGCAATTATTTAAAGAAGTTGACCAAACAATGTCAATGGTCATATGGAGGCACAAAAGACACAGGATAGCAAAGACAAACCTGAGTAACAAAATTACTGCTGGAGGTATTACCACACCAAACCTTAAACTATACTCCAAAACCATAGTTGTAAAAACAGCCTGGTACTGCCTCCAAAATAGACACACAGATCAATGGACAAGGGTTGATGACCCAGATATAAGCCCACACAACTATAACCACTTGATCTTTGACAAAGGGGCCCAAAAAATCCAATGCAAAAAGAAGAGCATCTTCAACAACTGGGGGCTGGCAAAACTGGATATCCACATGTAGAAGATTAAAACTGGACTCGTACTTGTCACCGTGTACAAGAATTAATTCCAAATGGATCAAGGACCTGGGTTTAAGGCCAGAGACTATAAAAACACTAGTTGAAAGGGTAGGGGCTCCCTCGAGCTGATTTGGCTAGGCCAACAGTTCCTAAACGGACATCCAATAGCAAAGTCACTACAAGCAACACACAACAGATGGGATCTTGTGAAATTAAAAAGCTTCTGTGCAGATAAAGAGATTGTAACTGGAGCACACAGGCAACCCACAGAATGGGAGAAAATCTTCACTAACCACATATCTGACAGAGCACTATTATCCATAGTGCACAAATTACTTAGAAAACTAAACAACATAATGGGCCAATTAAAAATGGGCCTTGGAACTTAAAAGAAACTTTACCAGGGACGAAATTGAAATGTCCAACAAATATCTTAAAAAATGCTCCACATCCTTAGCCATCAGGGAAATGGATATCAAAACCTCATTGAAATATCATTTCACCCCAGTCAAGATGGAAAAATCTACAATACAAACAACACTAAGTGCTGGAGAGGTTATGGAGAGAGGGGAACTCTCCTCTATTGCTGGTGGGAATACAGGCTCATACAACCACTCTGGCGAGCTGTCCATTGATTCCTAAAAAAGTTAAAGATTGAAATGCCATATGACCCTGCTATTCCACTTTTGGGAATAACCCCCCATACAGGAAAAAATTCACCTAGGTAGCACAAACATGACCATATTCATAGCAGCATTGTTTACTATAATAAAGTCATGGAATCAACCCAAATGTCCAACAGTTGATGAGTGGATAAGGAAAATGTTATACATTTATACAGTGAAATACTACTCAGTCATCAAAAATGATGAATTAATGCAATTTGCTGGGAAATGGATGTTATTAGAAACAATTATATTGAGTGAAGTATCCTACACAAAGAAAATTAAGTACCGTATGTCCTCCCTAATAGGTGGATCCTAGTACCAAACCCACTTAGTGATATATTCAAAGATAAATCTCTGTAATAAATACAGTAATTGCAAAGATCATAAACAAGAGGGAAGGAGAAGGAGGGCCCCACCAGAAACAAGGAGAGAGGGGATCATGTTACAGCAGAGAAAATAGGTCATCATCAAGTACTGCAAGTAAATAATGAGACATCAGGTTAAGTTCACAGACTTTTCTTCCTCTTCATTTGAAGCTGATGGGGTATGATCTCACCAGAAGGGGAGGACATATAGTCTGGTAGATAGAAAGTAACAATTTTACAAATGGGAGACTGACACTGCCCTCACCATGGTCTCTTACTTTTATTCCATCTACCTTTGATTATACTCTTATATTAAGACTCTAATTTAACAGCTTTTTATCTCTGGCCGAGGGGTGACATCCAATACCCATCAGGATGGAGCCAAGTACATTGCAGGAGCAGAAAAACTGAAAAAAAAATCAACAAACCATAATTGAGAACATCAGAGACTCTATATCAACCACCTGGAACCAGGCCAGCTTAATCTCTCCCCGTCCTGAAGCTCAGGGAAATTTGCAGAAGAGGGGGCAGTAAGATTGTAAGAGCACAAGGATGGGGAGGCAAAATGATATGCAAGATACTACACACACGTTAGATCCGAAGCAATCATAATAGGATTTTGCATGACCTGCACAATGATCAACACATTATTGGCCCCTCAAAGTTTAGCATGGACTAAAGGCACTAAGATCCTTAGATGCTAGGGATAAACAGCCACAGTAGTGTGCCTATATTTAAGAGGAACACAATAAAGAAGTTCTAGGAAATGCCACTGAGTCCTTACACCTCATCAGAGAGAAGGATCCAGAGGAAATTTTGACATACACATTAAAGGATGCTCCAGGGATGGGATGGCAGAGGTACTGGGAGATAGGGAGGGAGGGGGGAAAAGGAAGGGAAAAAGTGGGGAGGAAGCAAGGGGGTCCAGGGAAGGGTGGAGGGAGGGAGGTGACCAGTGTACCTATGCAGGACTCTGGGGCCACTGCAGGTAGTGCGGTTAGGGATGACTGGACCAGCCGGGTGACCCGTGGGGCTGAGCGGGTGATGAGTGTTGCGGCCCAATGAACACAATGGAGCCAGGAGGTCTGTCAAAGCAGGATCTCAACTTTATTAAACCGGGCGGTGAATTATATAGAGTGTGCAGCGGGGGGAAGGGTGAGGGGTGGTGTGATTATGGGATAACCAAGAGAAATTGAATAAGTGACCAAAGGTGATTGAATAGGTGTAACATCATCCCAGGGAAATGAAACTTTCCTCTGGAGATGAGATTCGAAATCTAAAATCAGGTCCTTCAACTCTAGCCAGGCTCAGGAAGTTCCAGCAGGCTTCAGGCCTGGTAAAGAGTCCCAACACCTCCCTCTTCTGTTTTTTTTTAAAAGACGATCCTGGGGCTACCTGTGATCGAGCAGGCCATATGGCCTTGAGTGACTGGGCCTGTCTTAGGTGTGAGAGCCCCCCCTCCGGAGTCTTACCCGTCATGGGAGCTTGCAACTTTGAGTGTTACAAGTCCTGTCTTAGGTTGATCTCCAGCTGGGCCCTCACTTACCCATCTCTGGCCACCAGCCCTCACTTAAGTGCCTGGCTAGGCCAGACTTGAGGGTTTCACGGTCACAAGGAGTCATCAAGTGTCTCTAAGGTCAAGTGTTCAGAGCTGACTCCTGAACGGCGAGCATCTGATAGTTGATGTGGACCTGGTGGAGCTGGATAGATTCAATCTGTCTTTTAATAAAGCGAGTAAGAGCATTAATCACACAAGTCCCAATTGCTGCAAGGAGAAGTATCATGGACATAAGACCCAGGAGGGGAGTAACGTATGGGAGGAGGCCACCAAAGGAGGACCAAAAGGGGTGTCGCTGGAGCTCTTTCCTTCGCCGATTCAGGTCCTCCTGTAGTTTCTTTAACTTGTCACGTACGAATCCCATCTGTCGTTCAATGATGATTTGGGCCTCATGTGGATCTCCGAATCCTCCTCTGGATGGCCGGAAGATCACTGTCAAGTAGAATAAGGTCAATGGAGCCTTCATGCTTCTCTGTGGAGAGAGAAGAAAGAAAATCCTCAGGGGGAAACGACTCCCTGGGAAGGTTTTTAATCCTCTCCCTCCGCCAATGGAGGAAGGTATTTGATGTCCTGAGCAGGGACCCAAATAGGCCTTTTTACACTTTGGAGGAACATGCTTCCGAATCCTCTCCCCGCAGTGATGAGGGGGTCTGGACCCCTCCATCTCCCGGTAAGGGGATCCTTCCAGCAAACCTGGATGGATTTGTATGAGATCTTAAAAGTCCAGTGCCTCTGGAATAGTGTTTCTAAATCTGTTTTAGTCAAATTTAAAATGTTAAGCGTTAACAAAGCCTTCTTCAGCTGATCATGGGGGGGAGAGACTCCCCCTTTTGTTTTTGTAATTGAGCCTTAAGAGTTTGATTTTGTTGTTCTATGATTGCCTGTCCCCGAGGGTTATGAGGGATGCCAGTGGAGTGGGTAATATTGCAGGTCTGGAGAAACTTGGAAAAGGCTTTACTAATAAAGCAAGGGCCATTATTTGTTTTAAGTTGATCAGGCAAACCAAGGAAGGCAAAGACATATCACTGACAGCATGTTTAGATTTTTCCCCTGCATGTGCCATAGCCCAGCAGGCATGAGAGAATGTATCAATAGTGAGAAAGATATATTTAAGTTTACAAAATGGAGGGTAATGAGTAACATCTGTTTGCCATAGGTTGTTAGGTCGTAATCCACGGGGGTTAACTCCCATCTTTTGTAAAGGAGGGAGTTGAAGAAAGGGTTGGCAGGACTTGCAAGTGTGGATGATCTTTTTAAGATCTTTGATGGGCACCAAAGGATATTTGTGATGGAGGCCTCTCCAGTTAATGTGGGTTAACTCGTGTAAACTGGCCGCCTCTTGAAAAGTTAAAGCAGATGCCATCTTATCTGCCAGGGCATTTCCTTCAGATAGAAACCCAGGCAGATTTTGGTGACCAAGAAGGTGTTGGATGAAGTCTTTGCTTGAGTAGTAATTGTGCCTGCAGCATCAATGGAGTTATAGGGTTAGAATCTAATTTAATATAAGCATCAAGTAGATTAGGCAGTAGGTTAGCAACATAAAGGCTATCAGAAAACAGATTAAAAGGCTCAGGTACAGTACTCAGTGCTAATACCACTGCATACAATTCTTTAAATTGTGCCAAACCCTCAACCTCATGGGTATCCCTCTTAAGGGGGAACAATGGTTGCCCCTTCTTATGAGGGGGAAAAGCCACTAAGGAGGCTCCTAGGCACCCCCCATCGGTAAATACAGTAAGAAAATTAGGATCAGGTTGAGGGAGGAAGAGCCTTAGGGGGTCTCCAATCTAGTCTTAAAAATGAGCTCATCCATTTATGAGGGCCATAATGTCAATCAATCTTTCCTAAGTATCCTTCAAGGGCTAAAGCAACCCTGTCATTATTTCTCTGAAGCCAGATAAAGTCTGACAGCTTAAAAGGAACAACAAGAAGGTGAGGTTCCAGCCCAAATAACTGTGTGCAAGCATCTCTGCCTTTGATAATACAGTCAGCAACTTGATCAGTCATAGAATAAACTCTAGGGGCTCACCCAACTGAGAGGTGGATCCATTGAAGGGGATCACCTCCTTGTGCCAACATGGCAGTACATAACATCTCTCCAGAAAAAAGGTAAAGGACTATGGGAAGCCAGGATCATATCTCTTTAAGACAGAATGATCTATTGCTCATTGAAATTTGTGAAAAATTTGATGATGATAAGGAGTGAGGGTCACCTGGGAGGAGAGATCCAAGCGCTTCAAAAGATCAAATAGGGGAGAGAGTTCCTCTGTAGTGATGGGTATCCATGGCCTCATCCAATTAATTTCTCCCAGAATTTTTTGGAGTTCCCTTTCTACATCTCAGGCAGGGGGTCCGAGGACCCTCCCATGGTGGGGCTTTAGCCTTAAGTGGGCACTCCCTTCTAAAGTGTCCCTGTCGCCCACAGCCAAAGCAGTTTCATTCCCCTTTTCCAGGAAGAACTTGCTGGAGGGCACACACCAGAGTGTCAATTGATTCCTGCCTGTCAGCTTCTCTGGCTGAGCACGAAGCCGTAGCTGTGGCCCTAGCATTGGCCCGGGCAGTGTGGGAAGTAGTGTCTATGTCCCTGGTGGGTAAAATACACCTAGCCATATTTTTATCCTTAAGGCCTGCACAGGCCAGCTTGTGATCCTGATTCGTACCTTCCTAGACTAGAGATCTTTCAAATTGCTCTCGTATAGGCCCTGGGGACCTTGCGGGCTAGGCTTTTCTCCACCCTCTCAATGAAAGAGGCGAGGTCCTCATTTGGTTTCTGGGACAATCCAGAAATGGGAGACTCAGCTGGACCGTCATCTAGCCTTTTCCAGGTATTAGTGCCTGCAGTCCTCACTTGGTCTCTATAGGGGTCAGGGATAGCTGCCTGTTGAGCTCCGGTAGAATATTGAGCTTCAAACCCAGCAAACATACCATAGGTGATGGGGATCACAGGGTTGGCCTCCTGATTCGTCTGTCCCTGAGTTCTACATTCATCTTGAAAAAAGGCACTCCAGTTGATAAAGAGTGCCCCAGGGAGGACGGCTTTAGCTAGGTTCATCCAGTCTTGGGCTGTGCAGGTCTGATGAACAAGCGCTCAAAGGATGGTCTCTGCCCAAGGGGAGTTGGGCCCATCCTCAGCTACAGCCTTTTTTAAGTCTTTGATCTCAGTAGCTGTCCAGGGGTACCATGCTGCAGGGCGTTAACCGGGAAAAGCTCGGTCGGCCCTAAGGGAGAATATGGAGGAGGAGCAGAAGGGGATAGAAAGGGGTTCGTGGGAGGTGATCGAGAGGTCACAAGAACAAAGGAATCAGGAGGGGAGTGAAGATGCCGTTGGGTTAGCTGGGCTTGGGCTCTCATCTCCTGGTCTATTAACCTCCTCCACCCCAGTTTCCTTTTTCTCCTTAGGAGGCCATGGGGGAAAACAACTCTTGAGGGTGCCTATGGTGGGTAGGACCCCCAAGGGGGAATTTCCCCCTTCTGTTTCTGGGCCTTTAGAATCAACTTCTCTATCTATTCCCAAGTGTCCCAATCAAATAAATTGCTCTCAGGTAGCCATAGGGCCACCTTGAGCAAGCAGGACCATGATTGCTGTGCTTGGTTATCTTTGAGGTTTAAACCTCTGCTTTTTACAATCACTCGTAGGGAGTCCAGGGCTGGATCAGCCCGGGACGAGGACTGCCCCATAATTTATGGGGGTACACTCACCCAAAGATCGACTTGACCATCAGCGAGTTGAGGTTCTCCTCACACGGGGCACCAGTGTGCAGGACTCTGGGGCCACTGCCATTAGTGCGGTTAGGGACGACCGAACCAGCTGGGCGACCCATGGGGCTGAGCGGGTGATGAGTGTTGCGGCCCAATGAACACAATGGAGCCGGGAGGTCTGTCAAAGCAGGATCTCAACTTTATTAAACAGGGGGGTGAATTACATAGAGTGTGCAGTGGGGGGAAGGGTTAGGGGTGGTGTGATTATGGAGTAACCAATAGAAAGTGAATAAGTGACCAAAGGTGATTAAATAGGTGTGACATCATCCCAAGGAAACAAAACTTTCCTGTGGAGATGAGGTTCGAAACCTAAAGTCAGGTCCTGAAACTCTAGCCAGGCTCAGGAAGTTCCAGCAGGCCTCAGGCCTGGTAAAGAGGCCCAACATACCTATTAAGTTTGTATGAGCAAAAATAAATAAAAAATAATAATAAAAAAGAATTTCATTCACTTTGACAAGCTAGAAAAGAAATAAAAGACATTAAAATAAAAAAGATTTTCCTAGAAGTGAACAATAATGAAAATATACCAAATTCTTGAGACACAATGAAAGTGTCTTAAGAGGAAAGTGTAACGATTACTCTTAACAGTTGATGTGAGAGAATACCCAAAGTCTAGCAGCTTAAGGAAGAAATGGAGATTTATTCATCTTATGGTTCCAGAGGAGAGAAAAAGTCTTTCAAAGTAGAGGTGGCATGGCTGGTTGGCCAAAGCTGGAGGAGGCCATGTCACTGCAGACATCTTGGAGGCCGAGAGCTGCTAGACTGCTTGCTGCAAACGCAGATTTCTCCTGGAGGTAGGGTGGATCTAATCCACCTCAAGGCCCACCTGTTGTGACTGCCTTCCTCCAACATGTGTCCACCTCTCAAGGTGCCATGGCCTTGCCAAACACATGAGACTGTGGGGGACACATTTGAAAACATGACACTCCAACCCTGGCCCCCACAGAATCATTGCCATCTCATTATACAAACCATACTCAGTTCAACATTAAAAGTCTTTATAGACAAATCAGTAGTCCCAAAACAGTCCAAAATTCCAAAGTCCAAAACCTCTTGTAAAATCAAAAGATAAGTTACACACTTCCAACATACAATGGCACAGAATAAACATTCCCATTCCAAAAGGAAGGAATGGGTGTATATCCAGGAAAAATGGGTCCACAATAAGACTGAAAACCAGCATGACAAACTCCAAATCTTGTATCTCCAAGTCCAACAGGTGAGCCTGTCTTTGAAATCATCTCAGTTTCAAACGGCTTTGGCTCTACCCCTTCAATCAGCAGCCCTTGGAAAACATCACTATCTTTGAATGACTCATCCCATGGTATACAGCTCTTTTTGGCAGATGTTCCATGTTGTCTCTGGAATCTCTAAAATCTTTACTTCTCAATGTAAACCAGACTTTAATTCCACAGCAAAAACTGCTCTTTTGGGGCCTCTAAACTGCTAACTTCCTGCCACATACTGCCTGGCTTCGATCATTTTTTGAAATCTTGGAGGAGGATTCCATCATCTCCTCTTTCTTGAATCATTGATGCCTGGAAATCCTGAACAACTTGGACGACTTTGCCAAAACTGGCCCCCTTTAATCAAGCTGATTCCACTTTTCTTTGTGGACCATGGGAAAAAAAAAACTCTTTCACATTTAGACAGTTGCTTTATAGAAGAAGTGGATCATAGCTTTGGAACTCCACCCTTTAGCTCATTTCTTCCATAAGAATTTGCATTCTTATGAGTGGGAGCCTTCTCTGAGGATCTTGCCCTCAACCTAGGGCCTCTCCTAATATTCAAATTCAGAGCAGGCTTTGATTTACAAATGGAGTTAATCTCTTTAACAGCCATTTTATTCTCTGCCTCTTCCTGGTTCAACAGTTTAAGACTACAAAAACCATAGTTGAAAGGATAGGAAACTCACTCGAGTTGATTGTGCTAGGCCAACAGTTCCTGAAGGGACATCCAATAGCACAGTCACTACAAACAATACTCAACAGATGGGATCTTGTGAAATTAAAGAGCTTCTCTTCAGATAAAGAGATTGTAACTGGAGCACACAAGCAACCCACAGAATGGGAAAAAATCTTCACTAACCACATATCTGATAGAGCTCTATTATCCAGAGTGCATAAAGAACTTAGAAAACTAAACACCAAAGAAACAAATGGCCCAATTAAAAAATGGGCCTTGGAACTTAAAAGAAACTTTACCAAGGACGAAATTAAAATGTCTAACAAATATCTTAAAAAATGCTCCACATCTTTAACTATCAGGGAAATGCAAATCAAAACTTCCCTGAGATATCATCACACCCCTGTCAGGATGGCAAAAATCCATAATACAAACAACACCAAATTCTGGAGAGGATGTGGACAGAAGGGAACTCTCCTACACTGCTGGTGGGAGTCCAGGCTCATACAACCACTCTGGCGAGCTGTCTGGTGATTCTTAAAGAAGATAAAGATTGAAATGCCATATGATCCTGCAATTCCACTTTTGGGAATAACCCCCCAAACAGCAAAAATTCACATTGATAGCACAATCATGACCATGTTCATAGCAGCACAGTTTACTATAGCAAAGTCATGCAATCAGCCCAAATGTCGAACAGTTCATGAATGGATAAGGAAAATGCGGTCCATTTATGCAATGGAATACTACTCAGCCATCAAAAATGATCAATTAATGCAATTTGCCAGGAAATGGATGAAATTAGAAACAATTATATTGATGAAGTATCCCAGACACGGAAAATTAAGTGCCGTATGTACTCCCTAATAGGTGGATCCTAGTACCAAACCCACTTAGAGACACTCAAAAACAAATCTCTGTAATACCTATAGTAATTTTAAAGATTATAAACAGGAGGGATGGAGAATGGAGGCCCCACCAGAAACAGAGGGGACCATGTTATGGCAGAGAAAATAGGCTACCATCAAGGATCACAAGTAAGTAATGAGACAACTGATTAAGTTCACAGACTTTCCTTCCTGATCATTTCCAACTGATGGGATACGATCTTACTAGAACGTGAGGGCATATAGGCTGCCAGATAGAAGGTAACCATTTTGCAAATGGGTGATTGACCCCTCTCTCACCACAGTCTCCTACTTCTATTCCATCTACTTTTGAATAGCCTCTTATAACTAGACTCTAATTTAACAGGTTTTTATCTCTGGCCAGGGGGTGACATCCAATACCCATCAGGATGGAACCAAGGGCATTTCAAGAACAGCAAAACTGAAAAAAAAAATCAACAAACCATAATTCAGAACATCAGAGACTCTATATCAACTACCTAGAATCAGGCTTGCCTAATCTCTCCCCATCCTGAAGCTCAGGGAGATTTGCGGAAGAAGGGGAGGTAAGATTGTAAGAGCACAAGTATGGGAGGAGTAATAATATGCAGGATATTCCACACAAGTTAGGGCCGAAGCAATTATAACAGGACTCTGCATGATCTGCGCAATGACCAACATATCATTGACCCCTCAAATTCTAGCATGGACTAAAGGCACTAGGATCCTTAGAAGCAAGGGATTAAGAGTCACAATAGTGTTCCTATACTTAAGGGAAACACAAGAAAGAGTTCTAGGAATTGTCACTGAGTCCTTACACCTCATCAGAGAGGAGGACCCAGAGGAAAGTTTGGTATACTCATTAAAGAATGCTTCAGAGATGTGGGGAGAGGGCACCGGGGGGGGGGGGGGAGAGGGGGAGGGAGGAAAAGAAGGGACAAAGCAGGGAGGGAACAGTGAGGTCCAGGGAGGTGTGGAGGGAGGGTGGGGACAGGGGTTCCTATTATATTTGTATGAGCAGAAAAATAAAAAAATAAAAAAATGAAGTTATCACAATTGACACCCAAGAAATTCAGAGAAATATAAAGTCATATTTCAAAAACTTTTACTTTATAAAATTCATTAATCAGAAAGGAGTAGATGAATTTCTGAGTAAGTACAACTTACCTAAATTGAAGCAGGGTGAAATGAAATATTTAAATAGTCCTATAACAAATGAGATAATTAAAGAAGCCATTTCGAATCTTCCCACTAAAAAATGTCTTGGGCCAGATGGATTCAGCACATAATTCTACCATATGTATATAGAACAACTAACACCATTACTCCTTAAACTATTCCATAAGATAGCGAAGGAAGGAACACTTCCAAGTTCTTCCTATGAAGGAATAAGATACTAATCTACCAACCTAATAACAATACAATTTCAAACATATTCAAATGAATAAATGTAATCCATCACATAAAACAATCCAAAGTCCGAAATCACATGATATTCTCAATAGATACAGAAAAGCATTTAACAAGATCCAACATCATTTATGATCAAAACCCTGGAGAAAATTGAATGAAAGGAACTTACATCAATATAATAAAAGCTGTATAAAACAAGCAAAGAGGAAGGATTATACTAAATGGGAAAAACCTGAAGAATTCCTGCTTTAATCAGGAACTAAGGATGTCCACTCCCAAAACTTCTATTCAGTATTGTACTTGATATCTTAGCTAGAGCTATAAGATAAGAGAGGGAGTTGAAAGGAATACAAAGCAGTAAAGAAGTACTCAAGATATCTCTATTAGCTGATAACATAGTCACATATCTGTGAGATTCTAAAAATTCCACAGGGAAACTGCTGGAACTAATACGCAAGTTCAGCATTGTGCCAGGTTACAAAATAAATGTGCAAAAATCAGTGACCTACCTATACACCAAAGATGAAAAAAGTGAAAAAGCCCTAAGAGAAACAATCCCATTTATTGTAGTTCCTAAAAAATGAAATACCTTGGTATATACCTAACCAAAGAAGTAAGAGACATTTTGATGAAAACTTTAAAACCCTAAAGAAAAAAATTACTGAAGATACCAGAAAATGGAGAAACCTCCAATGCTCTGCTCCTGGATCAGCAGAATTAAAATCATAAAAATAACATCCTACCAAAAGCAACATAGAGATTCAATTCTATACCAAACAAAATCTTAAAGCAATTCTTTAAAGAAATTTACCAAACCATATCAAAATTCTCATGGAAGTCCAAAAGGCCCAGGATAGTAAAAACAATCCTGAGTAACAAAACATTGCTGGAGGTATCACAATACCAAACTTTAATTTATACTACAAAACCACAATAATAAAAATAGCTTAATACTATCTCCAAAATAGACACACAAATCAATGGGTAAAGGCTGAAGTCCCAGGTATAAGTACCCACAATTACAGCCTTTTTATTTCTGAAAAGGGGCACGAAATCTTCAAAAAATGGTTTTGGCAAAATTGGATATCCACATGCAGAAGTTTAAAACTGGACATGTACTTGTCACCATGTACAAAAATCAACTCCAAATGCATGAAGGAACTTAATATTAGGTAAGAGACTATAAAAACCCTAGTTGAAAGAGTAGAGAGTGGATTGACCAAGGCCAACATTTCCTACACAGAAACCCAATAATACAGGCACCAGAATCAACACTCAACAAATGGGATTTTATGAAATTAAAAAGCTGCTGCTCAGCTAAAGAGATTGTAAACTGAGCAAAAAGGCAACACAGAGATTGGGAGAAAATCACTAACCACATATCTAATAGAGCTCTATTATCCAGAGTGCACAAAGAAATTAAAAAATTATACACCAAGAGATAAATAGCCCAATTTGAAAGTGAGACTCAGAATTTGAAAGAAACTTTCCAGGAATGAAATTGAAGTGTATAACAAATATCTTAAAAATGTTCCACATCCCAAGCCACCAACAAAATGCAAATTGAAAAAAAAACCCCTGAGATATCATCTCACCTGGGTCAGGATGATGAAAATCCACAATATAAACAACACCAAATGCTGGAGAGGATGTGGAGAGAAGGGAAATCTCATACAGTGCTTGGTGGGATTTAGGTTTATACAACCAGTCTGTATTTCAGAATGGCGATTTCTAAAAAATGTTATTGAAATGATACATAACCCTGCTATACCACTACTAGGAATATATAGGACTTCACTGAAGTGACACGAGCACAACCATGTTCCTTGCAGCAACATATATAAGAGCAAAGTCATGGAATCAACCCAAATGCCCAACAGTTGATGAATGGATAATGAAAATGTGTTACATTTATACTATGGATACTACTCAGCCATCAAAAATATAAATTAATGAAGTTTGCCTGGAAATGGATGGAATTAGAAGAAATTTTATTGAGTGAAGTGTCTCAGACATAGAAAGTTAGACACTGTATGTACTCCCTAATAAATGGATCCTAGTTACAAACCCACTTAATGACATGCTCAATGGTTAATCTGTGTAATATCCACTATAATCACAAAGGATTATAAAAAGGAGAAAAGCAGAAAGCAGATCTCCAAAGAAAGGAGACAAAAGAATAGAGAAATTAGGCCATGGTCATGTAGTGCATGTAAGTAGTAAGACATTTGTCACAGCTCACTTTTACCTCCTTTCCTGTTCACTTGAGACAGAAAAGGTTTGATCTTCCCAGTCAGGAAGGATATAGAGACTGGCAGATAAATTGTAACCAACCATCAAATGTGCAACTGACCCTCTAACTTCTGTGTCCTATTCCTATTCTTCCTTCTATCTTAGAACCTCTTATATTATGATCTTTGTTTAAATGGTTTTTAACTTTGGTTAGGAGAAACTTCAATAATCAATCACTATGCAGCTAAGGGCAGTGCATGAACAGCAAAATGGAAAGCAGAAACCAATAATAATTCAGAACACCATAGACCCTACAATATTCACACAGAACCAGACCAGCCAAATCTCTCCAGATCCTAAATCTCTGGGAACCTCGTGGAAGGAGGAGCTGCAAGGTTGTGAGAGCCCAAAGATGGGGAGGACCAAAGATATGCAAGATACTCCACACAAGTCAGGGCTGCAATTTCTTTCTCCTAACTATGGTAAGTGTAGTTATTTATCACTGATATTTGTTTACCTGACTTTTTTTCACCTTTATAAATTCAGCCCTCATGCATGCATTTAATTTATGCATGTTGTTTTTCTCCTATGATTTCCATTTCACTAATGTGAAAAACCAAATATTGGTAATCCAAATGTTGGTATTAATAGAGAAAGGTAAAATGAAAGATTATTTCCATACAAAAACAAACCTTTCAGGAATTTTTTTATCTTTATGTCATTTCTTTAAAGACATTTCTTTGAAAGAGTATGATTGACTAGTCTAGAAAGAAAATTACACATGATGGAAGGAACATGATGGTAATCAGAAGACACGTATGAAGTGATCAAGTAGCAAATTCAACCTACGAAAATAAAATAATACTAAGAACATTGTTTGTCTTTTAAATCTGTAGCTGTTGTAATGTACTCCAAACATGTTATAGTTAATGTTTTTAATGCTCATCAGAAGCTGAATTCCAAATAATTTATTTGAACATTGTTCTAAATTGTTGGGCCTACACTAGTACATTTTACGTTCCCATATAACTCAAAACTCAAAGAATTTTTAATTATCATTCTAAACTGTAAAATTTTAGCATTAATAGAAAGGTTCACTCTGCCTTGTGCCATTGCTTATGCATACTATTCATCATAAGGTTAGAAGAGAAATTGAACTACATTCTATTCATAGCTTTGTTTTCTCAATATCTGTTGCCAACTAATATGACCATTGTACTAATTTGAGCCTTTTCCTCTTCTTTACAAAGTTTAAATTCATAATTTGAATGATGTGTTGTAATGCATTTGTAATTAATTTATAGACGTCCTAATATACACATGAAATTCCATTACAGACGAACAATGAGAGGGAAAAAATAGTCAGTCTCTACCAAGCTATGAACAAATTTTCCAATTTTAATGAAAGTAGATATCTCAGTCATGCTGGGAAACAAAAATGTATGCTTTAACTACATAGATTTGCTAGAGCTTGCTAATGGAGATCATTCCATTCATCTGCTCAATATTCACCAACAATTTCTCATCTCTTTAAGAGTGAAAGCCTGCAGTCCTTGATGGTGATCATTTACAACTAAGGGGGTATGATCTCACCAGAAGGGGAGGGCATATAGCCTGGCAGATAAAAAGTAACCATTTTGCAAATGGGTGATTGACCCCTCCCTCACTGAGATTTCCTACTTTTATTACATCTACCCTTGAATATGCTCTTATAATAAGACTCCAGTTTAACAGCTTTTTGTCTCTGGCCAGGGGGTGACATCCGATACCCATCAGGATGGAGGGAAGGGCATTGCAGGAGCAGCAAAACTGCAAAAGAAAATCAACAAACCACAATCCAGATCTTCAGAGACTCTATATCAACCACCTAGAACTAGGCCAGACTAATCTCTCCCCATCCTGAAGCTCAGGGACATTTGCAAAAGAGGGTAAGAATGTAAGAGGGTAAGAATGTAAGAGCAAAAGGATAGGAGGAGCAATGATTTGCAAGATACTCCACACAAGTTAGGGCCGAAGCAATCATAATTGGACTTTGCATGCCCTGCGCAATGTCCAACACACTGTTGACCCCACAAAGTCTAGCATCTGCTAAAGGCACTAAGATCCTTGGAGGCAAGGGATTGGCAGCCACAGTAGTGTTCCTATGCTTAAGGGGAACACGGGGAAGGGTTCAGGGAAATGCCACTGGGTCCTTGTACGTCATTGGAGAGGAGGGCCCAGAGGAGAGTCAGGGATGCACATTAAAAGACTCTCTGGGAATTGGGACGGGAGTCACTGGGGGTTCGGGGGGAGGAGGAGGGAGGGAGGGAACCGGTGTACCTATTAAGTTTGTATGAGCGGAAATAATAATAAAAAATGTTTAAAAAAAGAGTGAAAGCCTGAATGAACTCTACACAATCTGAACAACTGTCTATGATCTCATCTTTCAAATTGCTTTGCTTCATTCCATCCTATCTATATTGGCCTTCTGATATTCTTTCAAAGGCCAAAATTTTTATATTTGATTTTCATCATAAGTGATGCTCACTACCACCTACAAATCTCACTCTATTGCCTTCTGATTTTTACTTAGATACTATAATAAGTGAAATTTTCATGGTATGTTTTATTTAAAATTATATTCCCAATTCCACTTTTCTATTTCATTTTGTTTCTTGACACATTTGCAATGTGCTATATCATTTGCTTTGTTTATATTTTTATCCTTGCAAGTTTACTAGCTTCATAAAAACAGATTTTTTTCTTTTTTATTTTCTCCTACATCTTTGATGTTTTTTAAAATAGGTTTATATAAATACTTCTTTTGTGAACAAGTGTGTCAGACCTGGCAAGCATAAAGGAAATATTTCCATCTTATTAATACACTATAGACATTCAATTTTGTTTTCAATTAGTTACATATGTTCTAATAACTTTCTTTTTGTGTACCCCACTCTTCATTCAGAACGAAGGTTTCTTTTTAGTTTCCTAAAATGTAATGTGACGTTGACTTACATTTTCTATTAAAGAACAGACTGAAACGTTTCTAAAAGGAATGGTCATCTCTTAAGTATTAGTATTTGTGAAACCCAAAATATAAATAGTATTTCAGTATTCACTAATAGGATAAATTATTACAGCAAACTGCACACCAAAGCATAGACGTTCTTCTTTTTGCTCATATGCTACAACATAAGAGTGTGCTCAAAGTTTGAAAATTCAACATTATTCATATTCTAAATGGAACTTCCTGGAAAGTGCACATATATTAGGGGATGGGTAAATAATGTAGAGGGTGTCCTCAAAAATAATAGGATCCCTTGAGCTCTGATCTGAGATCAATTACTTATACTGTTGCAAATTTCATTGTAGAATGTGTATGAAATATTTATTTAGTAATATGTCATCAGCTGAAATGGACTGGTAAGTAAAGTAAATAATTAATATATAACCACTTTGAACAACAGCAAGTGTTTTAATCATGAGACAACTGAAGAATCCCTCAGCATACACTAATAGGTACCACTGCCAGTCTGGAAAATTTCAATGTAATTATATAAAAATAATCTTAGGGTTTTCTAGATTTTTGCTGGCAAAACCTCCTACCCCTTCCTTGAAAACCACATCATACATGATCAGTAACATATTCTCAACTTTTTTTAAAAATTGTCATGTGAGAGAAGAGGACTGTTTGTAAAAAATGAATTAACATATTGAATGCTTTCAAAATGAATAAGAAATTTAATGCAGAAAATATTTTTTCAGGAAAACGTTCATTGTCTCACACATACACATACTTAAATATATCCTATTTACTTATAAGACATGAAAATGCCTCTCTTCCTACTCAATAGAATCCATGCTTATGTCTGCACACATCACATTTACATAACAGTTTTTGAGACAAGTCCTTCTTTACTATGCAACTCAGGCTAATGTGAAATTCATAATCCTCCTACCTCAGTATTCCAATGTTAGAATTACTGGGATACATTGTCATAACTGAATTGTTTGCTCTATATTTTCTCAAAGGTTGGAAAAATTCTGATTGTGCTGCTGTTTGCTTGACAGTCAAAAAGGGAAACTTTGGCAGATAATATCTTTCAATTATCTGCAACTTTAATTTTTGGGGGCAGGGGAATAGGTCTCAGTAGGCTTACTAGTAAGATTTGTAATGATAGAATAATAATCATGGAATAAAATGTGCAGAAAGAAATTATAATAAATTCTGAGTTTTTGTATCAGAAATTTAAATTTTTGAGATTGTGAGTATAAAGTTATTACAAAAGTTTAATTTCTTCTTACTTGTACTTAGCACATTTTGACAAGACTAACCTGAGACATTGGAATATTTGAGCTAGAGCAGAAGGGGAATTTAAGAAAAGTTTTTGATAATTATGTATAAATATTATAAATATTTTTATTTTTCAAGAAGAATAAACAGTTACACATTTAAAGTACAGTCTTGCCTTCAACAAGCTCACTAGTTTTTCAGGAAGTATCATATACTACAATTAAGTTTCAGCCATATTTAATTAAGTGCAAGTATAGGGATATACAATAGGTTTAAAAGAATATTAAGACACATGAATTAATGAAATTTGCTGTGAAATGCATGGAATTAGAAGAAATAGAAATGGATAGATAGATTATAGATTAATTGAACTTGCAATAGTATTCTAATTTAATGTGAACTTTGTAAGTGATGGTGTATTTTCTAAGTTTACATTCTTCTTAAAGAGCTATAAGAAAACAGTTAGGCATCACCCCTATCCTATCCCATCCAAACCCACATGTTCTCCTTTCCAGCAAGTCTTCCTTCCATTCCCTCATTACCTTGCCTTGTGATCTCTTGTGTCCCATTCAGGACATTTGCATTGGTATTGGAGCACCTGCTAAAGTATGAAGGTCCCACTAGTGCATAGACTATCAAATTAAGAAACTCCCCATCTCTTCTCCTTCACCAGTTGCAAACATCCTCTCAGAGTTGTGTTACAATGGTTGAAATTCTTCTTTTGTGGAGAACTAGCAGATACAGACACTGCTTCATTAAACTGTTGAGTACAGCAGCCATCGTATGAATAGAGCCTGTCTGTACTACCTCTCTGTATCCTTAAGCTCTTACATTCTTACCTATATCTCTTCAGCAGAGTTCCCTGATACATGGGCGTGGGACAATTTAGATATCTTCTTGATAGCTAAGCTTTCCAAAGTTGATTTTTCTTTGCACTTTGGCCACTTATTGTAGCCTGGATTTCATATCCTCCATTGCAGAACACTTCTTGGTTAATTAATTGCTGAGTACTCCTTTGATCTAGGAATATAATGGAAATCTTTTAGATTAGATGGTGTTTTACTTTCAAGTATAGGTAACACAAAGAAACTTGTTCCTAACTAGGGCCTATGGTCTTCTCTTGAGCAGGAGTTTGGCTAGGTTTATAGTTCCAGGAATGTGTTCTCCATCATGAGAGAATATTTAATGCCAACAAGAAAGTGATTAGTTATCTGAGTGTGCATATAAGAACTTTGCACTCTCCCCTCTGTTCCATTACCTTCCCTCTCCCCACCTTCTACTCTTCTCTTATTCACTGTGTCTTCTGATATAATTTTCTTTTTATTATTTATTTATTTATGTATTTATTTATTTAGTGTGTGTGTGTGTGTGTGTGTGTGTGTGTGTGTGTGTGTGTGTGTGGTTAGAGAGCACTCTGTGTCCATATGGAAGACCAACTTTGACTTTGGGAATTATCCTGGATTGTTTCTATCTCCATTTTCTTCAATCTGGGATTTCCTATGCTCCACCTTCCAGGGCCAGAGGTGCAGGCTGTGGTAGTATAAGTCTGGTGTTTTTACAGGATATTTGGAATCCAAACTCAGGCAGGTCCTTCTGCTTGGGAAGCAGAGAGTCTTAATCCCTGAGTCATGAATCCAGACTCCTGATATCTTTTTCTAAACCACCTTCCATTATTTATTCTTACTTCTTTATTATTCTGGTCCTAACAATCATTGTGTTTGAGGAGTATGAAAAACTGGGAATACTTAATGTAATTGCTTAGATGTATAATTGACCTACTTATGTTTTACCTTATTTAATTTGTTCATTTCCTCACCAACTGTTTGAATTATCTAGTTGCTTTGGTTTACAATATAGAGATTAAAAGAATTCTGTGATTGGACATCTCCCACAACACATATATAAATAGTGACAAATAAAAGAGCGATAGGCCAAATAATAAAAGTAGGAAACATTTAATAGATTATATAAGAAGATTGAACTTTACTCTCTAAGGATGACATCAATAGAAGCTACAAATAAATCACAAAAAGTATTTACATTGCAAAGTGACATGTCAGATGATGGTTATGTAAAAATTGAGTCAGAAAGGTCAAAAATTGCATTTGATAAGACTAGCTAGGAAATGACTGCAATCATCTAGTCAAATGAGTATAAAGGTTCAGTCTAAAGCATCAGGGATTGAAAAGAGATGACTATTAGAACAATGTTATGTTAATATGGAATATGGGGTTGAGATAAATCTATTTTGAGTGAGTCTGAAACTTCTGGCTGGAAAATTTACTGCTGGTAGCCAGTATATTTTATATAGTACTATATAGGTCTGGGGAAGGAGTCTGTGATGATCAATTAGTGCTATTGTAAAACAAGAAACCTGTGGACATCTATTTAGAAAAATTATGTTTACAATTTATTTCCTTCATCTTATTGTTAAGAAAGATTCTTAAAGAGTAAAAGGCTTATGGGTTTTTTGGAAATCAGATGATAATTGAGGCTTTGACAATGCATTTATCCAGGGTTATTATAATGCGTGAAAAGATTAAAGATAAAATTCATATACACAAACACACACACACACACACACACATTTCCCTTAATTCTATTCTTGAGAAATATATAATACATACCTATTAAGCAAAAATTAAACAAAAGTTGTTGACTCGCTGTATGTCAGTATTTCATGTCAAAGTGAGGTACAGTATAATTTTTACTCTTTATAACATTGTAATACAGAATTAAATTTTAAGAATTTATTTACTGTTGAAATCATTTAAAATAATCATTGATGGAATATTTTAATTTTTCTCCCCAAAGAGTGTATAGGTTAACAAGAGACAAAGAATAGATTTCTAACTATGATACAATAATTTGGAAAATTCTGGAAGTACTTAGTGTTTCTAGAATAAATATTGCTTCTCTAAATTTCTATGATTTAAATATGTAGGTAATAATAGTTATGCTTGTTCACATTTACATGTACATTGAATTAGTTAATTAGTTATTCAGTGAAGTGACTTGATAATTTTATGCATATGTGTGTATTTGTGTGTGTGTATATACATGTATCACTGTGTTTTATGATACAGTCATTTAGTCTTTCATAAAACAAAAAGGGACAGGGGCTGGAGAGGTAGCTCAGGGGTGAAGCCTCTGCCTTGCAGGTGGAAGTTCCTGAGTTCGGATCCTAGACCCCACGTATACATGCTGGACAGAAGCGGGGGCGGCCTGCATTTCTGGTCCCGGTAGGGTGGAGCCTGTGAATCCCGGGGCAGAGTAAATGAGGAGGTGGAGGCCGTCCATGGTGGTTCTCGAGTTTGACGGTGGTTCTACACACACACACACACACACGCACGCACACACGCACAATTGAATAAATAATTAAAAAGGGACAAAAACAATAATTGTGTTAGTATTGACATGCTCTATGCATATCATCTTTCCTTTTGAATCACTTTTTAGTATGCTAATATATTTTCTTGCAGCCAAAATCATATTTTGTGTGTTTTTTCAATGAACTGAAATAGAGAACATAACTATATGGAAGTCATTAAGTAAATATCACCAGCTTACTAAAAAAGAATGAGGTACAGCAATTTTCTAGTTGAATTGTGTTTGTGTATATGACTTGCTCAATACTGTTGGGCTTGTAAAGTGATGTGTCTATTTAACTTCTACTTCATAATGAACCAGAAAGAAAAAAATTCCTAAAATTATCATTTCCTCATTATTTCTACCCTTTTATTTCCACTCATACAAACTTAACAGGTACACTGGTCCCCTCTTCCCTCCAACCTTCCACCACCCTGTGCCCCCCTCCCCTCCCCCCTCCACTCCCCCCCTCCCCATCCCCCAGTGCCTCCCCCTCCCATTCCCGGAGCATCCTTTAATGTGCATGCCAGACTCTCCTCTGGGTCCTCCTCTCCGATGAGGTGCAAGGACCCAGTGGCATTTCCCAGAACCCTTTCCCGTGTTCCCCTTAAGCATAGGAACACTACTGTGGCTGTCAATCCCTGGCCTCCAAGGATCTTAGTGCCTTTACCAAATGCTAGACTTTGTGGGGTCAATAGTGTGTTAGACATTGCGCAGGGCATGCAAAGTCCAATTATGATTGCTTTGGCCCTAACTTGTGTGGAGTATCTTGCATATCATTACTCCTCCCATCCTTTTGCTCTTACAATCTTACCGCCCCTTCTTCCACAAATTTCCCTCAGTTTCTGGATGGGGAGAGATTAGGCTGGCCTAGTTCCAGGTGGTTGATATGGAGTCTCTGAAGTTCTGGATTATGGTTTGTTGTTTTTTTTTTTTTTTTTTTTTTTTTTCCAGTTTTGCTGCTCCTGCAATGCCCTTCACTCCATCCTGATGGGTATTGGATGTCACTCCCTGGCCAGAGACAAAAAGCTGTTAAACTAGAGTCTTGTTAAAAGAGTATATTCAAAGGTAGATGTAATAAAAGTAAAAAACCGCAATGAGGGAGGGGTCAATCACCCATTTGCAAAATGGTTACTTTTTATCTGCCAAACTATTTCTATTCTTTTAACAGTCAGTCGACACTTTTTTCTACCTTGGGACATAAAAAAATTGATATCAAAATAAAAAGATAAGCACATTTATGCACAATTCATAGCAATGAAAACCTGGAATAGTTATAGGAATATTCGAACCTTAAGCTAAATGTCTTGACTAAAATACATTTTGTGAACTGGAATGGATTTTAAGAATATTTTGGCTTATGGTTTGCCTGTGGATTTTCATTTCTAGCCATCTAAATTAGTCCCTGGTTAAACATCTACTTTCTAAATGCAGAATTTCTCTTCTCCACCTACACTTTTTGGTAGTTATCTATCATAGTCAGCTATCCACTTAATTTTTCATTTAGGAAAATGTTTAATGTCTCCTTTGTAGTAATTTTTAGTTTATAATTTATTTCCCTTGGATGTAACTTGGAAGACAGTGTTTCAAAGGATAAAAATGGTTTTAGTTATCATGCCAAGGAGTAAAAGGTGACTTTATTTCTATTTTAATCAAAATACCATTCCTTTTGTAGTGTGTTATAGATATAAATCAAAAGATAATTAATATTCATTCTGTGGATTTTTATATGAAATCATCTACAACTCGACTATGGGGCTTTTGAAAACAGAAAACAACAACACAAGAGTAAGTGTCTTTTTGCTCTTACAAATCATTAGAAAATGAAATTTACCATTATGCTATTCAACCTAATGAAAGTTCTAAGTTTAAAATTGATTTAGTTTAGATGTTGTACGATACAAGTATAATTTTAATATAATAAATTTGTATTTTATACCTTACTAAACCCCTCCTCTGTAAATCCCAACCCATTTGGTCTCTTTTCCCCCCAGTCTCCTTCCCATTTCTTCATCCCCTTACTTATGAGATTCATTGGGTCTGATTTAGTAAATGTTTGGATCTACTTTCAAATGATTTTCTCCAGTATTAAATATCCTTATATACCTTTATAAATGACAATTCTTTTATGAAGTGTTTAAGCTATGTCTCCCAAGCCCAGGAGTATATAAAGTGGAGAAGATAAAGTTTAGTTCTGTCTAAGGACAACAATCACTCTTCAGTTCTCTCCTATTACATATAATTAGACTATCAACATTGTTCCCAAAGGGTATTTACTAAGCTCAAGCTGTTCTTTAAAATTCTCAGTATAGTGTTGGAAAGTGAAATTGGAATTCAATCCAGATCTGTTATATACACAACTTTGAATTATATATGTCTACAATTTCAAAAGTCTGCACATTTTTAACTCAAAGTAAATTACGGTTTCATTAAAAAGCTATAAACATTTCCTCAAACCTACTGTTTCTGCTACAAGTTAGTGACAGCCACAGCATTTTCTCATGTATCCCTATCTTTAAAAGCCTATTATAGAAATAGAATAAAGCTAAGCAATTTCAGATAGATAAAAATTAAGTGATCTGGTAGAAAAATTCATTTTCTCTATTGATACATGTGTGGAAAAGTGAGTCACTCTGTCTAGGAAAAGTTTACAGAATATTCGTATGTATTTTCAGAAATGGTTACATAACAAATGTGAAAATTTAAAATGTTTTTAAAATGTTTATAATGGTTGTGCTATCAGTAAGATTGAATTTTATAATATCACCTTTTAAAGATTGTTATGTTGGTTTGAATTCTTTTCTGATTTCAAAATATTTTGTCCTTTAGTTATTCTACATGGGATTCATAGATGGTTATGTATATTATGTAATATACATACTGAGTCAACTTCTTTTAGTGTTTTCATCCCAATAAGATTTTTCCCAACCCCCATTAACTCCAACTATGTTTTAAGTTTGCAATACAAGTGAAATTTCCTTCTAAAAACCTTCATGACTGTAGAGAGACTCGGCCACCGGACGGGGAGTTTGTCAGAGCAAATCTCAGTTTATTGGGGTGTAACAAAGCAGCTTATATAGACAAAAGACCACAAGGCACCCAAACCGGCAGCCAATTGTGTCAAAGGTCAATACATCCTTCAGGTGTTAGTGGTCAAGTCCAATGTCAGTCAGCACAGAAGGCAGGTCCATACCTGAAAGCCAATTAAGGTTCTCTGTAATGTGATCAAGGTTACACCCAGGACACTAGCCCTCAGCGCCATCTTTAGTCCCATGTGATCGGCCATGCCCTGGGGCAAATCCTGGCCCTGGCCCAACACATGATAAGGTAAAATGTTTGTCGTAATTTTTCCCTGCTCAAAAATTTTTCCTTTGTGGTATTTTCATAACTCTTGACTTCCAAATATTTTCATTTTATTTTATTAATACCATCTCTCTTTCCAAGTCAGCCATATGAAGTGGACTGACTATAAAATGTATTCCCCATTATTTGTTTCTTCTGTAAAAAAAGCTTAATATTAAGGTGTTCTGGTTGTGGAATGATGGCATGATTGAAAAAAGAGGGAGAGTGAGGGAAGAAAAAAGGAAGGGTAGAAAGGATGCATTAAAAAAGAAGGAACTAAAAAAAATAAAATTCTTGTTCAGATGATATACAGTATAGCAGACTTTAGTCTCTTCTTTGATGTTAGAGACTTACCATTATAGTGACCTCATCTATTTTTGTATATATGATTGCTATTCTGTGTTATTCAGTTAGGCCTTTCAGTTACCAAGAGACACCCTCAAATAAGCATAAAATAAAGTTTCGCCTCTTGATCTAAGTCATGATTGAACAGGATGAAATTTTTATACATGTTATGTGTGGATACATTCTAATAAAATTTTCTGTAGTGGACAGCAGAAATCATGTTCAAATTTTTAAGTGTAACTTACTACTTTTATATAAGAAAGATTTTTCTTAGAAGAAAGAAACAAAATAATTTATTCTACCAATTTAATGAAAATAGTATGGAATGATGATGGATGCAAAACACATGTGAAAATCATCCATTCCCACAGGTTCAAAAGCATCTGTTTTCTTTTCAGTAACAATCAGATTTCAGATGGATATTGAATCTTTTACTTTATTATTTATGGATATTACTAAGGCACTGTTTATTTTATAAAGTTATTTTTTAAAGTTCTTATTGAAGTGCTCCCTCAACACTGTTATTTTGCTTTATTTCATTCCCTATAGACATGGCAAATTATACTTTAAGATTCATTTAAATGTCTCCCATGTAAATATTGATTGAATTTTTTTGACTTTCAGTAATAACATGCTTCGTTTAAAAATTATATAGCAGTTTTAATTGGATGTAAAGTTGGGGCTGAAGAGGTGGCTCAGGGGTTAAGCCTCTGCCTTGAAGGCACAAAATCCTGAGTTCAGATCCTAGACCCCATATGTAGACGCCAGGGGGAAGCGGAGCATCCTGCGTTTCTGGTCCTGGTAGGGCGGAGCCTGTGAACTCCAGGGCAGAGTAAACAAAGAGGAGGTGGAGGCAGTCCTTGGTGGTTCTTGAATTCACCCATGGTTCTACACACACAAACACGTGCACACACACACATGTGCACACACACACAATTGAATAAAAATAAAATTAATTGGATGTAAAGTTAAAAGCAGAGAAAGGGTAATGTTTAGGACTGAATTACAGCATATATTTAATTTTCAATCTGAAAGAGTAAAACTTGAGTAAAAGACGTAGAGATCTGAAGCTCATTTCCTTCATATAGTTTCTTTCTGTTTCAGCCATAATCTAACAGACAGTATTGCAAAGTGCAGGAAAGCAGTCTCCCTGAGCAAAACCAAAATATAATGGCTAAGTGTTGTGTCACTGGAGGTAGACATTCAGACTCCCTGATACTTTAATTTATGATTTAATTTTTTATAATAGAGCACAGTTGCATCTCTGTCTCAGACAGGAAAGAGAAAAATCATGACAAGTTAAATCATTAGGGGGTTTGTATCTACTTACCAATTTTTAAAATACTTTCTCCATTTTCAGTGTCTCAAATCTAGAAGCTTCCCTTGATAATAAAAGAAATATGATTGGGTTATTATCTGTCAAAGATAAAGTACAGTGACTCATACAAAATTAAATAAAAGACAATTGTAAAAACTAAAATGATATCATTTCCTCCACACTCACATAACCTTGTTCATATTTACCTTGAGTTTATAAATATGCACTTAGATACTCTTATCTTTTCCTATTTCCTGTACTCTGATCAATGTTTCTATGACTTATGGCTATAAAAAACCACCTACTTCATGAGAACATATGGATTGTAAAATAAAACAAATGGAAATGTCATTATACTCTAAAAGCATTCAATTGATATTTATTATGTTTCATAGATTAAGTTTTATCAAGTGTAACAGGAATTTTGACTGTATTCACCTCCATACTCTCCTTTTAATTCTTCTACCCATTGTTTCTCCCACTAGTCTCCTTCCTTCTTCCAGTCTCCATTTTGATTTATGATGTAATATTACTTATACAAAATATGGAATTTGAAAATCTGTGAGGTTTTTGATCATTTGATATTCAAAATATGGCTGGGTTTGAAACACTTCTAATTTTTGACAGTGTAGAAAATTTTGTTTAATTTGTATGCTTGATTTGTATGACTTGCATTCTTATTGTAAGAATTACTATGTTTACTGTGTTTATTTCGACTGATATATGTAGCTTCAAATGGCAAATTTATCTTTGTTAGAGTCATAGTTAGATACATTTCTCAACTCAATAGTTGAGGGTTTGAACTCTGGGCATATTTGTAGATAATTACTTGAGTTAAACCCCAAGTGAACCTGCAGGAGATTGTCTAGTTGATAGGGAAGACCCAGCCCATGGTGCAGAATTAGCCCCTGGAAAGGTAGTAAAATACAGAGAGCTAGTTGAGGAAGTTGGCATTCTCCTGTATACTTGGTCAAACATGCTATCAGGCAAATGAGAATTGTCCTTCTCTCAGTTATTATGTGGATGTGGTGTGACCAATTCTCTTAGCCCCTTGTTTAATGCTACATGGTCTCCTATCAAGTCGTACTAAAACATGTAACTGGAAAATCGTGAGAGATAATAAACCACTTGTTCCCTTAAGCAGTTTTGTAATGATTTCATCAGCAACTATTTATGGTAATTGCTATAGTTAGTCAAAATAAGTCTGTTATCTTTGGAATCACAAATAGACAATGATGAGAACATGGGAGCTATAAAAAGAAATGATAACCACTTGGTACATGAATATATGAACAAAACATAAAAAGAAAGAAGTTTAGAACTGCAGTTTTTCTGCCTATGGTAACTATGATGAACATGATATGTCTTACACCTTTTTATTCAATGCCCACTTTGTATCATGAGTTGTGCAGAGAGTATCTATTATAGGTAGGCATCATTTGTTAGAACCAGTCTCTAAATAGACTCTAGGTTTATCAATGAGTAATTGAATGAAATCAAAGCAATTTGTTTTCTGATAAGGCCCACTTTTATTTTATTCTGTGTCATATTGGCAGCATGACTGTAAACATGGACTCTCACTTAACCTGAAGCTTTTTGATTTGGTAGCACTAACTATACAACAGGAAATGTTCACGGAGCCTCTGGACTCAGCCTTTGAGTGCTGACATGAAGCACATTGAAAAGTTGAAATTTATACATTTGGGATAAATAATGCAATGAAAACTTAACATTTTCACTGTTATGGTTGCATTTTGGTGTCGACTTTTCAGTTGCAGACTGTTTGGGGTGCAGCTATGGAAGATTAATGGTTATAATGGCCCCTGAAAAAGTCTGCAAGTACTTGATTGATTGCTGTTGAAAACCCAGGCCACAGTGGGTGGTACTTTCCAGTGGTGGACCAGATAATAGGAGGTGCAAGGAGGAAGGACTTGCTTTTCCCTTATCTGGTGTAGAGTCCACTTGCTGTAGAGTCCACTCTGTGTGCATCATTTGCTTGTAGAGCATCGTGGCCTTCGTTGTTGCTGCTGCTGCTGCCTCTGTCCTCGGCTGACTTAGAGCTTCACCTTTTCTACCATGTTGTTGATGTTTCTGCTGCTTTTGGAGCCTGGTCTCTAGGCCTTGCTACTGTTCACTGTTCATTGCCAACGTCAGAGCCCAGCTGTTCTTCACCGATGTCGGAACCCAGTGTCTTTGACTCTCCAGAGAAGTAGAGGCTAGGGACCTTCTTGGGATCTTGTGGCTTTGTGGAACATTCCAGTCAAGAATGAGGAGGCTGTGGGTGACTATTTTGAAGGACACTATTTTATTGTTATTTTAATAAAGTTATTTATATACATTACATTCTATAAATTCTCTTTCTTCAGAGAACCCTGACTAATACATTCACCAGTCACTCAATGTGTTTTTAAAATCACTATAGTATATGTGTATATATATATATATATATATATATATATATATATATAGACATTTAAACCAGAGGAGATGGGATGGTGTCTTCGATTTGAGTCTTAAAATTTTTTATTTTTTTTTTGTGAGGACTTGCACATGCCTGAATGTGTGTGTGTGTGTGTGTGTTTGTGTATGTGTGTGTGTGGAAGAGAGAGAGAGAAAGAGAGAGTTATGTGTGTATACCAGGGGGAACTCTGTGTCCTTGATTGCTTCTACGTCCTTTTTGCTTTGTTTTGGGATTTCTCAGCCTTTGTCTTCCAGAGCAAGAAGTACAGGCCACTGCCATTTCTGTCTGGAGTTTTTATGTGGGATATGGGATTCAAACTTAGGCACTTCTGCTTGAGATGCAAAATCTTAATCTCTGAACCACCTCTCCAGCCCAGTTTTTGAGTTTTAGAAACTAGTTTGTAGTCAAATGCCACAGAAGAAAGTATAAACTCATGTATTTTCAGATTTTTATTTTTTTATTATGTGACTACATATAAATAGTGCCATTTTAGCAAATCGACCCTCAGGATTCCTAACATGTATTACATAAAACAGATGCCACTGAATTTGTAAGATGGGAAAATGTTTCGGGCACTGCGTTGCCTAGAGACCTAGATAACTCCTGTTTATTTTTCTTTTCCAATTTTCAAATGTACATGTCTTTGAGATGAATGCATATGTGTATGACTATTCATATGTGAGTGGGTGCATATTTGTGTAAAGTAGCACATGCACATGCCTGCACATGTGGGATGAGGACCAAGGTTGATATTGGACATCAACTTTAATAGGTCTTCCATATTACTATGTTTATACAGGATTTCTAATCAAACAT
Organism: Typhlomys cinereus; assembly: GCA_023101885.1. NCBI lineage: Eukaryota > Metazoa > Chordata > Mammalia > Rodentia > Platacanthomyidae > Typhlomys > Typhlomys cinereus. Next base: position 2,582,363 of record JALPQD010000332.1, read on the forward strand.
AGATCTCGCTGATAGTGCTTATCTGTCTAGACAGCTTGCTCTGGGTAATCCCAGGCTTTGCCTTCCCAGACTGGATTTACAGGAAGATCAATACACCTACTCACCATTTTCTGTAGGATCTAAAGATCTAAATCTTTGTCCTTTAGATTGCATGGCAAGCTCTTTAACTGTTGAGCCATATCCCCAAACACTAGATATCTTCAAGTAGCCTACTCCAGTGCTGTGATTCCATGACACTGAGAGAATGGTAATGAACATGATTTCTTTCATTTTCATCTCACACAAGCAATTGAATAACATTTTCTGGAATTTCCAAAAATGATGAAAGCTAAAGTTTGATTAAATTGGGATATCTAAAATAATATATAGGGCATGTACTATACTTAGATGATGAACTCATCTCCAATAAGTTATTCTTTTATTCGAAAGGAGGGTTAATGTTATAGTACTATTCTTGTTCCATGAATATATGTACTATCAAATCTTATGTTCCTGAAGCCTAGTTAGTGCCAATTTATATAATATGAAGTTTCTTTTAGCCATAAATTCAATCAGTAAACAATTTTATTATATTATCTGTACATTATCATTGGTCTTCAGTAAGTGTGGAGGAAGAGTTAGGATTCTGAGATAGTTCTTAACAAAAAGAACACGGGAAAGAAATCATTTTTTAATGTACCATGGTATAATATCTTCAGGTTGTCTCTTTTAGTTTCAGGCAACAACCCCATTTCTTTACCACAAAAATTGTTTTAGTTTCATATTGTATTTCTACAATAAATATATGTCCCAAACAAATTCATGGAAAGACATAGTTTATTCATGTTCATGATTTCAGGTGACAGTTCATCGTATGAAAAGTTATCAGGAGGTGTTAATGAAAATATTAACATCTTATCCACAGCAGGAAGAGAAGAGACAAGGGCACATGCATAATTTCTAGCTTGCCAGCTGCCAAAAACTCAGCCAAAGTCCTATTTCTGTTTTCCTGACTCTGGAATGCTTTTACTCACTATGTATGAGGCAGATCTTCCTGTATCATTAAGAAATTAAAATCTTCTATGGGACAGGTCTTCCTGTATCATTAAGAAATTAAAATCTTCTATGGGCTTGTCTCAGATAATTCCTCATAAGTGCGTTTAAAGGTTTCATGCTCAAGAGTCAAGTTGACACCAGAAACTAATTACTAGTGTTGGCAAAATTTAACTGTGCAGCAAAGAAAGTGAACTTAATTCATAAAAATTTGGGTGCATCCTATGTTCCAGTTGCTGTGCATGTATGACATTAATATGAATTAGGAAAAATTCATATATTTGAGGAATACTGAATAATTATAAGATTGGGTCTAACAAATGACATTTTCTTTCCTATGTTAATTTTAAATTACATTATTGATCTTGTTTTACCTGTGAATTATATTTAACTGCACAACAAAATATTTCTAAATTCAATAGTCATTTAATTTTTTAGTCAGAGTCTCACCATGCGACCCAACGCGGGGCTGCCTTTGGTGTAGATGAGACACCTACTCTGGTAAAGTTTGGTGAGCAGCCTCTTTAGTTTTGTGTTCCTGTGTTTACTGTGCCTGAAGGTGAGCAGGTGGCCCCCTCCTCTTCCCCTTTCCCTGTTTGTCCTTAGGAACCCAATTGCTTCCTTGATTTGCTGATAATCAAGGAGCCCCAATTGTTCATTTGATTTCCCCATGATCAAAGAGCCCCTCTAAATTAAGGCTTTTCCTAGCAAGTTCACATGAGAAATTGGTCCCCTCAGAGCTTGGAACCCAGGTCCAATTATATTGAATTGGCCTGACCGGGGGCATACAGACCGGGGAAGTAATGAATCCCTGAAGTCCCTCACTAAGCACAGGATGCTTAGATCCAAAACACCTCTGCATTTGTCCTGCACTAGGTCTCTCCTTGGACATTGGTCACCCTTTTAGAAGTTGTTTTCTCTTTGACCTTGGTTCTAGTCATTGCTTTTTATTTTCTGTGCTTTTTCCCCTTGTCTACTCACCTCCTAGTCATCTCTGCTCCATTACGGATCCTTTCCTCTCCATAATGGATAATTTACCATCCCATCAGAAGGCACCCTAGCTGACTGCCCTTAAGGCTCTACTAGACTTACATAGGATCAAAGTGACTCTGAAGGACTTAGAAGATTTTTGGGAGGAAGCTTTAATCTTAGCTCCTTGGATTTCTCCAGAAAATGTCTGTGACCCACAGATTTGGATGGGAGTGTTCTTCCTGGTGCATAAGAGGGAAGTCCAGGAAGGACATATCCTTCTGGTCCCCTTTGTTCCCATCCTCTTAAGCATCATAGCAAGCCTTAAAGGATCCTCCACTGAGGAAATGTAACTTGTGGAGATAACCCAAAATTTAGTCCTTTGTTCTTCCTCCAGATCCAGATCCCTCCCTTTCCTGGTTGAGGACTCTGCAGAAGGCTCACAGGTCCATGGGAGGGGGGGTGACTCCACCCCCTGCTGACATCTCCTTCCCTCCTCCTCTTCTTCCTATAGCTCTTGACTCCCCCTCTTCCTTGGCTGTATTTTCTGCTTCAGATGATACTGGTCCCCCAATATGTGTCTTAAAATATCTCCTAGAGACTAGAGACCTCAAGGTTAAAAGTACTGGCCTGGAGGAATTTTGGAATGAGGCTATGGTTTTAGCACCTTGGATCTCCCCAGAGAAAATGTGGGCACTGGACCTATGGATGAGGATGCTTTTTCTTGCTAGATGTTTTTCATAATTAAGCTATGCTGCCAGACTTAACTAATATGAGGTCTTGTTTTAAATAAAGTTTTCTAAATGTTATCCACCTTTGATAAAGCTTTCAAGGGTAATTCTAAGACAGTTGCTGGTAAATTGTACAGTTGCTGGTAAAATGTTGTTCATGTGCTTGTATGTTTATGGTCTGTGTGAGTCTGCAGCTAACTTGTCTTCTGCTGTTGCTTCTCGCCTGACTCCTGGGGTCCGGGTGGTGACCCCGTCGCTGGCTCGCCCATTGGCCTTGTGCCCATGAGGCCTCTGCCATTTCCCCTATTCTCCCGGCTGGCCCGGCAGGGGATTTGGCAACAACCACGCAATCTAGGCACCCCTCAAACTCAAACACCTTGTGACTTAGATTATTGAGGATTGTATGATATGTGACATCACATGTAACTGTCTTTTGTATTCATTTTCATATATGTACATAATTCATTGTAAATATATTACGCTCCCTTTCCCACTTTTTATGTCCTTTTTGCCCCCTCCAATGTCTCCTTCTTTCTGCAAGTCCCTTTCTAGCATTCATGCTCTTTTTTTTGTTGTTGTTATGTTTTGTTATCCAATGAGTTTAACCAGGATCCTCTACATGATCATAGCTTTGGGACTACCCAGTAAAGCCTGTTGGGCTCACCAATGGATATATAACAGATGTAGGGGATCTACCTACAGTACAACATATCAATAACCACTGTTCGGCAGGGTGGGATAAGGGAGGCATAAAGCACCATGAGCCACTCTCTCATCCATGCCTGATTATTGACATGTCAGTAGTTTTGCAGGCTCTGGGCAGACAACAACAGCTGCTACAAATTCATAACTATAATGCTCACATGCCTTTTTGCAGTCCTTCTTCTCATATTCTTGCATTTACTTGCCTTCTACCACTTCCTCTGTGATGTTTCGTGAATCTTAAAGGGGTAGATAGAAATGTCTTCTTTAGAGCTGATCACCCAACAGTCGAGAATTCTTAGCATCTTGAGAATCCATGATTCTCTGCATTCACTACCATTCACTGAAAAAAAAAAAGGTTAGTCTGCTTATGGCTAAGAGAAACACTTTTTTTTATTATTATTATTATTATTTATTCAACTGTGTGTATGTGCGCGCGTGTCTGTGTGTGTGTGTATGTGTGTGTGTGTATGTGTGTGTCTGTGTATGTGTAGAACCACTGACGAATTCGCGAACCACCATTGACGCCTCCACCTCCTTCTGCCCTGGGATTCACAGGCTCCGCCCTACCAGGACCAGAAGCGCAGGCCGCCCCCGCTTCCGCCTGGCGTCTATACGTGGGATCTGGGATCCGAACTCGGGACCTTCCGCCTGCAAGGCGGAGGCTTAACCCCTGAGCCACCTCTCCAGCCCCCTAAGAGAAACACTTTTATGTGACTATAAACATAGATATCTAGAAGGATATTTGATGCCATACCAATTTAGCTAAATAATAGTATTAATCTTCATCTAGGATTTATGATCTTACCAGACATTGCTTCTTAACCAAATTTACATTATCAGAAATGGGTTATTTCCCATGAATGGGCCTAATATTCATCAGAGAGTTGTTTTCTTGTCATTATTGCACACCTAGATTAAGTTTTCTGGCAGGTGAACCACACCTTGATAGTATTAATGTTTCCTTTTCTCTTCCAGCCCTTGCATACAACCTTGTGGCACAATAAAAGCTAGGTGTAGGGAGCAAGTTTCTGGCTCAGTTCTAGCTTGATCTCTCTGGGTCACATAATCAAAGTGTGAGGTGTCTTCAAGAATGTGGCTTTATCATATAATTCTGCACACCTGACTTTCAATTGTTTATTAACTAAAATGTAATAAGGAACAACTTTCACTGCTGCTTTTATTCAGGCATAGGGACACAAAGTTTTTCTTGTTTCTCTTGTTTAAGTATAGCTTAAAAAATCTCTTACAGTATACATTGCTCAAGCAACTTATCCATTAGTTTTGGGCATACCGAGTAATTATTTCTTTCATTAACATGAGTGTGTAAGTGTGTGTGTGTGTGTGTGTTTGAGAGAGAGACAGAGAGAGAGAGACAGAGAGAGAGACAGAGAGAGAGACAGAGAGAGAGAGAAAGGCAGAAAGAGAAACTGTGTACTTCTGAAGGTCAGAGTAAAACTTTTGAAACAAGTTTCTTTACATTATTCTTTCCTTTCACCTGAGTCTTCCATCTGGGGATGGAACTCAGGCTATGTAGGTACACAGGTATCAAGTACACAGATGCCTTCATCAACTTAGGCGCCTTGCAAGCCTGATTAGTCCACTGTACCTAGTGAATGCCATAGTAAATGCTCAACAGTAATTGTTATGTGAACAAAATTATTTAAAGGGAATTATTAATTAAGTTGTTTAAGACAATGTATTTTTTTGACTGGTTACCTCAGTTTATTAAATTTTTTATATATATAATATTTTTTACTTTTATTTCCACTCATACAAACTTAGTAGGTATACCAGTTCCCTCCCTGCCTACTCCTCCCGCAGACCCCCCTGCTCCCCCTTCCCTCACCCCTCCCTCCCCATCCCCCAGTGCCTCCCCCCCAATCCCCAGAGAATCCTTTAATGTCTATGCCAAACTCTCCTCTGGGCCCTCCTCTCCGATGACATACAAGGACCCAGTGGCATTTCCCTGAACCCTTTCCTGTGTTCCTCTTAAGCATAGGAACACTACTGTGGCTGTCAATCCCTTGCCTCCAAGGATCTTGGTGCTTTAGCAAATGCTAGACTTCGTAGGGACAATAGTGTGTTGGACATTGCACAAGGCATGCAAAGTCCAATTATGATTGCTTTGGCCCTAACTTGTGTGGAGTATCTTGCAAATCATTGCTCCTCCCATACTTGTGCTCTTACAATCTTACCACCCCCTTGTCCGCAAATTTCCCTGAGCTTCAGGATGGGGAGAGATTAGTCTGGCCTAGTTCTAGGTGGTTGATATAGAGTCTCTGAAGTTCTGGATTGTGGTTTGTTGATTTTTTTTGCAGTTTTGCTGCTCCTGCAATGCCCTTCACTCCATCCTGAGTGGCCAAAGACAAAAAGCTGTTAAACTGGAGTCTTATTATAAGAATACATCCAAAGGTAGATGTAATAAACATAGGAAACCACAGTGAGGGAGGGGTCAATCACCCATTTGCAAAATGGTTACATTTCATCTGCCAGACTATATGCCTTCCCCTTCTGGGGAGATTATACACCCTCAGTTGTAAATTATCAGGAGCGAATGTCTGTGAACTTAACCAGGTGTCTCATTACTTGTTTGCAGTCCTTGATGGAGGCACATTTTCTCTGCTGTAACACGGTCCCCTCTCTCCTTGTTTCTGGTGTGGCCATCCAACCCCATCCCTCCTGTTCATAATCCTTGCAATTACTGTAGATATTACATAGATTTATCTTTGACTGTCTCTAGGTAGGCTGGGTAGGTTTGGTACTAGGAGCCACCTATTAGGGAGTACATACGGCGCTTAATTTTCTGGGTCTGGGATATTTCACCTAATATAATTGTTTCTAATGACATCCATTTCCCGGCAAATTCCAGTAATTCATCATTTTTAATAGCTGAGTAGTACTCCATTGTATAGATGTACCACTGTTTCCTTATCCACTCGTCAACTGTTGGATATTTGGGTTGATTCCCTGACTTTGCTATTGTAAACAGTGCTGCTATGAACATGGCCGTGCTTGTGCTATCAAGGTGAATTTTTGCTGTAAGTGGAGTTATTCCCAAAAGTGGAATAGAAGGGTTATATGGCATTTCAATCTTTAATTTCTGTAAGAATCTCCAGATAGCTCGCCAGAGTGGCTGTATGATCCTGCATTCCCACCAGCAATGTAGGAGAGTTCCTTTCTCTCCATATCCTCTCCAGCATTTGTTGTTGTTTGTATTGTGGATTTTTGCCATCCTGACCTTGGTGAGATGATATCCCAGGGAAGTTTGATTTGCATTTCCCTGATAGCTAAAGGAGTGGAGCATTTTTTAAGGTATTTGTTAGACATTTTAATTTCATCCCTGGTAAAGTTTCTTTTAAGTTCCAGGGCCCATTTAATAATTGGGCCATTAGTTTCATTGGTGTTTAGTTTTCTAAGTTATTTGTGCACTCTGGATAATAGAGCTCTATGAGATGTGTGGTTAGTGAAGATTTTCTCCCATTCTGTGGGTTGCCTTTGAGCTCGTGTTACAATCTCTTTATCTGAACAGAAGCTCTTTAATTTCACAAAATCCCAATTGTTAAGAGTTGGTAGCAGTGACTGTGCCATTGGATGTCTGCTAAGGAACTGTTGGCCTAGCCCAATCAGTTCAAAGGAGTTCCCTACCCTTTCAACTATGACTTTTACAGTCTCTGGCCTGATATCAAGGTCCTTGATCCATTTGGAATTAATTCTTGTACATGGTGACAAATATGGGTACAGTTTTAATCTTCTGCATGTGGAGATCCAGTTTTCCCAGCACCATTTGTTGAAGATACTGTTCTTTTTCCATTGGATTTTTTGGCCCCTTTTTCAAAGACCAAATGGCTGTAGTTGTATGGGCTTATATGTGGGTCTTCAACCCTTATCCATTTATTTGTGTGTCCATTTTGGAGCCAGTACCAGGCTGTTTTTGTAACTATGGATTTGTATTATAGACTAAGGTTTGGTATGGTGATACCTCCAGCCGTGTTTTTGTTACTCAGGATTGTCTTTGCTATCCTGGGTCTTTTGTGCCTCCATATGAATTTTAAGATTGTTTGGTCAACTTCTTTAAAGAGTTGCTTTGGGATTTTAATTGGTATAGCATTGAATTTTATATTGCCTTTGGTAGGGTGGTCATTATTACGATGCTGATTCTGCCAATCCAGGAACATGGGAGGTCTTTCCACCTTCTGGGGTCTTCTGCAATTTCTTTCTTTAGGGTTTTAAAGTTTTCATTATAAAGGTCTTTTACCTCTTTGGTTAAGTTTATACCAAGGTATTTCATTTTTTTAGCAAATGGGATTGTTTCTCTCAGGGCATTTTCACTTCTGTCATTCTGGGCATATAGGAAGGCCACTGATTTTTATACATTTATTTTGTATCCTGCCACCCTGCTGAACTTCTATATTAGTTCCACGAGCTTCCTGGTGGAGTTTTTCGGGTCACTCAGGTATAAGATCATTTCATCTTCAAATAGAGATAACTTGCTTTCTTCCTTGCCAAGTTGAATCCCTTTAATATCCCGTTCTTATCTTATTGCCTCAGCTAAGACTTCAAGTACAATTTTGAATAGAAGTGGTGAGAGAGGACAGCCTTGTCTAGTTCCTGATCGAAGTAGGAATACTTCAATTTTTTCTGCACTGAGCATAATACTTGCTGTGGGCTTGTTGTATACAGCTTTTACTATATTGAAAAATGTTCCTTCCATTTGTACTGTCTTTAGCGTTTTGACCATAAAAGACTGTTGGATCTTGTCAAAAGCTTTTTCTGCATCTATCGAGAGTATTATGTGGTCTTGGACTTTGGACTGGTTTACATGATGAATTACATTTATTGATTTGCATATGTTGAACCAACCTTGTGTGCCAGGGATGAAGCCTACTTGGTCCCCATGAATGACCTTTTTAATATGTTTTTGAATCCGATTTGCTAAGACTTTGTTGAGAAACTTTGCGTCTGTGTTCATCAGAGAGATTGGCATATAGTTTTCTTTTCTAAGTTAATCTTTATTATGTTTTGGGATTAAATGATTTTAGCTTCATAGAAGGAATTTGGTAGTGTTCCTTCCTTTGCTGTTCATTGGAACAGTTGAAGGAGTATTGGTGTTATTAACTCTTTAAATGTCTGGTAGAACTCTTTGCTGAATCCATCTGGTCCAGGACATTTTTTGGTGGGAAGATTCGAGATTACTTCTTCAATTTCCTCATATATTATAGGAATATTTAAATAATTCAAAACTTCCTGATTAAATTTAGTTAAGTTGTGTTTACTTAGAAATTCATCCATCTCTTTTGTGTTGTCAAACTCCACAGAGTATAAGTTTTTGAAATATGGTGGTATAATTCTCTGGATTTCTTGGATATCAGTAGTGATAACTCCATTTTAATTTCTAATTTGGTTAATTTGTGTTTTCTCTCTCTTGCTTTTGGTTAATTATCTAGGGGTGTATTAATCTTATTGATTTTTTTAAAGAACCAGCTTTTTGACTGGTTGATTTTTCTCTATCGTTTTCCTAATCTGGATTTCAGATATTTCTCCCCTTATTTTGCTAATCTCCTCTCTTCTATTACTTTGTGTTTCAGATTGCTCTACTTTTTCTAAAGCTTTAAGCTGCATTGTTAAGTTATTTATTTCTGATGTTTCCATTTTTTTGATGTAGGCATTAAGAGCTATGAACTTACCTCTTAGGACAGCTTTCATTGTGTCCTAGAGATTTTGGTAAGTTGTATTTTCATTATTGTTCACTTTGAGGAAATCTTGAATTTCCTTTTTCATTTCTTCCTGAATCCAGTTCTCATTCAGCATCATAGTGTTAAGTTTCCAGGAGTTAGTGTATTTTCTCTTGTTTGTTGTGCTGTGGATGTCCAGCTGTAGGCCGTGGTGGTCTGATTGAGCACAGGCTAGAATTTCAACTTTCCTATATATGTGGAGATTCATTTTGTGGCCCAATATGTGATCTATTTTGGAGAAAGTTCCATGTACTGCTGAGAAAAATGTGTATTCTTTGGTGCGTGGGTGAAAAGTTCGATAAAGATCTGTAAGGTCCATTTGAGTAAGGGTTTGATTAAGTCCCAAAGTGTCTCTGTTAAGCTTTTGATCTGTTGATCTATTCCATATTGAGAGGGCAGTGTTGAAGTCCCCAAGAATTATCATTTGGGGGTTGATTTCTCACCTTAGACGCTGTAGTGTTTTCTTAATGAATGTGGAGGGGCCCGTATTTGGTGCATATATGTTCAGTATTGTTAAGTCTTCCTGGTGAATTATACCTGTGACTAAAATGTAGTTTCCATCAGTGTCTCTTATGATATTTTTTGGTTTGAAGTCCACTTTGTCCGAATTCATAATTGCTACCCCTGCCTGTTTCCTGGTTCCATTAGCTTGCAAGATTTTGGACCAGCCTTTCATTTTTAGGATGTGCCTATCTTTTGTGGTGAGATGAGTTTTCTGAAGGCAGCAGATTGTTGGATTGTGGTTTTTAATCCAAGTTTGTAATCTGTGTCTCTTAATCTGTGAATTAATACCATTGACGTTTAATGTTATAATGGAGAAATTATTTTTAATTCTGGATATTTTTTATATCTAGTGGATTTTGTAAGCGTATTGTTTGATATTTATGTTTTGGTGGTATTATACTTTCCTTCTGTCCTCCTGGATATGCTTGTTATTTTCTTCAAGCTTGAGTATCATTTCTAGCATTTTTTGGAGTCCTGGTTTGGTAGATATGTATCCCTTCAAGTTGTCTTTGTGCTGGAAAACTTTTCTTTCTCCCTCAATCATGACAGATAGTTTTGCCGGGTATATCAGTTTGGTTGGCATTTTTGCTCCTTTAATACTTGAAGTACATTTCTCCAGGCTCTTCTTGCTTTTACTGTTTCCATTGAGTAGTCATTTGTTATTCTAATAGGTTTACCTTTAAAAGTGACTAGCTTTTTTTCTCTTGAAGCACTCAGCACCTTTCTTTGTCTTCAATGTGGAGTGTTTTGAATATTATTTGCTGTGGCGATTTTCTATTTTGGTCATATCTCTTTGGAGTGTGAAATGCCTCTTGTATTTGGATGGGCCTCTCATTCTTTAGTTGTGCGAAGTTTTCATTTATGATGATTTGAAATATTTCCTCACGTGTGGTATTTTGGGTTTCTTGTTCTGGTATTCCATGAATGTGCATGTTAGGCTTCTTCAGGGTGTCCCATGTCTCTTGAATGTTCCTCTCAAGTATCTTTTTGGCTTTAACAATCTCTTCCATTGAGCTGGTTAATTCTCCCACTTTGTCTTCAAGATCTGAAATTCTATTTTCTGCTTCATTTGTTCTGCTGATAAGACTCTCTGTTGAGTTTTGGGTTAAAAATAATTTGTCTTTTAGTTCAATTATAAACTCTGCCTGAGACTGTTTTAACTGCTCTATGCCTATTCTTGTTTCTTGAACTGTTTTTCTCAACTCCTCCAAGTGCCTGTTGTGTTCCTGTTCAAAGAGGTTGATTTGGTTGTTTAACAATTCTGGGATTTCCTCTTTCATAGTATTAATCATGGTAATGATCATACTCTGAAAGTCATTATGTTGAGTCTGACTTTCTTGGCTATTTTCTGTGAATTTGTTCTGGTCGGAATCCATCATTATGGGGTTAATTCTTTCGGTTGGAGATTGGTCTTCTTGGGTTTTGTTTCTCGTGGATCTGCACTTTGACTTGAGCATTGTTTTGTTTCTGAGGACCTTTCATTTTTTGTGTGTTTTTCAATGAACTGATTTAGTTGGTATTATTACCCTTGCCAGTTATTACTAGTGCTTGCCTTGATGAGGCTATTAGGCTGTTAGTACATCAGTTAAGTCAGGTTAAGTAGACAAGGAGTGAATATTAGTATGGTAGTGCACTTTTGCGATTTAGTATCTTGGTGATATGTGAGGGTGAGTGGTGTACTCCCTGGAGTTGTATGTGTTTTTGGGGTGGCTGTATGGAGAAGTTGATCTAAAGCAATTGATACTAGAAAGGATCAGTAAGGTGAAAAAAAGGAGGTTTACTTATCTTTGGGCTGGATGTGAAGAATCTCTCTCCCACGTGATAGGATGATTGTAGAGGAGTCCAGATGCATGGCCCTTGTCCCTTAGTATTTTGCTTGAGTTTCCTTTGGACTCTATTGAATTTTGTGTAGCAGTGTGTCTTCCCTGAACCACATGCATAAGTCCCTGGGACCTGGGACCGGGCGGGCTGGGTCGGCGGCGTGGGGGTGGGACTGGAGGTGAGGGCCTGGTGTCCAGGGCAAGGCCCAGGCAAAGCCAAAAGCAGCCTGGGTGCCACTGGAAGATGCGGGCACTGGTTGGGGTGGTGGGCGTACTCACCTAAGACATAATGTGTTCTGAAAAGAGGCATACCAGTTTTAAAAATGACTCAGAGATTGTAATCTGTGTTTCTTTTCAATAAATCCTTTCAGATTTTGCTCCTGTCTTAGAAGACAATCCCTACTTTAATGCTGGATTTGTACAGGTAGTTATAAACATAGTCCTTACCCTGGTGTTTAAGCAACTGCAAATGTGCCTTATTGTATTTTGACAATGTTATGTTTTCATAGTGACTGTTTATACTGGAGACATAAACTTTTTTATTAGTTGATTCACTTATCATAGTACACAAACTAAGCATTTTAGCATTAAGATTGAACTTTTAGACAAAGTGACAGACAGTATGTCCACCAAGTTTAAATGAACCACCATCATTGGAAAATACTTAATGTAGACTCAAGAGAAAAGAACTCTGGAAAGACAGATGGTAGGTGTGCAGGATATTTTAGTCACCTATCAACCTTATAACCCTAGAAACTGACCACAAGACTTTAGTCAATGTCTTGAAGGAATGTTAAAAACAATCTTGTAACAGACAGAATCAAAGGCAGTGTTGTTAAAAGTTCTGAGCTCTGAATATCATATCTTTGCTTATCCACTCTAGGAGGGACCCTGAAATCTATAATTCTACACAGCATCTTCCTAGCCAAATTGCCAGGGACTAGTCATTGCCTACATATGTAGCTATTTGTTTCAAAGGTCTCCTGGTTTAGAAAAGAACAGTATTTTTTAACTTCATTTTATTTAGTGTGTGCATGTATGTTTATCAGAAGGCACTGTGTGTCCCTGTGTACAACCAGTGGTGACTTTGGTAATCATCCTGGATTACTTCTACCTCCTTCTTGATTCACTTTGGTCGTTCCCAGGCTCTGCACACCAGGGCCAAAAGCGCAGGCTGCCACAGTTTCCTCCTGGTGTTTTTTTTTTTTTTTTTTTTATCTCCGCTCATACAAACTTAATAGGTACACCGGTTCCCTCCTCCCCCCATCCCTCTACTCACCCTCCCCTCACTCCTTCCTCCCCATCCCCCCGTGCCTCCCCTCCCCCAATCCCCGGAGAATCCTTTAATATGCATGCCTGACTGTCCATACAAAGACCCAGCAGCATTTCCCTGAACCCTTTCCTGTGTTCCCCTTAAGCATAGGAACACTATTTTGGCTGTCAATCCCTTGCCTCCAAGGATCTTGGTGCTTTTAGCAAATGCTAGACTTTGTGGGGACAATAGTGTGTTGGACATTGCGCAGGGGATGTAAAGTCCACTTATGATAGCTTCGGCCCTAACTTGTGTGGAGTATCTTGCATATCATTGCTCCTCCCGTCCTTGTGCTCTTACAATCCTACCGCCCCCTCTTCCCTGAGCTTTCAGGATAGGGAAAGATTAGTCTGCCCTAGTTCTAGGTGGTTGTAATAGAGTCTCTGAAGTTCTGGATTGTGGTTTGTTGATTTTCTTTTGCAGTTTTGTTGCTCCTGTAATGCCCTTCACTCCATCCTGATAGGTATTAGATGTCACCCACTGGCCAGAGATAAAAAACTGTTAAACTAAAGTCTTGTTATAAGAGTATATTCAAAGGTAGATGAAATCAAAGTAGGAAAACACAGTGAGGGAGGGGTCAATCACCCATTTACAAAATGGTTACTTATTATCTGCCAGACTATATGCCCTCCCCTTCTGGTGAGAACACACCCCTTCAGTTGTAGATGATCAGGAACAAAAAGTCTGTGAACTTAATCAGATGTCTCATTGCTTACTCGCAGTCCTTGATGGAGGCCTATTTTCTCTGCTGTTACATGGTCCCCTCTCTCCTGGTTTCTGATGTGGCCCTCCTATCCCATCCCACATGTTCATACTCCTTGCAATTACTGTATTACAGAGATTAATCATCGAGTGTCTCTAGGTGGGCTGGGTTGGTTTGGTACTAGGAACCACCTATTAGGGAGTACATACGGCACTTAAATTTCTAGGTCTGGGATATGTCACTCAATATAATTGTCTCTAATGACATCCATTTCCCGGGAAATTCCAGTAATTCATCATTTTTTATGGCTCAGTAGTACTCCATTGTATAGATGTACCACAGTTTCCTTATCCACTCGTCAACTGTTGGACATTTGGGTTGATTCCATGACTTTGCTACTGTAAACAGTGCTGCTATGAACATGGCCGTGCTTGTGCTATCGAGGTGAACCTCTGCTGCATGGGGGGTTATTCCCAAAAGTGGAATCACAGGGTCATATGGCATTTCAATCTTTAATTTCTTTAAGAATCTCCAGGCAGCTCACCAGAGTGGCTGTATGATCCTGCATTCCCACCAGCAATGTAGGAGAGTTCCCCCCTCTCCACATCCTCTCCAGCATTTGGTGTTGTTTGTATTGTGGATTTTTGCCATCCTGACTCGGGTGAGATGATATCTCAGGGAAGTTTTGATTTGCATTTCCCTGATGGCTAAGGAAGTGGAGCATTTTTCAAGATATTTGTTAGACATTTTAATTTCATCCCTGGCAAAGTTTCTTTGAAGTTCCAGGGCCCATTTTTTAATTGGGCCATTGGTTTCCTTGGTGTTTAGTTTTCTAACTTCTTTGTGCACTCTGGATGATAGAGCTCTATCAGATATGTGGTTAGTGAAGATTTTCTCTCATTCTGTGGGTTGCCTTTGAGCTCGTGTTACAATCTCTTTATCTGAACAGAAGCTCTTTAATTTCACAAGGTCCCAACTGTTGAGAGTTGGTAGCAGTGACTGTGCTATGGGATGTCTGTTTAGGAACTGTTGGCCTAGCCCAATCAGCTCAAGAGAATTCCCTACTCTTTCAGCTATGTTTTTTATAGACTCTGGCATTAAATCAAGGTCCTTGATCCATTTGCAATTAAATCTTGTACAAGGTGACAAGTATGAGTCCAATGTTAATCTTCTGCATGTGGAGATCCAGTTTTGCCAGCACCATTTGTTGAAGATACTGTTTTTTTTCCATTGGATTTTTTGGGCCCCTTTTTCAAAGACCAAATGGCTATAGTTTTGTGGGCTTATATCTAGGTCTTCAAGCCTTATCCATTGATCTGTGTGTCTATTTTGGGGCCAGTACCAGGCTGTTTTTACAACTATGGATATGTTGTATAGACTAAGGTTTGCTATGGTGATACCTCCAGCCGTGTTTTTGTTACTCAGGATTGTCTTTGCTATCCTGGGTCTTTTGTGCCTCCATATGAATTTTGAGATTGTTTTGTCAACTTCTTTAAAGAATTGCTTTTTGATTTTAATTGGTATAGCATTGAATTTGTATATTGCCTTTGGTAGGATGGTCATTTTTACGATGTTTATTCTACCAATCCAGGAACAAGGGAGGTCTTTCCACCTTCTGGTGTCTTCTGCAATTTCTTTCTTTAGGGTTTTAAAGTTTTCATTGTAAAGATCTTTTACCTCCTTGGTTAGGTGTATACCAAGGTATTTCATTTTTTTAGGGGCTATAGTAAATGGGATTGTTTCTCTCAGGGCTTTTTCACTTCTTTCGTGCTGGGCATATAGGAAAGCCACTGATTTTTGTACGTTTATTTTGTGTCCTGCTACCCTGCTGAACTTCTCAATTAGTTCCAGGAGCTTCCTGGTGGAGTTTTTGGGATCACTCAGGTATAAGATCATGTCATCTGAAAATAGGGATAGCTTGACTTCTTCCTTGCCGATTCTAATCACTTTTATGTCCCTTTCTTGTCTTATGGCTTCAGCTAAGACTTCAAGTACAATATTGAATAGAAGTGGTGAGAGTGGACAGCCTTGTCTAGTTCCTGATTGAAGTGGGAATGCTTCCAGTTTTTCCCCATTGAGTATAGTCCTTGCTGTAGGCTTGTTGTATACTGCTTTTATTATATTGATAAAGGTTCCTTCCATTCTTACTGTCATTTAATCATAAAAGGCTGTTGGATCTTGTCAAAAGATTTTTCTGCATCTATCGAGAGTATCATGTCGTCTTGGGCTTTGGACTGGTTTATATTATGAATTACATTTATTGATATGCGTACATTGAACCAACCTTGTGTGCAGGGGATAAAGCCTACTTGGTCCCTATGAATGATCTTTTTGATATGTTTTTCAATGAACTTTGCTAAGACTTTGTTCAGAATCTTTGCATCTGTGTTCATCAGAGAGGTTGGCCTACAGTTTTCTTTTTTAAGTGTATCTTAATTAGGTTTTGGAATTAGCCATATTAGCTTCATAGAAGGAATTTGGTATTGTTCCTTCCTTTGCTGTTCATTGGAACAGTTGAAGGAGTATTGGTGTTATTAACTCCTTAAATGTCTGTAGAACTCTGTGCTGAATCCATGTGGTCTAGGACATTTTTTGGTGGGAAGATTCAAGATTACTTCCTCAATTTCCTTATATGTTATAGGACTATTTAAATAATTCACAACCTCCTGATTCAATTTAGGTAAGTTGTGTATACTTAGAAATTCATCCATCTCTTTTGTGCTGTCAACCTTCACAGAGTATAAGTTTTTGAAATATGGTGGTATAATTCTCTGGATTTCTTGGATATCAGTAGTGATAACTACATTTTAATTTCTAATTTTGTTAATTTGTGTTTTCTCTCTCTTGCTTTTGGTTAATTATCTAGGGGTGTATTAATCCTATTGATTTTTTTTTCAAAGAACCAGTTTTTTGACTGGTTGATTTTCTCTATTGTTTTCCTAATCTGGATTTCAGATATTTCTCCCCTTATTTTGCTAATCTCCTCTCTTCTATTACTTTGTGTTTCAGATTGCTCTACTTTTTCTAAAGCTTTAAGCTGCATTGTTAAGTTATTTATTTCTGATGTTTCCATTTTTTTGATGTAGGCATTAATAGCTATGAACTTACCTCTTAGAACAGCTTTCATTGTATCCCAGAGATTTTGGTAAGTTGTATTTTCATTATCGTTCACTTTCAGGAAATCTTGAATTTCCTTTTTCATTTCTTCCTGAATCCAGTTCTCATTCAGCATCATAGTGTTAAGTTTCCAGGAGTTAGTGTATTTTCTGT
Source organism: Typhlomys cinereus (assembly GCA_023101885.1). Lineage (NCBI taxonomy): Eukaryota > Metazoa > Chordata > Mammalia > Rodentia > Platacanthomyidae > Typhlomys > Typhlomys cinereus. Next base: position 2,599,141 of record JALPQD010000332.1, read on the forward strand.
TGTTTGTTGTGTTGTGGATGTCCAGCTTTAGGCCGTGATGGTCTGATTGGGCACAGGCTAGAATTTCAACTTTCCTATATATGTGGAGATTCATTTTGTGGCCCAATATGTGATCTATTTTGGAGAAAGTACCGTGTGCTGCTGAGAAAAATGTGTATTCTTTGGTGCTTGGATGAAACGTTCGATAGAGATCTGTAAGGCCCATTTTTCTAAGGGTTTGATTAAGGTCCAAAGTGTCCCTGTTAAACTTTTGACCTGTTGATCTATCTCATGTTGAGAGGGCAGTGTTGAAATCCCCAAGAATTATCATTTGGGGGTTGATTTCTCCCCTTTAGACACTGTAGGATTTTCTTAATGAATGTGGAGGGGCCCATATTGGGTGCATATATGTTTAGTATTGTGAAGTCTTCCTGGTGAATTGTACCTGTGACTAAAATGTAGTATCCGTCTGTGTCTCTTATGATTTTTTTGGGTTTGAAGTCCTCATTGTCCAACAGCATAATGGCTACCCCTGCCTGTTTCCTAGTTCCATTAGCTTGCAGAATTTTGGACCAGCCTTTCATTTTTAAGATGTGCCTATCTTTTGTGGTGAGATGAGTTTCCTGAAGGCAGCAGATTGATGGGTTGTGATTTTTAATCCAAGTTTTTAATCTGTGTCTCTTAATCAGTGAGGTAAACCCATTGACATTTAATGTTATAATGGAGAAATTCTTTTTAATTCTGGACATTCTTTATGTTTAGTGGATTTTTTAAGCTTATTGTTTTACAATTATATTTTTGTGGTATTATACTTCCCTTCTATCCTCCTGGATACGCTTGTTCTTTTCTTCAAGTTTGCGTATCATTTCTAGTATTTTTTGAAGGCCTGGTTTGGTAGACATGTATCCCTTCAAGGTGTCTTTGTGCTGGAAAATTGTTCTTTCTCCCTCGATTATGACAAATAGTTTTGCCGGGTATATCAGTCTGGGTTGGCCTTTTTGCTCATTTAATACTTGAAGTACATCTCTCCAAGCTCTTCTTGCTTTTACTGTTTCCATTGAGAAGTCATTTGTCATTTTAATAGGTTTGCCTTTAAAATTTATTTGCTTTTTTTCTCTTGAAGCTCTCAGCACCTTTTCTTTGTCTTGAATGTGGAGTGCTTTGACTATTATTTGCTGTGGGGATTTTCTGTTTTGGTCATATCTGTTTGGAGTGTGAAATGCCTCTTGTATTTGGATGGGCCTCTCATTCTTCAGTTGAGGGAAGTTTTCATTTGTGATCATTTAAAAAATTTCCTCCTGTGTGGTATTTTGGGATTCTTGCTCTGGCATTCCATGAATGTGCTTGTTAGGCTTCTTCAGGGTGTCCCATATCTCTTGAATGTTCCTCTCAAGTATCTTTTTGGCTTTAACAATCTCTTCCATTGAGCTGGTTAATCTCCCATTTTGTCTTCAAGATCTGAAATTCTATTTTTTGCCTCATTAGTTCTGCTGATAAGACTCTCTTTTGAGCTTTGGGTTGAAGATAGCTTGTCTTTTAGTTCATTTTTAAACTTTTCTTGAGTCTGTTTTAACTGCTCTATGCCTATTTTTGTTTCTTGAACTGTTTTTCTCAACTCCTCCAAATGCCTGTTGTGTTCCTGTTCAAAGTGGTTGATGCTGTTGTTTAACTCCTCTTGGATTTCCTCTTTCATAGTATTAATCATGGTAATGATCATACTTTGAAAATCGTTGTCGGGTCTGGCTTTCTTGGCTATTTACTGTGAATTTGTTTTGGTTGGAATCCATCATTAAGGGGTTAATTCTTTCAGTGGGAGATTGGTCTTCTTGGGTTTTGTTTCTCATGGATCTGTACTTTGACTTGGGCACTGTTGTTTTGTCTTCTAGGGCTTTTCAGTTTCTGTGTGTTTTTGACTGATTTAGTTGGTATTCCTACACTTGGGCAGTTATTACTAGTGCTTGCCTTGGGGTTGGGTATGTTTGTCTTTTATTATTATTTCCTAGTTGAGGCTGTTAGGTTGTTCGTACATCAATTAAGTCAGGTTAAGTAGACATGCAGTGAATATTAGTATGATAGTACACTTTTACGATGTAGTATCTTGGCGATATGTGAGGGTGAGTGGTATGATTCCTGGAGTTGTGTTTTTGCGGTGGCTTTATGGAAAAGTTAATCTATAGAGATTAATATTAGAAAGGAACAGTAAGGTGAAATAAAGGGAGGTTTACTTATCTTTGGACTGAATGTGAAGAATCTCTCCCATGTGATAGGATGATTGTAGAGGTTTACAGATGTATGGCCTTTGACCCTTAGAACTTTGCTTGAGTTTTCTTTGGACTCTATTAAATTCTGAGTAGCAGTGTGTCTTCTGTAGACCACAAGCATGGGTCACCGGTGGGCCAGAGGGGGAGAGGGGCTGATGTTGATGGCAGGATTCTTCACCCTGGACCTGGGACTTGGCTTAGTGCCCCACCCAAGCTCCAGGGATGGAGGAAAGTGACCATGTCCTGTCCAATTGGGCGGACAGGCAGGCAGGAGGGAGAAAGGGACCTGGGGCCTGGGACCTTGGGTGTGGCCCAGGCCAAAACAGGACAGGGGGCGACCTGGGTGGGGTTGGGTGGGGACTCACCTGGGGGCCTGGCGGAGCGGGAGCCGGTGGCTAGCGCTCTAGGGAACAAAGGCTGCGTGGGAGGGAGAAGGGGTCCAGGGGTCCAAGGGACCCGGGGCGTGGCTTTTTTTATTTTACAAGGAATCTGGGATCTGAACTCAGGAATTTCTGCTTGTCAGGCAGAGTCGTAAAACCTGAGCCATCTCTTCAACCAGAAAAGAACAGTTTTACCACAACAGAGAACTTGGATCAAATATCAAATCCACTTTACTTGGACTCCTTAATGTCTTGGATGGAGTAACTTTTACTGAAGCACACATTATGTTCGTGAGCATAAGTCTCAATGGCAGGCTTGTCTCTACCCTGATATGCCCTGGATGAAGAGGTATCAAGAAATATGTGTGCTTTAATGCATCCTGGAATCTGACTTCAGTGTTTCAGTGGTTTTATCCAGTTCAAGGACATTCATTGGTTGAGTCTGAGTCTTTTGCAAATATATGCCCTTTAAGCTGATACCCAGATCATGTTTGCCGGCGCTTAATCCAATAAATATGTGACCCTGCAAAGGTGATTTGCCTTTAAGGTGATCCACCAGTAAAGCAAACTCTCTTTCCTAAAGAAATCAATGAATAGCCAACATAAAAAAAAAACTAATTGAGGCATAATGCATTCTGTTTAAAAAATACTTGGCAATGAGGCAAGATCTGTTTTCATTTTTTCTACTTCCTTAAACCTATTAAGAAATCATATCATAGTTTAGAAAAAGTCTTTTTCTTTCTTCTCTCACTCTTATCTTCTCACCTCTGCTATCTGTGGATGACACAGCAATGAGTGTCCTACAAGATACTGGTCCTTGAATTGTGGACTTCTTATACTTCAGAACTGTGAAAGAATAAATTTCATTATACAAAGTCCAGTCTACTATATTCTTTTATTGTAACACACAGTAGTTTCAGAAACCTTTTTTTTTCTCCCAGAATAACTGTTCATTAAGGACAAAAACGAGACTCCTTGGGTTGCCTTCAGTAGCTAGATCAGGGTTGAGAAATACTGAAATTGAATAATTGCATTAAGTTTTCTAAATTACTGTATATAATTACCCAAAATTTGGTTGAGAGCAATGAATTCTTATTATAATGTAGCTTCACACATGGGAATCACAAGATAAATTCATGGGTTAAAAAAAATTGTGAATTTGGCATAATGGCTTATGTCCTGGTCTACATCCCAAGCATTTAGGAAAAATGCTTTCAGCAGTATTTTGTCTGCAATGGAAGCCGCAATAGAGAGTTCCCACATTCTTTAACCCATTGACCACATGTTAATAACACTTCTAATGATATACCTGAGTCTAACCTGAATATTTTTCTTCTTTCACATATGAACTTGGGTGGCCTATTTATTTATTTAGGAAAATATCCTCATATAAACCTTAATTTAAACTAAGCCATGCTAAATAACATGTTCATGTACCAGAAGTTTTGCCAGAGAAATGATTGGTAAGATTGGTATAAAAACTTTGAGTTGCACACATACTTGCATTCTTTATTTGATGGATATCATATAGTTTATAACCATTTACTTTTATTTCACTTTTCATAAAACTTAGGTTGTGTTTTCTAATAGTTGTGCTTAGCAAGAAAGAACATGAATAATTGAGATATTAACATCTCAGTCTTTTACAGAAAAGGCCTGCTATATTGCCCATCTTAATCTGCAATCATAATTCCTTACTATTGCTGAATCATTTTGATAAGTATTTAGAATAAATTCTACAGAATATGTTTCAAGTTTATTTCACTTTCCTTTTATTCTTCATTTTTTCCTCTATATCTGGCCTTGATTATTTTTGCTTGGTGCTACTCAAATCATAGATTTCAGGCTTGCCCTTAGATAACTTTCATCATTCTGCCTTTGTGCTTTCATCAAACTCTTTTTCTTCACTTAAGAGAAGAAAGATGTTTATCATTTAGGATATAAGGTTATTCATTCATTTATTCATTCATTCACTCATGTGTGTGGGTTTGTGTGTGTGTGTGTGTGTGTGTGTGTGTGTGTGTATGTGTATTAGAGGGTACTGTATGTCCCTTTGAGGGACAAAGCTACCTTTGGGAATCATCCTGAATTGATTCAACATCATTTTTGCTTCCCTCTGGGATTTCCCAGACTCTGCCCACCAAGACTGGAAGTTCAGGCTTCCACCATTTCAGCCTAGCATTTTACATGGGACCTGAGATCCAAACTCAGGACCTTCTGAATGTGAAGCAGAATCTTAAACCCTGAGCCAGCTCTACAGCCCCAGGAACTACTGTTATTTTATTTATTTGTGACATTATTTTCTGTGACTTCCTATCATCCTTGCTAAATGAAACTTTTCTTTTTTATGTCAATGAATGTTTATATGTCTTCTCCTAAAATGTACATGTACTGCATGTAAGTAGTAAGACATCTGATGAAGCTCACTCTCACTTTCTTTTCTGTTCACTTGGGACTGAACAGATTTGATCTCCTGAGTCAGGGAGGGCATAGGAAATAGCAGTTAGAGAGTAACCAGCCAGAAAACAAGAGACTGAGACTTCTCACTACTGTGGCCTACTCCTATTCTTTCATCTACCTTTGAGTCTCTTCTTATATTAAGATCTTTGTTTAAACAGCCTTTTATCTTTGTTTAGGAGGTGATTTCAACAACCAATCGGGATGCAGCCAAGGGCAGCGCAGGAATAGCAAAAGGAAAGCAACAACAAATCATAATTCAGAACATCAAAGTCCCTATAATATTCATCCTGGACCAGACCAGTAAAAACTCTCCTCATCCTAAAGTTCAGGGAACCTTGCAGAAGAAGGGGCTGCAAGATTGTAAGAACCTAAAGATGGGAAGCCCAGCTATATGCAAGATACTCAACACAAGTCAGGGCTGCAGTAACCAGGATATAGCCACAATGTGATTGGACCTTGTCTGACCTGCACAATGGCTGATATGTCAACAACCTCCCAAAGACTAGCACAGATCACAAGACAGAAGGCTTTAGGCAATAAGATCCTCAGAAGCAATGGGTTAATAATAGAATCTCCATACTAGTGGGCAGCTGAAGAAGGGGCCCCAAGTTATACCACTGAATCTTGAACCTTCACTAGGATGGATGACTCATAGGGAAATTCAGTGCCCACATAAACTGTTGCTTTGGAGGATGGGAATGAGAAAGCAGGAAGCACCAAGAGAGAAGGAGGGAAGGAAAAGAATTGAGAGGGAGGGGGAAGAATGGGAAGGGGGGAAAGTGAAATGGGGGACAAAACAAGGGGTAATGGAGGGGGGAGGAAGAAGGGAGGTACTTTTGACCTTATATAACTAGGCAAGAAATGTAATAAAAATAATTTTCCTTTAAAAGAATGGATGTTACAGATGTGACAATGATGGTGAATTGGAAGTGATAAGTGGTCAATAGTGCAATGTGATAAACCACTTGGTAATTTCCTATATTCTGCAAACACTGGGTTCAGTGCTTTATTCTATGTCATTTTACTGAATCTTATAGGATAAACTGAAGCCAAATACACAGTAACGTGATTAACTTGCCAAGACTCATAAAGCTATGCTAGCAGAGCATGAATTTATGCTCAAAGCAAATCCCCCTTAGTTAATATTTGAAATCATTTACAATGAATTTGTCAAGACTAGATGTGACTACTAGGATCACTGGATATTACAAATGAAAGAGTTCTATTAATAATCCAGATGTTTTCCATTGATGTTGGAAAGTCATGTGTGTTCTGAGGGTATAACAAAGTTAAAATAATACTTGAGTAGCAGGTGTGAGGCTCTGAGTCCAAGTCCCATTACCGAAAAAAAGTCAATATCTTTTCACAAAGAATTATGATTATTTGTATCCAAATATTATGTGCATCTCATAATCTAAATTATATGCTTATGTCTTTTCTTTTCACACACAGATTCTTCTTGTGTAAGTCAATCTAATCTATAGCTGAAAGTCCTATTGCCTAAGCTTCTTAAATGCCAGGATTATAGATGGACCACCAAATCTCAATTTTTCCTCTGTTGTAACATACATATACTCACTGTCTCTCTGCTCCCATTCCTGCTGCAATTTGCAGGCAAATCTGCCACAGACCAGAGCCATGGCCTTGAAACCAAGACTCCCCCAGAGCAGGTGAGGCAAGGCTTTGGCTGAATGGAGAACAGAAACAAACAACTCTCTAGACTGAGTGAATCTGGACCTATTTACTGAAACTTTGTCACCACTTTTGTACAGAAAATTCTGGGGTAAAGACACGTATTCTCCAGCAGAAATCACCTTCAGGAAGGAAATTTTTTCAAGAACCTAATCCATTGCTTGAGGGTAAAAGCACTTAACAGAACCATTCTCCCAGTATTTCCAAATCTAGCTAATCTATAATGCTCCATCAAATAGCCATGGGGCTGAGCCCACATAGTTGTCATTGTTTTAACAGAGACTGCATAATTGAAATACACAGAAGAGGATTGAGCTCTTTTTATTTCAATAAGGAACATGTTTTTCATTACAATTAACTATACATGTGCCCAGTATCTCATAAGTCCCAGCGTGAGCTTTTACTGTTGTCCTTTCTGGGTTGGTTCTCTCAGTCAGGCATCAGCACCAGGCATGGCAGCAGGTTCTAGCTTGGGAAGTTGGATGCAGTCCATACAGACAATAAAGGCCTGCCTGGTCCATTCCTCCTACATATCCATCCTTTTTGACCTCCAGCGGGAGCCAGAGTTCTTTGCTCCAACCTTGTTGACCCTGCCTTAGAGGGGGTCCAGCAAAATGGACTCTTGTCTGCCTTAGATTGGACACCACCCTCATATGGAGCCTTACACATCATTGACTACCAGCCCTCAAAGGACATCTCCTCCTCTAGAAGGCATATCAGGATATTTGGATAGTAGATTAAACCAAGGCCTCACGAATCTCTGCAATCCAAGCTTGAACCAAGTCTCTAGGGGGCCATGGCTTGGATGTTCAAGGGCCATAAGCACTGTAGTGTGGTCTTGTTGATGGAGCACTGCCGAGAGATGTGCTGAAGGAAACACTTGAGCAATATAATTATTAAAAGAACATTTCCTCCTATGACAGTGTAAATTACAATCTAAGAGGTTTCAAATAACCTTTTAAAGTTCTAGTGAACTAATGGCATAGTCTCATACTTTAGAATTTCTGAGTTAGTTCATAGGTGGGGATTTTACCCACCTATGTTTTAAGACACTGTTTTAGTTGCTCTCTAATTTATATTTGTCTCAAATATAAATTCTATCTCAGTACCCAGGTTAAGATAAACACTGTTAGCTATTTAACAGTAGATACAATTGGTGGGATAAATGTCAACAAAAGTCAACAGAAAATCACACATGTTTGGGAACCAAAAACAAAACAATAGTGAGTTTTAAATAGAAAATAAAGTCCTTCAGCATATGGAGAGCAACAGCTAATTTTTAAAGTGCAATCTGTGAAAGACTTTCAGAGTCAGTCCAAACAGAGTTCAGGAATCCATCCTAGAAGGAAATATTTCTAGCTCCTTCAGGTCAGGATCTGGCTCTTTCAGTTATTCTGAATCAATGTCAACTCCTTTTTTTCCTGAGGATGAGAGCTGTGATCTTATCAGGGCAATTGTCCATGATTTTCTACTGGGCAGACTAAATGCTTAGCAATCCACACGGGTGAGCCTGTTGATGGAGAAACACAAAGATACCTGCAACTCCAGCAGAGCCCTGGGTCTTGTTAGGAAAGGTATATGTCAAAAGCATTCTGTCATTGAAGCCATCTTTTACTGTATTTCTCCAAAATTTTTTTAAATGTATAAAATGGAGAAACAAATTAAATGAGGTGTATCTGTGGAAGTCTTAAATCTAGCTGGAGTATGGTATTACAAAGATCCTCCTGGGGGGCCATTTCTTATCTAAGATGTATACAGGACATGTCTGTGAAAATTGAAATTTAAGATTTTGAAGTTCTTATCTAGGCCAATTACCAAAATGTTTGTCTTTAAAGTACATGACCCTTATAATATAAATATAATAGTTTAACTCCATAGTATTTTAAGCAGCTAAGCCCCTCAGGAATTAGGATTTTATGAGTAATCAAATCTCTGCTTAAATAAGACAGAGACAATTGAAAAGCACTTGAATACATGAAACTTAATTCTTAATTTTTAATTTTTGAAGCTCAATGCCTTTCCTTTAACGTGGAAGAAACATAACATATAACACTTCCTTTTACTATCAGCTCTAATTTTTAATCTTCTTATAAATCTAACATCCCACAAACCTTCACAACATACTTTAACATTCTTTTTAAGTAACCAACTCATAAGCATCCTCATAAGCATTTATACTTAAACTTTCTAAGTACGTATCTCATTCCATAAACCTTCTATCAAACCTTCTGCACATCTAAGAACTACATATATATGTTTTACTTGATGGTTCCCTGCTGTTTATACATTAATTATCCCTCACCAGCCTATATGCAGGGAGTACAAATATCAAATTGGGCTGGTGATATTAAATCAAAAATTTTCAGCCTTATGCCATTCCTTCTCTTCTTTTCTCATTATGGGGAGGTGTTGCCCTATCCCCCATCAGGCCAGCCGGCAGCCGGGGGGGGGAGGGGGGCAGAGGGGGAAACAGCAGGGCCTCCGGGCTAAAGGAGAATGGGTGAGCTGGCAACAGGGTCACCACCAGACCCAGGGAATCAGGTGAAAAGCAGCAGTGGATGAGATGCAGCAGATTCAGAGTCATTAAGGGCATTTGGGCTTATATAGGGTCAGGATCCATTCAGATGTTGCCATCCCTCCTGGGGGGGAACAGCCACCAGTCATTTAAGTGTTTACTGGGTGTCCATTGTAGGTGCAGGTTAGACGGCCGCTTCCCATTGGTTGTTCATCCCTCTGCCTGCATGGTCCTCTGTTGGGACATGTCCATACATCCAGGCTTGTCCTGAATTCAGGAGCTGGGCTAGGGCCTCCGTGAATAGGTAGTGCCACAAGGAGGAGATGTTTTATCTTCAATGGAAATGGCTTTAGTAGTTCCTAATCCTGTAGAGTTGGGACAAAAATTTTTTAATTGGGATCACTGTTTCTTATTATGCTAATAAGATTCAATGGAAATCAAAAGAGCCTGTATGGGTTGAATGGTGGCCTCTATCAATAGAAAAACTACAGGCTATAGAACAATTGGTGCAAGAACAGTTAAAATTAGGACATGTAGAACAATCAATTAAAAAGCATAATGTTAAGACCAGAAAGATTAGAAGCAGTGAGAAACAATTGGCTGACTTTTTAGATTAAGTTGTAAATTTACATTTCTTTTATGGAAGGGAGTGTAAATCCCAAAATTTGGCTTCACGTAGATTAAAAAAAAGAAATAAAAAAAATAAGAGGACAAGAACCTGTTCTTCCTAATTTTTTTAAATTGTTAAAAAAAACCTAGAGATTGTTATAAAAACCTAATATCTTAAAGTAATCCAAATGTTTTTCAGATCCATAAAAACCTTTCAAAAAAACTGCCACTTTTACAGGCTGGGGGAGGAGGATCTCAGCTTGGAAAACAATAATATAAATATTTGGCCTTTCAAGATGCAAATGACACTTTGGGAAATCCTAACAAATTTTCAGAAAAAGAAAAATTAGACAAATATATTCATCTATTAAATACAAAGTTTCTTAAATAGTAATTTGGTTTTGGTACTAAATTTTAAAGTTCAATCTGCTTTGGTATTTTTCATAATTAAACTAAACTGCTGTACTTAACTGACATGAGATCTTGTTTTCAATAATAAAGTTGAAATGGTGATCTGCTTTTGATGATGTTTTCAAAGGTGATTTCAAGGCTGTTATCAGTGAATTGTATGTTATTGATGTGTTTGTATGTTTATATGTTCTGTGTTTACATGTTCTGTGTCTTATGATTCAATGTAAAACATCTGTGTCCACTTCAATTTTTCTTTTCATTTCCATTGCATGCTGATATTAAAATTTTTGGTATGCCATTTTAAAATACATGTATGCATACTTAAAAATAAGAACAAATAATTTTAATGACATCTAAGGCCTTAACTATGTAAACACTTTAAATAATTTATGTTTTCTTTCATAAAAGTTTATCACTTGGTTTGGATGTTTAATAGGAATACAACCAAAAATATTGTGTTCATAAAGGCTTCTTTTTCAATATATTCCCAAAATAACAAACCTGCTATGATATGGATTAATTAAACTTGCTCATTCCTCTTGACTACTTTTATAAAATTTTATCCCATCAAATCTAGAAACCAGGAAAAATTGCTTATCTAAAAAGACATACAGTTATTCTCCTGTGACCATGTGCTGCTTGCTCATTCCATTATTTCATAGTGTGTTAAAATCTATTTAAAAATTCATGTTAACTTTTCTTTCAAAATTGCCAAATAAGACTAAACTCTTAATTTCTTTTAAAATGAGGTCTATTATTATCAACACCTTTAAAAGACATTTTTGAGGGATAATTAATGTACAAACAGCAGAGAACCATCAAGTAAAAAAGTATATATATATATATATATATATATATATATATGCATAGTTCTTAGATGTACCAAAGGTTTGATAGAAGGTTTATGGGATGAGATATGTTACTTAGAAAGTTAAAGTATATACAGGATGCTTATGAGTTGGTTACTTAATAAGAACATTAAAGTATGTTGTGAAGGTTTGTGGGACAAATCTATAGAATAAATAATACTAACCTAGGTTTTGAATTTATATACAGTTATGAAAATGATTAAAATATTTCAGGGAACACTTTTAAGATTTTTAAAGTATAAAGTCATATTATTGATTGCTACATCTTTTTCTAATAACTTCCACAAATTTCTAAGCAAGGGAATATGTAATAGCACACTTCTGTCATCACTTAGTACATCTGGAATTTTGGGAAAGACATAACTAAGGAAATTAACAGCAGCATGAATTTTTCTTAAGGTCTTAAAGTTAAGTGAACAGAACATCCACTATCTTCCTTGCCTTGTGTAGTTACTAGGCTTCTTTTTTTTTTAAGGAAAGAAGTAGGTTTTTATTTGTTTAATTTTCTTGGTTATTATTAATATTCATTATATATTTTTTATTTGTAGTGTATTTTTTCACTTATGTAAACTTGATAGATACTACATTCCCTTCCCTCCCTCCACCACTCCCTGAATCCCCTTGCTCCGTCCCCTTTTTTCTCCTTCCTTCCCCTCCTCCCTCCATTTCACCCAAAGCCCCCTCCCCCCCAATTCCTGGAGTATCCTTTACTGTGCATGTCAAAATTCTCTCTGGATCCACCTCTCTGATGAGGTATAAGGACTCAGTAGCATTGGCTAGAGTTCTTCCTTGTGTTCCCCTTTAGTATAGGAACACTATTGTGGCTGTTAATCCCTTGCTGTAAGGATCATAGGGCCTGTGATCCATGCCAGACTTTAGGGGGGGTCAATGATATGGTGGTCATTGCACAGGTCAGGCAAAGTCCAGTTATGATTACTTTGGCCCTAACTTGAGTGGAGTATCTTGCATTTTGTTGCTCCTCTCCATCTTTAGGCTCTTACAATCTTACCTCCTCCTCTTTAGCAAATTTCCCTGAGCTTCAGGATGGGGAGAGATTAGGCTGACCTGGTTCCTGGTGATTAATGTAGGGTCTCTGATGTTCTCATTTATTTTTTTTTCCAGTTTTGCTGCTCCTACACTGTCATAAGCTCCATCCTGATGGGTATTGGATGTCACCTCCTAGTCAAAAATAAAAGGCAGTTAAAATAGAGTGTTACATAAGAGTAGATTCAGAGGTAGATGGAATAAGAGTAGGAGACCGTGTTGAGGGGGCGTTATTCTCCCATTTGCAGGATGGTTACCTTCTAACTGTCAGACTCTATGCCCTCCCTGTCTGGTGAGATCAAACCCCATCAGTTGCAAGTGACCAGGAAGGAAAGTCTGTGAGCTTAACCAGATGACTCATTACTTACTTTCAGTACTTGATGGTGGCTTATTTTCTCTGCTGTAGCATGATCCCCTCTCTCCTTGTTTCTGGTGGGGCCATCCTTCCCCTTTTCTCCTGTTTATAATCTTTGCAATTACTGTAGATATTACAGAGTTTTATCTTTGAGTGTGTCACTAAGTGGGTTTTGTACTAGGATCCACCTATTAGGGAGTACATATGGAGCTTAATTTTCTCTGTCTGGGATACTTCACTCAATATAATTTTTTTCTAATTCCATCCATTTCCCAGCAAATTTCATTAATTCAACATTTTTGATGACTGAGTTGTATTCCATTGTATAAATGTACCTCATTTCCCTTATTGACTCCTCAACTGTTGGGCATTTCATTTATTCCATGACTTTGCTATTGTAAGCAGTGATGCTATGAACATGGTCATGCTTGTGCCATTGAGGTGAATTTTTGCCTAATGAAGGATTTTTGCCAAAAGTGGAATAGCAGGGTCATATGACATTTCAACCTTCAACTATTTTTAGCAATCGCTAGACAGCTCACCAGAGTTGTTGTATAAGCCTGCATTCAAACCAGCAATGTAGGAGAGTTCCCTTCTCACCACATCCTCTCTAGTACTTGGCGTTGTTTGTATTGTGGATTTTTGCCATCCTGACCAGGGTGAGATGATATCTCAGGGTGGTTTTGATTTGCACTTCCCTGATGGCTAAGAATGTGGAGCATTTTTAAAGACATTTGTTAGACATTTCAATTTTGTCCCTGGTAAAGTTTCTTTTAAGTTCCAAGGCCCATTTTTTAATTGGCCCATTTGTTTCCTTGGTGTTTAGTTTTCTAAGTTCTTTGTACAATCTGGATAATAGAGTTCTATCAGATATGTGGTTAGTGAAGATTTTCTCCCAATCTGTGGGGTGCCTTTGTGCTCCAGTTACAATCTCTTTATCTGGGGCTGGAGAGGTGGCTCAGGGGTTAAGCCTCTGCCATGCAGGAGGAAGGTCCTGAGTTCGGATCCCAAATCCCACATATAGACACCAGGTGGAAGTGGGGGTGGCCTGCGTTTCTGGTTCTGGTAGGGCGGAGCCTGTGAATCCCAGATGGGAGGAAGTGGAGGCGTCCATGGTGGTTCCCAAATTCGTCCGTGGTTCTACACACACTGACACATGTGCGCGCACACATACATACGCACACATGCACAATTGAATAAAAAAAATTGTTACAATCTCTTTATTTGAACAAAAGCTCTTTAATTTCACAAGATCCCATCTGTTGAATGTTGGTTGTAGTGACTGTGCTATTGGATTTCTGTTTAGGAACTGTTGGCTTAGTCCAATCAGCTCAAGTGAGATCTCAACCCTTTCAACTAAGGTTTTTATAGTCTCTGGCCTTACATTGAGGTCCTTGATCCATTTGGAATTAAGTTTTTGTATATGGTGACAAATACAGGTCCAGTTTTAATCTTCTGCATGTGGACATCCAGTTTTACCAGCACCATTTGTAGAAGATGCTGTTCTTTTTCCATTGTATTTTTTGGGCCCCTTTCTCAAAGATCAAATGGCTATAGTTGTGTGGGCTTATATCTGGTCTCAAACCCTTATCCATTGATCCGTGTGTCTATTTTTGAGCCAGTACTAGGCTTTTTTTATAACTCTGAATTTGTAAAATACATTAAGGTTTGGTATGGTGATACTCCCAGTAGTGTTTTTGTTACTCAGGATTGTTTTTGCTGTCCCAGGTCTTTTGTGCCTCCTTATGAATGTTGAGATTGTTTGGTCAACTTCTTTAAAGAATTACTTTGGGATCTTGATTGGTATAGCATTGAATCTGTATATTGTTTTATATGGTCTGTTTTTATGATGTTGATTCTCCCAATCCAGGAACATGGGAGGTCTTTTCACCTCCTCGTGTTTTCTGTAATTTCTTTCTTTAGAATTTTAAAGTTTTCATTGTAAAAGTCTCTTACTTCCTTTTTTAGGTTTATACCAAGTCATTTAATTTATTTTAGCAGCTATAGTAAACGGGATTGTTTCTCTCAGAGCTTTTTCACTTCTTTCATTCTGAGCATATAGGGAGGCCACTGATTTTTGTATATTTATTTTGTATCGTGCTACCCTGCTGAATTTCTGTATTAGTTCCAGGAGTTTCCTGGTGGAGTTTTTGGGATCGCGCAGGTATGTGATCATGTCATCTGCAAATAGAGATAACTTGACTTCTTCATTGCTCACTTGAATCCATTTTATTTCCCTTTCTTGTTTTATGGCTTCAGCTAAGACTTCAAGTACAATATTGGTGAGAGTGGACAGCCTTGTCTAGTTTCTGATCGAAGCAGGAATGTTTCAAGATTTTCCCCATTGAGTATAGTCCTTGCTGTAGGTTTGTTGTATACAACTTTTATGATATTGATAACGGTCCCTTCCATTCCAACTTAAACCACTCATTTGGAGTTAAATTTGGAGGTTCCTAAAATAGTTAAAAATTTAAATGCCATAATATGCAGCTATACCATTCCTGGGAATATTTTCAAAGACCACTGCATTTTGCAGCAGAGTCATGTGTACAACCATGCTCATAGCAACTCTTTTCACAATAGCAAATGAATGGAATCAGCCTAGATTTTCTACAGTTGATAAATATTTAATGAAATATGATATATGTATACAATTAAATAATATTCAGGTGTCAGGAGAAAAGAATTTATTTTATTTGCTGCTAAATGGATGAATTTTGAAGAAATTATACTGAGTGAAATATCCCAGACACACGAAGACAGACACCACATGTTCTTTCTTATAAGTGGATCCCAACATTAACCCTTCAATTTGATGAAATAAAACAGAAATTTTTACAACACGCACAAATGCAAAGGAATATAAGCCTGTGGGATGGAAGATGACCCCAAAAAAGCAGAGGAAAAAGAACATTGGCACATAGGAAAAAAGTCATTATGAAAGAAAAGTCTTAAAAGAGAAGGAAGAAAAGGGACAGGACAAAGGAAAGAATAAAGTTAGCCACTAGGAAACCAACTAGCCCATTAATGTAATAAAGTCTAAACAACACCAGAAGTGGAGAAAATTGATACTATACAGGAACAGATGTCTTAATACTAACCTTTAACATCTGAGAGGAAACCATCATCTAAACAATATTCATTATATCTTAAAAAATATCTGAACACCAAAAAGGATACAACCTATTGCAATGGAAGAGTACTGAAACAGACAGCAACACCCAACCAGAGTACAGAGTACCAGCAACCTGAAAATGCTCAACTCAAATGAGGTCAACCAGACCTCTTCTCATCCTAAGGCTCAGGGAATCTTGTGGAAGTGGTAAAATTTTAAGAGCCTCAAATGGAGAGGGAGTAAACTGCTGGCCAAGTTACTCCAGTAACAACAGGGCTTCTGGATCCAGGAATTCACTGAAATAAAACATCATCACCAGACTTGCACAAAGACAGACATATCAACATTCCCATGGATCCATGGTGAACTTAGGAGAAATAACTTCTTGCAGTGGAAAACATAGGGACAGAGTCTAAGCTAGTTAAGGGGAGTGTTCATTTTGTGGTTTTAAGCAAAAAAGGGCCACTTACACTGAGTCCCTACTAGATCAGACAATCTACAGGAATCCCAATGTCCCATGAAAGGAGATAGGAATAAGGGTGGGAGGGAGAGGGGTAAATTGGCAAATGGTGGGAGGGTGGGAGAAGAAAGTTGGAGAAAGATAAGGAGGGAAGGAAGAAGGGAAAGCCACTCATTATGTCTATATTAAAGCAAAATTCTTAATAAATCCTTAGAAGCAAGGGATTAACAGCCACAATAGTGTTCCTATACTAAAGGTGAACACAAAAAAGAACTCTAGGCAATGCTGCTGAGTCCTTATACCTCATCAGAGAGGAGGACCCAGAGGGAAGTTTGACATGCATACTAAAGGATGTTTCAGGAACGGGCGGGGGTGGGTGGGTGACACACTGGGAGAAAGAAAGGGAGGGGGGAAAGGAAGGGGAAAAGGGGGAAGGGAGCAAGGGGATCCAGGGAGGGGTGGAGGGAGGGAGGTGAATGGGGTATTGATCAACTTTGTATGAGTGGAAGAAATTTAAAAAAATAATTTAAAAAATTGTCAAGGGTCAGCTCCAGATACTACACAGTGATAGTTTCCTTCTCTAATGTTTTCCTTTTGAATTTCAATCTTATTTGAACATCAGTTGAATTCAATGTATGTTCAAACATTTTAAGTTGCATTTGAAATGTTCATATGAAGCCACTTACTACTAAGTACTTATGAATAAGTCCTAATTCAAATTCATTATATAGACAGATTCTGGAATAAAGCAGTAATGGTTGTTTCAATATTTGGGTTTATCACATTACATTACTTCTTCATTCATAGTAGTCAGGGATTAATTATTTTCACCAAGTTCTGGTCACTGAAATTAATGATCCAGATATGTTTCTTCACAAACCATTCAAAATATGGTCCACGATCAAATGTATATGAATTAATTAATTATTACGATTAAGAGGCCATGCAGTTAATAGAATAGACTGAACCAAGGTGATGTTCAACTTTGCCTAACACTCTTGTGACATACTCCATCACAGCTGTGAAAGCATGGTAGTGGGATTGGATGACAGCTGATATAACAAGAGAGTGAGGTAAACTGATGCTTGCAATGATAGTGAGCAGAAAATTATCAAGTTAGAAAGAAGCAGGACCAGGTGCAATCTGTGTCCACAGTGACTCACTAGTACCATCCAGGACAAACTTCCTAGGTGTGATCGTCACCAGACATTTAACAACTGTCTAAGACAGTTCTGATAGTAACATACTGCTCAAACATATGAAACTGTGGTACACAGTTCAAATTCAGATAATTACTGCTTGGTTGACATATATGGAAGGTTTAAGAAGTATGGCTGTTACATTCAATATTGTGGGAGTTTCCTCAATACATACACTCTCATTGTTATAGTGAAAAATGTCAGTTTCATTAAAACAGAGGCACGTAACAGAACAAGCAGGCAATATTGTGGGTCCACAGATCTTCCTAGTAAAGGCTGTTTCCAAGGTAAGTGAAGACTTTCAACATGGTCTTAGTGTTAGTTTAGATAATGGTCTGGGCATTGATCAAACCCGTTGATACTTTTATGCTGTTAAAGCGAATAAAGGCCTTTAAACATGGCCATGGTAGTAGTCCTGGGTCTTCTATTATCCTCTTACAAAGAGAAAGTAGGGTACTTTCCATGGTTTTATATGCCCTGCAGTTGCTTCTAATGAAAAAAAGTGAAAATATGCATTAAAAATTTAAATCCCTTGGTACTATTCAGTAGAGTGTCATTTATGACACAAAACAGTTAAGAACTATGTAGTGATCACTGATATTTTGTTGTAAGTATTTTTAATTAGATAGGTTGGCATAAGCAAGTGTTGTTATCAACCCATAAAATGACATTTGAATTAAGTCAGTTTATAAAATTATACTAGACATTACAAAGCAAAGAAAGTAAACTGGGAGTGATTATAGATGTTTGAAAAGGTTTAATGAAGGGACAACAAACATTTCATTATAAATTTGTAATATAGGCTAATTTGCCACAAAAACTAATGGATGGTTTTTGTATTGATATTAGTACAGCAAATAGCTAATGTGGTTACTTTTCCTAGTCACATCTGCATTACATCTACAGTTGTCTCAATTGTTTTTGCCACTTCATTGTCAGCATACTGGACTACTAAAAGAATTGCATCATAGCAACAGCTGGACAATGCTAAATTGGTGTTTCTAATTATGCTAACAGATGGCTCTGACATGAAATATGCAACATGCTGAGGGTATGAAAATTATCCAATATATGCTCATAGTTCTGAGATAAGAATAATAAATAACAAAACATAGCAAATAAATATGGATTGATTTAAATAAAAACTAGTGCTGGCTATTTAACAGAAATAGAATAACAACTTGAAGGTGTACTCATCCCTTAAATTTTTCCATGGATAATGATATGACTGTTATGGTAATCTTAGAATATTATCAAATTTTACTCCTCCCAGTAGATTATCAGGAAGAGGATTTTAGAAAAAAATGTGTTTTCCTACAAAATAAAGACGACTTTTTTTCTGGAATTGATCGAATACCACAGCTTTTAGGATCGCATATTCACGGTTGGGGACTTGAACTCTGGTCTCCCTGGTGGCACGTGGGGATACTTGCCACTATACTAACATAGCGTTTAAACTATGGATTTATATTTAGCAACAAAATTGTTGCTCCTATTTGAGGAAATTCCTATAAAAAGAGATGTTATTCAAGATTAAATTGTATTTAGGAAATTTTTTTAATCAAACATATAGAATTGGTGGGTCTGTGCCACTGCTGGCCACCATTGGGTCTCTCAGGGCTCTGGATGATCCAAAGAAGTTTGGTAGCATTTATAAGGCTGGATGGCTCTGGTGCTGAGCACCGCTGCCTATAGCTGCTGCAGAAATGAGACTATAAAAGTTATTTATGCTCCATGCTGCTCTCTGCATAATACAGTTCTCCTTTTGCTCTGAAGCCCTTCGATGTTGAACTGGCTCAGGCTGACACGGGTCTCATCTGTGGTTCAAGCTGTCCTGGAATCGCTCTATGGCATAGGTTGGTCTTGAGCTCATGGCAATACTCTTTTGTCAACCTCCCAAGAACTGGGATTACAGATTAAAGATTCAGTTTCTGAGAAGACAATTCGACTGATGTGTATACAGTTTTAAAAGAGAGCTATGGAAGATTTCTATGGTGACAACCCACCATATTGGCCTGTCGCCATTGAACTCTGGAAGATTGTCAAAAGACATACTCTGATTAAAAGCTGGTTTATGGAAGTCGTTGATGAAAGAGAAAAAAATTGGATGGCAAGGCATACCTTAACATCGAGGAACTTGAAAGTTATGTTGAGAAAACACAAAACTCACTTCTTTACTTAATGTTTGAAATATTAGGTTTAAAGGACCTTTACATGGATCATGCTGCTAACCTCATTGGAAAAGCCCAAGATATTGTCACTTGCTTGAGAGCAATGCCCTATCATGACAGTAGGAGAAAAGTATTCCTTCCCATGGACATATGTATGCTGCATGGTGTTTCACAGGAAGACTTCCTGCAGAGAAAGCAAGATAAGAACGTAAGAGATATAATATATAACATTGTCAATCAGGCTCATTTACACTTAAAGCACATGAGGTCCTTCAAAAAAAGCGTTCCTGAGAAAGAATTTCCTGCTTTTCTTCAGACAGTTTCTCTAGAGGACTATTTAAAGAAAATTCAGCTAGTGGATTTTGATGTCTTTCACGCCTCTTTACAACAGAAGAATACACTACTTCCATTATCTTCATATATTCAGTCATGGAGGAAACAATATTAAAATAATTTTATGTTATTGAATGAGTTCACTTTTAGTGTATTAGTTTTGGATTTAAATAATATATATATATACACAAAATTAAGTATTTCTCATTTATCTGTCCAATTTTTCACTAAGACTTGGTGACATTTATCTGAAGATAATAAAAATCAGTAAATGAAATAAACTCCATCAGATTTATGTATATATCTTTCTTAAATAAAATATCTATTTTCTCCACTATAATAATTCAGCTTATATCATTGAGTTGATGTTAGTTCTTGTGGCAGAAAATCTCCATTACAGGAAATTAACGTGTTTTACTGGAAAAAAATAGTTTAAGAGTCGATTAAAAGAGCCTTAATCTTGTCATTGTCTAACACTGAAACAACACTACTCAATTTCACTTTTCTATGCACTAAAGTGATATGCCTTATTCTCCTTGAGTTTGTTTTGATTATCAAATGATTACACATTAGGTTTCCCTTATTTGAACATCTCCTACCTTTGATGAGTGAAAAAATAATTTTCTGCTTATTTAGAAAGTATTATTGAAACATTTCAATGTCAGTGAAATTAACTCATTCAATAGCATATTAAATTGACTGAACAATTACATGCTCCCTATCAGAAAAGTATATTCTTTTTTTTATTATTTATTCAATTGTTCATGTGTGCGTGTGTATGTATGTGTGTGTGTGTAGAACCACGGGTGAATTCAGGAACCACCATGGACTGCATCCACCTCCTCCTTGTTTACTCTGCCCCAGGATTCATAGGCTCTGCCCTACCAGGACAAGAAACACAGGCCACCCCACTTCTGGCTGGCATCTATATGTGGAGTCTAGGATCTGAATTTAGGACTTCCACCTGCAAGGCAGAGACTTATCCCCTGAGCTACCTCTTCAGCACCCAGAAAAGTATATTCTTTCTTATGTCTACAAAGGCCATTAGCCAATTTCTCCCCTTTAAACAAATCATCCTAAAATCTTCATTGGCCATTTGAGTCTATTGCAGTGACAATTGTAGATTTATAGCTCATAGAAACATAGAATTCAGAAAATTTATGCAACCTCTTTTACAATTTCCGTAATTTGGATTTTAGTTCATACTAAAATATATAGAATAAACTACAGCTTCTTTCTTGAGAAAAATATTATGAATTGCTACTTTATTTTCATGCAAAACCTGTCCCTGAAAATTTTCAAGCCATTTTGCCATAGTTTTTTATGAAGATCACGCAGGATTATTCTAATATCTTTTCCAATGACAATCTTTATGATAGCATAGATACGTTTGGAAGGCTGTTAACTTTTATTTATTCCTTATTAAACTTTCAAAGTTCCTTTCAGTGTTTTCCTTGACAAACAGTGTTGCTCATTTAGAACTCTTGGTAGAAATCCAGAACTTCAGAGACTCTATATCAACCACCTACAACTAGGCCAGATTAATCTCTCCCCATCCTGAAGCTCAGGGACATTTGCAGAAGAGGGGGTGGTAAGAGTGTAAGAGCAAAAGGATGGGAGGAGCAATGATTTGCAAGATACTCCACACAAGTTAGGGCTGAAGCAATCATAATTGGACTTTGCATGCCTCACGCAATGTCCAACACACTATTGACCTCACAAAGTCTAGCATCTGCTAAAGGCACCACGATCCTTGGAGGCAAGGGATTGACAGCCACAATAGTGTTCCTTTGCTTAAGGGGAACACGGGAAAGGGTTCAGGGAAATGCCACTGGGTCCTTGTACGTCATTGGAGAGGAGGGCCCAGAGGAGAGTCAGGGATGCACATTAAAAGACTCTCTGGGAATGGGGCGGGAGGCATTGGGGAATGGGGAGGGAGGGGTGAGGGGAGGGGGAGCAGGGGGTTCCGGGGGAGGAGGAGGGAGGTAGGGAACTGGTGTACCTATTAAGCTTGTATGAGTGGAAATAATAATAAAAATGTATAAAATAAAAAAAGAACTCTTGGTAGAGTCAATCTAACCATGTTCAGTACTAGTTCTTCAGATTAAAAAGAGTATTAATGTAAAAAATATATTATGGGGCTATTACCAAAATGATTTGAAAGCAATTGGTGTTATATATCGCAGAGAAACCAAAGATAATACCAATGTTTTCTTTGGTATGTAATGGAATTCCATATGTAAATGGAATGCTATTGTCCTTTGTAAACATAATAATAATTAGAAAAAAAATACCGTGTTTGATCAGGAAGGAGATACATTAATGGTGACAAATTGTTTAAATGCTGATATGCAGATGCAGATTTGTTATAATAAATGAAAATTAGATCTTATAATCAAAGCAGTATAAAAGGCTAAAGTTTTAATGACTCATTGTTGGAGATTGCTTGTAAAAATAAGTACCTAAAAGGTTAAGTTTCCACACTAGTAGTTGATTAAGTTTGTGGTAAGCAATTCATGTTCAATTCAAATGATCAGTAAGCAGTATTGCTAGTTATGCTTGTCCTAGAGATTGCAAATTTATTGCCTTATTTGGAGTAGAGAAGAGCTAAAGAAAAATCAATGAAACCAATGTGCTTTCATAGCAGAAGCAACAATCAGAAAAGATCTATTAGAAACTGAGATATATAAAGCTTAATATATCTGTATATAAAAATCTGTGCATATGTATACCTGCATGTATAAGTATATGGAAACTGTATGTAGAGATCTAAGAGCTCAAAAGAATATTCAGTATTCAAATGAAAAAGACCAGTTAAATGAAGGAGGAGAAAAGACTACTTGGTTCATTAGCTAGTGATCTTCCAGTGACATAATATATTTTAGTTGCAGTACCAAGGGAGGGTTCACAGAATCATCTGAATAAGCTTAGAAATCATGATAAATTTATTGCATGTTACTATAATCTGAAATATCTGACCCAAAGAAGTTAAGGTAAAAGGGTTCACTTGTCTCACAATTTATGATTATAATATAAACTATATTCAGTTGGAAGTTACAGTAACAATTTGAAGTAGCTAAACACATGACGTCCACAGAAAGAGCAGATAGCAATAAATTATTGTATGATTCCATTGTAGTGCTCATCTCTTCTTATTCTTATTCAATACTATGTCCCTGGCATAGACTGGGTCTTTCCATATGAATCTGTTCAATCAAGGCAGTCCCTTGCATAAGTGTCCATAGTCCAAAACTAACATAAAGAATCCCTCTCAGATGAACGAGGTGATTTGCCTCCTAGTTGATAGAGAAAAAATATGCCATCACACCACCAGTGTAAGAGTGGCATGAATATCAAGGAGGACATCAACAGTGTCACTTGGATTTATGCCTGATTGGAATTAAGGCCATTTGTCAGAATGGAACACATTCCTGTTACTGTCAACTTGAACAAGAACCTGGGAAAGGACATAGTTCCTAGGGGACGAGCAGGCTAAAAACCAGAAAGATCTCAAAAAGCTTCATACATATGAGAGAAATTGATGAGTACTAAGGTGATGGGGAAGAAAAAGAAGAAGTTTTCCTCAATGGTATACCAAATCATCAAACACAAGTAGATGAAACACAGTGGGCCACAAATTGAAAAGATTTGAGATAGCTTGTAAGGGCAAAGGAGGTCGAATGGAATTTGGGGACTAAGGGATGAAAAAATAAATCCATTATATTCTATATGTGATAGTAAAAAATAAAAGAGAAAAAAAAAGAAAACGCCATCAGAGAAGCATAAATGATTCTTTGGCAAAGTTAATTAAGAAAACTACATCTTAATTGACACCAATTATTAGAGACTTACATGTTATTTGATAAAGGAGATCTAACCAAGTTTATTTGTACAATGAAGAGGAAGCAACTAATATGAAGTAAGAGAATGAAAAAAAAATGCTTGAAGTGAGAGAACTGAAGAAGACAGAATCCAGGGTTTCAGGGATAAAGAGGTAAGTGTTTTTTTAAGAAAGAGGATAAAAAACAATTAGTGTAAATGCATGTGAATTTTTAAAGAAACTATTGGTTGAAGAAGATCATTGTATCCTAATGCTAACAAATTAGGCTATATTTAAATCATGGTTGACAATGAGAGACTCAAGTAGAACTAGAATAATTGTGCAGTAAGAAACTTGGTCTGAACATGTTTCAGCATATTTAAAGTACCAGTATTAGTGATTAGTTTTGCAATAAAAAATAAAATTAAATTTAAGTATTTAATCAAAATTCCTGAAATTATATTCAACATGGTCCTAAATAGTGACATATATGTATCATTTAACATGATTAAAATATATAAACTGAAATTAACAACTCCAGAGTATTAAAAAACTTAGATAAGTATGCTATTTCATGCTGTGAAAGTATAATAAAACTCATTATTTTTCATCCGTATGTTCTTCCTTAAATCTGTAAATTGTGCTGTCATATGCAATTTTGACATTGGTGAATTTATTTGAAGTTTCATTCTAAAGAGAAAAAATAAAATACAAACAATATGGTTGCCCTGTTATACAACCAATTCTTAAGCAACTTCAGATACTCAGTATAATGCAATCTCTTTTTAATCAAATATATTATTAAATCTTTTAGATGCTAGTCTTACCAAGTATTATTATAATATAATACAATGCTTGGAACATATAAATATATATGCTTATGGTTTCTCATTCAGTCAAGTGATTTATTTCATTCTATCATCATAGCAATGTAAGAGCATAACATTAATCACAAACTTGGTGAGTAGTATTTTTGAAACTCAGAGGGATACTTTATTTGTATTATGTGTTCCTTCTTTGATATTCACTTTGCATGATCAAGGTTTTATTGTTTGGTTTCAGAATATCTGTACATGGCAAACCTTAGACGTCTGCATTTGTTGTATATAATTTTTGTGGTTAATTCATTGTTTCAGTTTTTGCTTTACTGTCCATATAGGAAATAGGGTTTAATCTATTTATCTTCAGGGTCATTCAAAACTGAGATTACAAGTCTTCTTTTACAGTAGTGGGAATGGAACCTAATGTTTTCACGTGTTAAGTAAGCCTTCCATTACTGACAACAACCTCTTCCCCCCCTTCTTTTTTTTATTATTATTTCCACTCATACAAATTTAATAGGTGACCGGTCCCCGCCTCCCTCCACCTCCTCCAACCCCCCTGCTCCCCCATGCCCTCTCCCTTCCCTCCCCATCCCCCAGTGCCTCCCCCCAAATCCCAAGAGCATCCTTTACTGTGCATGCCAAACTCTCCTCTGGGTCCTCTCCGATAAGATGCAAGGACCCAGGGACATATCCCAGAATGCTTTCCTGTGTTCCCCTTAAGCATAGGAACACTACTGTGGCTGTCAATCACTTGCCTCCAAGGATCATGGTGCCTTTAGGAAATGCTAGACATTGTGGGGTCAATAGTGTGTTGGACATTGCACAGGGCATGCAAAGTCCAATTATGATTGCATTGGCCCTAACTTGTGTGGAGAATCTTGCATATCATTGCTCCTCCCATCCTTGTGCTCTTACAATCTTACCACCCCCTCTTCCGCAAATTTCCCTGAGCTTTCAGGATGGGGAGAGATTAGTCTGGCCTAGTTCTAGGTGGTTGATATAGAGTCTCTGAAGTCCTGGATTATGGTTTGTTGATTTTTTTGGTTTTTGCTGCTCCTGCAATGCCCTTGGCTCCATCCTGATGGGTATTGGAATTCACCCCCTGGCCAGAGATAAAAAACTGTTAAATTAGAGTCTTGTTATAAGAGTATATTTAAAGGTAGATTGAATAAAAGTAGGAGACCGCAGTGAGAGAGGGGTCAAACACCCATTTGCAAAATGATTACTTTCTATCAGGTAGCCTATATGCCCACCCCTTCTGGGGAGATCATACCCCATCAGTTGCATATGATCAGGAAGGAAGTCTGTGAACTTAACCAGATGTCTCATTACTTACTTCCAGTCCCCTCTCTCCTTGTTTCTGGTGGGGCCCTCCTTCCCCATCCCTCCTGCTTATAATTACAATTACTGTTGGTATTACAGAGATTTGTCTTTGAGTGTCTCTAAGTGGATCCACCTATTAGGGAGTACATATGGCGCTTAATTTCCTGGGTCTGGGATATTTCACTCAATATAATTGTCTCTAATGACATCCATTTCCCAGCAAATTGCATTAGTTCATAATTTTTGATGGCTGAGTAGTATTCCATTGTATAAATGTACAACATTTTCCTTATCCACTCGTCAACTGCTGGACATTTGGGTTGATTCCATGACTTTGCTATTGTAAACAGTGCTGCTATGAACATGGTCATTCTTGTGCTACCAAGGTGAATTTTTGCTTTATGGGGGGTTATTCCCAAAAGTGGAACAGCAGGGACATATGGCATTTCAATCTTTGACTTCTTTAAGAATCACCAGATGCCCCCTTCTCCTCCACTCCGCCGCCTGGGACGCGCGCATGCGTGCGGTCCAGCCCGGCCTCACCGCGCCGCGACCCAGGTAAGATCAGTCCGCACCGCCCCCAGAGCCCCAGGCCGCCCGAGTGGACCCAGCTCCCCCTCCCCCCCATCCAGCCAGAGCCGTGCGCGCAGGGCCTGGGAAGAGGAGAGGGCACCCCCTCTGCGCCAGGCCACGCGCTCGGGTGGCCCGGGTTTAAATAGTGCCCCGCCAACGCCCCATCCCCCCTTTCCCTCCACTCCGCTGCCCGGGACGCGTGCGCGTGGTCCAGCCAGGCCTCACCACACCTGGACCCAGGTAAGATCAGTCCCCGCCCGCCCCCAGAGCTCCAGGCCAAGTAATTCAGTTTAGTGAAAAACGCACAGAAATTAAAAGATCTTAAGAGTTAAACCGAAAATGCCAAAGTCTAAGTGAAAATCCATGAGACACAACACTCAAGTAAACAAATCTCCCACTGAAGGAATTAATCCCATAATGTTAGACTCCAACCAGAACAAACCCATGAAAAATGGGCAAGAAAGCCTGACCCAGGATAACGACATTCAAAATATGATCATTACCATGTTCAATACTATGAAAGAGGAAATCAGGGAGGAATAAAATAATCGAATCAATCACTTTGAGGAGGAACACAGCAGACACATGGAGGAGTTGAGAAAAAAAGTGCAAGAATCAAAAACTGGCATAGAGTAGTTAAAGCAGACTCAAGCAGAGTTTAAAACTGAGCTAAAAGACAAGTTATCTTCAACCCAGAACTCCACAGAGAGTCTTATCAGCAGAACTAACAAAGCAGAAAACAGAATTTCAGACCTTGAAGATAAAGTGGGAGTATTAACCAGCTCAATGGAAGAGATAGTTAAAGCCAAAAAGATGCGTGAGAGAAATATCCAGGAGATATGGGACACCCTGAAGAAGCCTAACATGCGTATTCATGGAATACCAGAGCAAGAATCTCAAAATACCACCCCTGAGGAAATTTTCCAAACGATCATCAAGGAAAACTTTCCTCATCTGAAAAAAGAGAAGCCCATCCATATACAAGAGGCATTACGCACCCCAAACAGATACGACCAAAACAGAAGCTCGCCACGGCAAATAATAGTCAAAACACTCCACATTCAAGATAAAGAACTGGTGCTGAGAGCTTCAAGGGAGAAAAAACAAGACACTTTTAAAGGTAAACCTATTAAAATAACAAATGACTTCTCAATGGAAACACTAAAAGCAAGAAGAGCTTGGAGAGACATACTTCAACTATTGAATGAGCAAAAATGTCAACCCAGGCTGATTTACCCTGCAAAACTATCAGTCATGATCGAGGGAGAAAGAAAAATCTACCAGCACAAAGACAACTTGAAGGGATACATGTCCACCAAACAAGGCCTTCAAAAACTGCTAGAAATGATACTCAAGGGTGAAGAAAAAAACAGGCATATCCAGGAGAGCAGAAGTCAAGTACACACCATTAAAAGCGAAGCAATATACTTATAAAAACTACTAAACATAATAAATGTCTGGAATCAAAAATAGTTTCACCACTATAACACTAAATGTTAATGGAATTACCTCACCGATCAAGAGACAAAGATTACAAACTTGGATTAAAAATCACAATCCATCAATCTGCTGCCTCCAGGAAACCCATCTCACCACAAAAGATAGGCACGCTCTAAAAATAAAAGGCTGGTCAACAATTCTACAAGCTAATGGAAGCAGAAAACAGGCAGGGGTAGCCATTATGATATCAGACAAAGTGGACTTCAACCAAAGAAAATTATAAGAGAAACGGATGGAAACTACATTTTAGTCACAGGACAATTCACAAGGAAGACTTCACAATACTGAACATATATGCACCCAATACGGGCCCCTCCACATTCATTAAGAAAACTCTACAGCGTCTAAAGCAAGAAATCAACCCCCAAACGATAATTCTTGGGGACTTCAACACTGCCCTCTCAACATGGGATAGATTAACAGGTCAAAAGCTTAATAGAGACACTTTGGACCTTAATCAAACCATTAAAGAAATGGACATTACAGATTTCTATCGAACTTTTCACCCACGTACCAAAGAATACACATTTTTCTCAGCAGCACACAGAAATTTCTCCAAAATAGATCACATACTGGGCCACAAAACAAATCTACACATGTACAAAAAAGTTGAAATTCTAACCTGTGCTCTGTCAGACCACCACGGCCTAAAGCTGGACATCCACAACACAACAAACAAGAGAAAATACACTAACTCCTGGAAACTTAACAATATGATGCTGAATGAGAACTGGATTCAGGAAGAAATGAAAAAGGAAATTCAAGATTTCCTGAAAGTGAACGATAATGAAAATACAACTTACCAAAATCTCTGGGACACAATGAAAGCTGTTCTAAGAGGTAAGTTCATAGCTCTTAATGCCTACATCAAAAAATGGAAACATCAGAAATAAACAACTTAACAATGCAGCTTAAAGCTTTAGAGAAACTAGAGCAATCTGATCCCAAAAGTAGTAGAAGAGAGGAGATTAGCAAAATAAGGGGAGAAATATCTGAAATCGAGATTAAGAAAACGATACAAAAAATCAACCAGTGAAAAAGCTGGTTCTTTGAAAAAATCAGTAAGATTGATACACCCCTAGCTAAATTAACCAAAAGCAGGAGAGAGAAAACCCAAATTAACAAAATCAGAAATGAACATGGAGTTATCACTACTGATACCCAAGAAATCCAGAGAATTATAACATCATATTTCAAAAACTTATACTCTGTGAAGTTTGACAACACAAAAAAGATGGATGAATTTCTAAGTAAACACAACTTACCTAATTTGAATCAGGAAGTTGTGAATTATTTAAATAGTCCTATAACATATAAGGAAATTGAAGAAGTAATCTCAGATGTTCCCACCAAAAAATGTTCTGGACCAGATAGATTCAGCAAGAGTTCTACCAGACATTTAAGGAGTTAATAACACCAATACTCCTTAAACTGTTCCATCAAATAGCAAAGGAAGAAACACTACCAAATTCCTTCTATGAAGCTAATAACGTTTTAATCCCAAAACCTAATAAAGATTCACTTAAAAAAGAAAACTATAAGCCAATCTCTCTGATGAACACAGACGCAAAGATTCTCAACAAAGTCTTAGCGAATCAGATTCAAAAACATATTTAAAAGGTCTGGCAGATAAAAAGTAACCGTTGTGCAAATTGGTAATAGACCCCTCCCTCACTGTGGTTTCCCACTTTTATTACATCTACCTTTGAATGTTCTTTTATCACAAGACTCTAGTTTAACAGCTTTTTGTCTCTGGCCTGGGGGTAACATACAAATGCCCACCACGATGGAGTGAAGGGCATTGCAGGAGCAGCAAAACTGCAAAAGAAAACCAACAAACCACAATCCAGAACTTCAGAGACTCTATATCAACTACCTAGAACTAGGCCAGCTTAGTCTCTCCCCATCCTGAAGCTCAGGGAAATTTGCGGAAGAGGGGGCGGTAAGAGTGTAAGAGCAAAAGGATGGGAGGAGCAATGATATGTCAGTTACTCCATACGAGTTAGGGCTGAAGCAATCATAATTGGACTTTGCATGCCCTGCGCATTGTCCAACACACTATTGACTGCACAAAGTCTAGCATCTGCTAAAGGCACCAAGATCTTTGGAGGCAAGGGATTGGCAGACACAGCAGTGTTCCTATACTTAAGGGGAACACGGGAAAGTGTTTAGGGAAAGGCCACTTGGTCCTTGTACGTCATCGGAGAGGAGGGCCCAGAGGAAAATCAGGCATGCACAAGAAAGGACTCTCTGGGAATTGGGGCGGGAGGCACTGGGGGATGGGAAGGGAGCGGAGTGGGAACGAGGAGCAGGGGTTATGGGGGGAGGAGGAGGGATGGAGGGAACTGGTGTACCCATTAAGTTTGTATGAGCTGAAATAATAGTAAAAAATGTATTAAATAAAAAAAAAGGTCCTCCACTATGACCAAGTTGGGTTTATTCCAGAGGCACAAGGTTGGTTCAATATATGTAAATGTATAAATAAAATTCATCATATAAACAAACAAACAAAAAAAAAAGAATCACTAGATGGCTCACCAGAGTGGTTGTATGAGCCTGCATTCCCACCAGCAATGTAGGAGTGTTCCCCTCCCTTCTCATCCTCTCCAGGACTTGGTGTTTGTGTTGTGGACTTTTGCCATCCTGACCGGAGTGAGATGATATCTCAGGCAAGTTTTGATTTGCATTTCCCTGATGGCTAAGGATGTGGACCATTTTTTAAGATATTTGTTAAACATTTTAATTTAATTCTTGGTAAATTTTCTTTGAAGTTCCAGGGCCCATTTTTAATTGGGCCATTTGTTTCCTTAGAGTTCAGTTTTATAAGTTCTTTATATACTCTGGATAATAGAGCTCTATCAGATATGTGGTTAGTGAAGATTTTCTCCCAATCTGTGTGTTACCTTTGTGCTCGAGTTACAATCTCTTTATCTGAACAGACTCACTTTCATTTCACAAGATCCCATCTGTTGAGTGTTGGTTGTAGTGTCTGTGCTATTGGATGTCCGTTTAGGAAATGTTGACCTAGCCCAATCAGCTCAAGGGAGTACCCTACCTTTTTAACTAAGGTTTTTATAGTCTCTGGCCTTATATCAATGTCCTTGATTCATTTGAAATTAATTCTTGTACATGGTGACAAGTATGGGTCCAGTTTTAATCTTCTGCATGTGTAGATCCAGTTTTGAGAGCACCATTTGTTGAAGATGCTGTTCTTCTTACAATGGAGTTTTTGGGCCCCTTTGTCAAAGATCAAATGGCTGTAGTTGTGTGGGCTTATATCTGGGTCTTCAACCCTTATCCAGTGATCTGTGTGTCCGTTTTGGAGCCAGTACCAGGCTGTTTTTACAACTATGGTTTTGTAGTATAGACCAATGTTAAGTATGGTGATACCTCCAGTAGTGTTTTTGTTACTCAGGATTATTTTTGCTATCTTGGGTATTTTGTGCCTCCACATGAATTTTGAGATTGTTTGATCAACTTCTTTAAAGAATTGCTTTGGGATTTTAATTGGTATAGAATTGAATTTTTATATTGCCATTGGTAGGATGGTCATTTCTATGATGTTGATTCTGCCAATCCAGGAACATGGGAGGTCTTTGTACCTTCTGCTGTCTTCTGCAATTTTTTTCTTTAGGTTTTTAAAGTTTTCATTATAAAGGTCTCTTATTTCCTTGGTTAGGTTTATACCAAGTTATTTCATTATTTTAGGGGCTATATTAAATGAGATTGTTTATGTCAAGGCTTTTTCACTTCTTTCATTCTGGGCATATAGGAAGGCCACAGATTTTTGCCATTTATTTTGTGTCCTGCCACCCTGCTGAACTTCTCAATTAGTTCCAGGAGCTTCCTGGTGGAGTTTTTGGGATCACTCAGGTGTAAGATCTTGTCATCTGCAAATAGAGATAACTTGACTTCTTCCTTGCTGATTTGAATCCCTTTTAAGTTCCTTTATAGTCTTATGGCTTCAACAAAGACTTCGAGTACAATATAGAACAGAAGTGGTGAGAGTGGACAGCTTTGTCTAGTTCCTGATAGAAGTGGGATTGCTTCAAGTATATCCCCATTGAGCATAATCCTTGCTGTGGGGTTTTTGTATACAGCTTTTATTATATTGATAAAGGTTCCTTCCATTCCAACCTTCTCTACGTTTTGATCATAATGGACTGTTGGATCTTGTCGAAAGCTTTTTCTGCCTCTGTAGACAGTATCATGTGGTCTTGGACTTTGGACTGGTTTATATGGTGAATTACATTTATTGATTTGCATATTTTGAACCAACCTATTGTTCCTGGGATAAAGCCTACTTGATCCCCGTGAATGATGTTTTTTATATGTTTTTAAATCTGATTTGCTAAGACTTTGTTGAGAATCTTTGCATCTGTGTTCATCAGAGAGATTGGCCTATAGTTTTCTTTTTAAGTGTATCTTTATTAGGTTTTGGGATTAAGACAATATTAGCTTCACAGAAGAAATTTGGTAATGTTCCTTCCTTTGCTATTTGATGGAACAGTTTACGGAGTATTGGTGTTATTAGCTCTTTAAATGTCTGGTAGAACATCTGATCCAGGCCATTTTTTTGTGGGAAGATTCAAGATTACTTCCTCGATTTCCTCATGTGTTATAGGACGATTTAAAGAATTCACAACTTCCTGATCCAATTTAGGTGTGTTGTGTTTACTTAGGAATTCATCCATCTCTTTGGTGTTATCAAATTTCACTGAGTATAAGTTTTTGAAATATGACATTATAATTCTCTGGATTTCTTGGGTATCAGTAGTGATATCTCCATTTTCATTTCTAATTTTGTTAATTTTGGTTTTCTCTCTCTTGCTTTTGGTTAATTTAGCTAGGTGTGTATCAATAGTATTGATTTTTTCAAAGAACCAGCTTTTTGACTTATTGATTTTCTGTATCATTTTCCTAATCTTGATTTCGGATATTTCTCCTCTTATTTTGCTACTCTCCTCCCTTTTACTGCTTTTGTGATCAGATTACTCTAGTGTTTCTCAAGCTTTAAGCTGCATTGTTAAGTTATTTATTTCTGATGTTTCAATTTTTTTGATGTAGGCATTAAGAGCTATGAACTTACCTCTTAGAACAGCTTTCATTGTGTCCCAGAGATTTTGGTAAGATGTATTTTCATTATCATTCACTTTCAGGAAATTTTGAATTTCCTTTGTAATTTCTTCCTGAATCCAGTTCTCATTCAGCATCATAGTGTTAAGTTTCCAGGAGTTAGTGTATTTTCTCTTGTTTGTTGTGTTGTGGATGTCAAGCTTTAGGCCATACTGGTTTGATAAGGTACAGGTTAGAATTTCAACTTTCCTGATTATGTGGAGATTTGTTTTGTAGTCCAATGTGTGATCTATTTTGGAGAAAGTTCTTTGTGCTGCTGAGAAAAATGTGTATTCTTTGGTGTGTGGATGAAAAGTTCTATAGAGATCTGTAAGGTCCATTTCAGTAAGGATTTGATTAAGCTCCAAAGTGTCTCTGTTAAGTTCTGTGCCTGTTGATCTATCCCATGTTGAGAGGGCAATGTTGAAATTCCCAAGAATTATCATTTTGGGATTGATTTCTTGCTTTAGATGTAGTAGGGTTTTCCTAATGAATGTGGTGGGACCCGTATTGGGTGCATATATATTCAGTATTGTGAAGTCTTCCTGGTGAATTGTACCTGTGACTAAAACGTAGCTTCCATCTGTGTCTTTTATGATTATTTTGGCTTGAAGTCCACTTTGTCTGATAGCATAATGGCTACCCCTGCCTTTTTTTTGGTTCCATTAGCTTGCAGAATTTTTGACCAGCCTTTTATTTTTAGGATGTGCCTATCTTTTGTTCTGTTCTCTTGGATATGCCTGATTTTTTTTTTTTTTCTTCAAGCTTGAGTATCATTTCTAGTATTTTTTGAAGGCCTGTTTTGGTGGACATGTATCTCTTCAAGTTGTCTTTGTGCTGGAAAACGTTTCTTTCTCCCTCGATCATGACGGATAGTTTTGCGGGGTATATCAGCCTAGGTTGACATTTTTGCTTATTCACTACTTGAAGTACATCTCTTCAAGCTCTTCTTGCTTTTATTATTTCCATTGAGAAGTCATTTGTTATTTTAATAGGTTTACCTTTAAAAGTGACTTGTTTTTTTTTCCCTTGAAGCTCTCATCACCAGTTCTTTATCTTGAATGTGGAGTGTTTTAACTATTATTTTCCATGGTGAGTTTCTATTTTGGACATAACTGTTTGGGGTGCGGAATGCCTCTTGTATATGGATGGGCCTCTCTTTTTTTTTGGATGAGGAAAGTTTTCCTTGATGATAGTTTGAAAAATCTCCTCAGGAGTGGTATTTTGAGATTCTTGTTCTGGTATTCCATGAATACGCATGTTCGGCTTCTTCAGGGTATCCCATAACTCTTGAATATTTCTCTCGAGTATCTTTTTGGCTTTAGCAACCTCTTCCATTCAGCTGGTTAATTCTCCCACTTTGTCTTCAAGGTCTGAAATTCTATTTTCTGCTTCTTTAGTTCTGCTGAAAAGACTCTCTGTTGAGTTCTGGGTTCAAGATAACTTTTAGTTCAGTTTTAAACTCTGCTTGAGTCTGTTTTAACTGCTCTATGCCTGTTTTTGTTTCTTGTACTGTTTTTCTCAACTCCTCCAAATGTCTGTTGTGTTCCTCTTCAATGTGATTGATGCAGTTATTTAATTCCTCCCGGATTTCCTCTTTCATAGTATTGAACATGGTAATGATCATGTTTTGAAAGTCCTTATCCAGGGTCATGCTTTCTTGGCTATATTCCATGGGTTTGTTCTGGTTGGAGTCTATCATTATGGGATTAATTCCTTCAGTGGGAGATTTGTTTTCTTGGGTGTTGTTTCTCATTGATTTGCAATTTGACTTGGGCATTGTCATTTTAACTCTTAAGACCTTCTTTCAATTTCTGTGCATTTTTCACTGAACTGAATTATTTGGCCTGAGTTTTGGGGTTGAGTAGGGGGAGTTTACCTAGGTCATCGTGAGTCCCGGCTGGATTGCACGCATCCTAGGTGGGTGGGGAAAGGGAGGAGGTGGTGGGGGCGGGGTGCTCTTTAAGCTGGGGAGCTGGGTTGTGGCCCAGGGGGTCCTCACTGGCCTTGCCCAGTGCCAGCTCCGGCTGGTTTGTGGGAGGAGCAGGGTCCTGGGATTTCGGGTTGGGGGGGAGCGTTTACCTAGGTCTCAGTGAGTCCCAGCTGGACTGTGCGGGTCCCGGGTGGGTGAGGAAAGGGAGATTTGTTGTATATTTTAAAACTTGTGCTTTACACTAAGATTTTTCTCTTCATGTAGAACTAAATAAAGTATGCAAGTGAAAACAGTTCTACCATTTTAGTTTTCCTTCCTTTATTGAAAAAAATGTGACTGTGAATTTAGTTATTTTAGCTGTCAAAAATGATATTTTTCGGGGCTGAAGAGGTAGCTCAGGCGTTAAGCCTCTGCCTTGAAGGCGGAAGGTCCTGAGTTTGGATCCTAGTCCCCACATATAGACGTCAGGGGGAAGCAGGGGTGGCCTTGCGTTTCTGGTCCTCATAGGGTGGAGCCTGTGAATCCCAGGGCAGAGTAAACAAGGAGGAGGTGGAGGCACTCCTTGGTGGTTCCCGAATTCGTCCATGGTTCCAGACACACACACATACATACACACACATATATATACACATATATATGCACAATTGAATAAATAATAATAAAAATGATATTTTTCTCTAGTATATAAGTATATTATTATTAAACGAGTATTTTTTTGAAAAAAAACTAAGCATTTTTATGTTGTGCTCTTTTTAAACATACCATTATTATACTGAAGAATAATTCAGTTACAGGCATAAAAATCTCTTGAGAGACCAAGGTAAATGGGAAACAACTAAACAATCATCTTTTTATTTTTTTACACATGAAATATTTATTTCATTCCATCATAATATTGATTATCTACTACACATTAAGTGAGTCATACAGAAAAAAGAAAGGAAATTGTTGACCATCTTAAGCAATGTTATCAAGCAATGTTAACTAAAACCTATGCAAAGTTATTTTAAAACAACAGCACATATCCATCAAGATGAAAGTATGAGTCATGCTGACTCTGTGAAATACTGATAGTAAATACTAGTATACTTGAATATAACATTTGAGTCTTTACATGACCTTAAAACTAGTGGTCTTACTAGATAAGAGCAAAGTGTTGTGCATAATTAGGTTTTGATTCACCTTTTAAAATAACATTTCAATAAAAGTGTGCTTACTTTAAAGAACTTTTCTAGGAAGAGACTTTTGATTGATTAGAACTAATGAAGTATTTTGTTACAAAAGCAAAGCTTCTTAGCATGTTTCAAGCAGAGAGTAAGAGAAGACATGCCTCTGGCTTCAGACCACCCAAAGAGCGATTTCATAAACAACCTTAATGTACTTCAAAAGTCAGCAATTCAACTTAACATACTTCTTTTGGCAGAAATTATTAGTGTAACTGTTTTGTAATTGCATACTCAAAATAGAAGCTGCTTCATTTTCCAGTCATTCACAAATATTTAGATGACACAGAAAAAGATCTAAAGTATATATATACTAAAAAATATAACTCATTTCCTGAACAACATTCTCTATGAGGAGAATTCATTTCATATGATATATTTGTTTTAAGTATAATAGTCATTCCAAATTGAATCTATTTCCTTCATGATCTGTACTTCTTTGCTTTGTAAAAGATATGAAGAAAATATAAAAACATAGACTGTGTTCACAAATATCCAAATGAGGTCCAAAAGAAAATAAATCATCTTGAGAATGGATAAAACTTTGGTATTATTTTATCAGAATAATCAGTTTTTGCATCTACGAGCCAAGGTATTTCAATAATACTTTGAAGGTGGGGGGTCAGCATCTGGCCCCCGGGAAGGAAAGAGGTGAGAATGCTGCCTGCCCCTCCACCTCCAAAGTCCCATGAGACAATCAGGCACGGCAGGGAGTTAAGTTGAAGCATGAACTCACTTTATTGTACACAGCACAGCAGTTTATAAAGGCAAAAACCATGAGGCATGAAACGGGCAGCTAATAATATTAAAGGTCAGCGCAGCATGCAGGCTTCACTAGGGTCAGCATTCCAGAACTTTCATGAACCAATCAGGGTTCCCTGTGAGGCAAACAGGGTTAAGCCCTGCACACTAGCTCGCAGCTCCATCTTAGGCCCCATGTGCTTGGTTTTGCCTTGTTCACTTCCTCCCAGCACCATCTTAGGCCCCATGTGCTCAGTTACGCCTTGTTCACTTCTGCCCAGCGCCATCTTAGGCCCCATATGCTTGGCTACGCCTTGTTTGCTTCCTCCCAGCACCATCTTACGCCCCATCTGCTCGGCTATGCCTTGTTCATTTCCTCCCAGTGCCATTTTGCGTGGGTCAGCCCACCATAAAGGCCCAACAATTGTTCAGAAACTTTATTGTTGGACTGGCATCCTTAAATTTCTTTTTATAAATCATGAATAAAAGACATAATATTAAAGTATAAGCAATAGTCTTGCTTTCACACATATTGTCAGCACTTCCAAGTGCTCTATCATGAGTATTGACTAGTACCTAAGTCATAAATAAAGTGTGCCTTATATATTAATTATTGAAGAACTTCATAATTTATCTGTTGAGCTAAGGACCTTACTGCCTTGCAGAGATTCACTCTATATGGCTCAGTTCAACCCAATGAAATTCCAAGCTAGCAAGAACAAGAATATATACTAAAGTTGCACAATTCTCAATATATGATAATGGTTAAGGAAGGAAATCTGTAGTCATATGTGTGTGTTTGAATTCAAATTCAATCACATAATATCTATGCTTCATTATGGACATGTAAACAATATTTTTATTAATTGATTGAAAACACAATCAGCAGCAATGACTCCTAGAGGATGGCTATGTGGATGCCAATGTTATGTGTAAAATGTTTGTTGCAATATCTAATAGGTAATAGGCTTTCAATGTTTCTAGTTTTAGTATTAGTATCAAACTATTGTAAACCAGCAATTTTATTAACTATGCAAGATACCCTAGTATATCTCTTTCTTTTGGAATGTAGTATTATTAAGGAATGTTTTAAATAACTTCTTTAGTGAAGTACAGGAATATGTACAGAGTAGTAGGTTTTATGGCGGGGTTTCTCTGAAAAGAAATGCTTGTTTCTCTGTATTCTGGAACTTGAAACCAAGGGAAAACGTTTTATTGCTTACTGTGTGGTCAGGATTGATTGCAGAATAGACACTTATACAATGTGATCATGGATAAGAACACAGAAAATTGCCACACAGGAGAGGTATAAGAGTGTATGTCAAAGTAGTTGAGAACTGATATCATACTCCTGGATCAAGCTGTATACTGGCAGGAGGAAGTAAGAAAGACCTGTAAGATACAGTTTTTCACTTTAATGGGCTAGTTCTCCTTGGTTATTTGGTCAATGGATCCTCTCTGTGTTTTGTGTAGTTGTTATTGCTGTCTTACTGCATGTCATCAAAAGACCTAACTCCTTATTCCCAGGATCAGTTCTATTAGAGTTGGCCAGGTTCCAAATTAAACATATTAAGAAGAAGTATGAAGTAATACAAACTACACAATGAAAGCCTGGAGTAGAGAGCAAAATTCCTGTACCTCAGCATTAGTATTTTATCCCTTTGCCCCCTTTACAATGTTTTCTTTTTTAAACATGTGAAACAAAAGGAGAAATCTCAGCGGTTAATGGACTTTCTGTATAAGCAAGTAGATGATAGTTTGGACCAAAACTTTGCAGGAAAAATGTCAGGTGGGTATGATTGTCCTTCTGTATTTCCAGATCAGGATGACAGAAATGGGGAATTCTGAGAACAAGTTTGCTTGTTATGTCAAATAGAAAGATATGCATAAGCAATCAAAGATAGTTCCTGATACTCTCAGGTCTATGTAAATTCACATGTGCATTCACAAATATCTGCACTGACACATATGAGACATAAATATATACACACATGCATCTCTCTCTCTCTCTCTCTCTCTCTCTCTCTCTCTCACACACGCACACACACACACAAAGTATAGAATTGTATAGAGAAAAAAATGAGAAATTTTAACCATGTCTGCTCATCTGTATAAAGTAACATAGAAGTATTCAGAGGAAAAGCAAATATGAGTGTTCACGAAAAGATTAAAAAAACTCTTTTGTCTTTTTTTTTGATCAGAGAAACAAGAAACAAATCCAGTAACTGTGAGTAAGACACTTACAGAAAAGTGAGAAGTGTAAGTAGTCAGTTTAGACATCTATTATGTAACAGTATTGCTCCAGTAAGATATAATATTTTACTGAAATTTGAATGGAACAGATATCTCATGTAAAATGTTATTACTCAAAACACTATGACAACAGAAAATTTTGTGAAGCATTGTATATATAAAGTATTATCATGGATGTACAATACAATATTTGGACTTTTGCTCAATGAATAATGTATGGTATCTGAATTAAAGTAGTGGCACCTTTAAGAGATGGAAGATTACTCAAGGAAGGCACATCACAGGAGATGGGCCTTGAATATTCATTAGCCCAATCCTACTTGAAGTTTGAAGCTTTCTTTCTCTGCCTCTGTGATGATAGCAGTAATCTAAGAGAGGCAGAATATCTGCTGTGATCAGCATGACTTGGCATAAGTACTCATGTGCAATTTAACACAAAATAAACATAAACAAACAGAAGAATGATGAATTAATATGAAACATGTTAAAAATAAAGACATTAACACATGAAATTGGATGGGATACAGTGGAAACACTTTGAGAATGAAAAAGTTGCTGAGTAGTTATTACCATGGTCATTGGGGCTGTGATTGGTCTGTGTAGATACAAATAAAAATCTCAAGTTTGAAAACTGTTTTCATCAGGACTGTAATATTGGGTTTGCAGAGATGGCTCAGGCAATAAAAAATATTTTTTACACAATTTTTAGGACCTGAGTTCAGATCTCAGGGGATCAATAAAAGTTGTATGCAGCCATATGCATGGAATCACTTGAGTTTGCTTGCAGCCAGCATAGCTTCAGTCTTAGTGAGAACCTATGTGTCATGGTTACTATTTTTGCTGCTGTAATGCAATACTCATTAATCCTGGAAAATCCCAGTGCAAACCAAATAAGGAGGCAGAACCAAACCAGGAAGGTGCCTAAACTCATTTTGTGTCCACAGACAAAATGCTCTGACAGGCACACACACAACATGCACGCATGTGCGCATGAGGGTGCACACGCACACACACACATACACGCACAGAAGCAAAAATAAAAAGTGAAAATGAAAATAATAAACATTCTTATACATTCCATTAGCATTCCCACTATAGTTCAACAGTCCAAGAGCCTTCTGCAAAAATATAAAAAAAAAAAAATGAACTCCCAAGATACAAAGCACAGAATAAATATTTCAATTCAAAAAGGGAGGAATGGGGACATGTCCAGAAGATTTTGGTCCACATTAAGACTGAAAATCAGGAGGTGGAGAGGTGGCTCAGGTTTTAAGCCTCTGCCTTGTAGGCGGAAGGTCCTGAGTTCAGATCCTAGACCTCACGTATAGATGCCCAGCGGAAGTGGGGACGGCCTGCGTTTCTGGTCCTGGTAGGGCAGAGCCTGTGAATCTTGGGGCAGAGTAAACAAGGAGGAAGTGAAGGTGGTCCATGGTGGTTCCCGAATTTGCCAGTGGTTCTACACACACACACACACACACACACACACACACACACACACACATGCACAATTGAATAAAAAAAAAAAGACTGAAAATCAGCAGGACAACCTCCAAATCCTGCATGTCTCAATCCAATGTATGAACCTCCTGCTGATATCATCTCAGTTCCACTCTTCCAGTGAAACACAGAGCACATCACTGTCTTAGATTTGCTCCTCCCATTGAAAGCAGTTCTCTTTGACAAATTTCACACACTGACTTCACCAACTTTTTTTTTTCAAATTAATAGTTTTATTTCCATCTTCAACACTAACAGGAGTCCAAAACAGACCAATGTTCATGGGCATACTTTAAATGTAACAAAGAGTTAAACTATGTACATTTGAATAAAGGAAAGGATTTCTTTCATACCAACCATTTCCCATTTTGCCATTTCTGATCAGTAGAACTAAACATATCTTTTTCTTGACTTAATTTAGGATGAAATAATAAAACCTCTATAATCAACCTCATAAGGAGAAAACATAAATTTTCAAATGGATATTACCATATTTACTTGTGAACTGGCTATCTGTGGCTCCAGAAAGTCTGGCTACCATTAGACCTCACAGGAGGAGGTCCATGGGGTCCAGCGGGAACTCAATGGCCAAGGTATCAAGGGAAGGTAGGCGCCACACACCAATGATCAAATGCTCCTACCCTCGGAGTCTATGTAGAAAATTACCCTCATTCAAACAGTTAAAAAGTCAGAATGAAGAATAAAATTTTTCATAGGAGGGACCTGTATCAGTTACTCTTTACTGTTGCTGTGAGAGAACACCCAAAATCAATCAACTTTAGGGAGAAAGGGAGGTTTATTCAGCTTACAGTTCCAGAGGGAAGATACAGTCTCTCAAAGCAGAGGTGGCATGGCTGGCTGGCCAAAGCTGGAGGAGGCTAAGTCACTGCAGACATCTTGGAAGCTGAGAGCTGCAGACCGCTTGCTGCAAAGGCCAGACTTCTC
Organism: Typhlomys cinereus; assembly: GCA_023101885.1. NCBI lineage: Eukaryota > Metazoa > Chordata > Mammalia > Rodentia > Platacanthomyidae > Typhlomys > Typhlomys cinereus. Next base: position 2,640,741 of record JALPQD010000332.1, read on the forward strand.
CCGGAGGTAGGGTGGGACTAATCCACCTCAAGGCCCACCCCTTGTGACTGCCTTCCTCCAGCAAGGCTCCACCTCTCAAGGTTCCATGACCTTGCCAAATACATGAGACTGTGGGGGACACATTTCAACCATGACAGGACCCTCCTTCAGCCCCATTTAAAGTGAATTCTGTGTTGAGTCCTGCTCCTTCAGAAAGAAACTGAAGGTCAGTTATTGCTAGCAAAGCCCCACATGGCCCCTTTCCCATCTTGAAGATGCTTCACCAAAAAAAGGCTGTTGGTTTGGCCTGAAGTGCTCTGAGGAAGTAGTGTAGCAGATTGCAGACAGGTATGAGTATGGTCCCTACAAACTACACAGTGGCCGGTGTCCTCAGGGGCAATTTGGATCACATCACTGCCATAGAGCACCAGAGCCTCCCACACATATGCAGTGGGACAGAGATTGTTATGTGGGCCCCAAGGAGAGAAAGGGCACCATACTCTATAGATCCAAACCTATAGAGCGGTCAAAAGCCCAAGTGGACAATAAAAGCAGCTTCAGAAATAAGACCTACGTGAGGGTGTGAGAATGTCAGGGCAATGCCAGTCTAGGTGGGCAAACACTCCTGAAACAGGGGCATCAATGTCTGAGGCAAAATCATACAAGTGAGTGGCTGGTAAGGCCACTATAACTGCCACCAACTCCCAGTATCTACACTTAGACAGGCAATGGGAACTGAAAACAGTGCTGGAAGGTATATGAACAACGCAGGACTGATCTTATATGCAAGAGAGAACACCCAAACATGTGCCTGCCTTTTTGGCCTTGAATGTCCTGTGCCAGGCGAACACTTTGGAGCACGGGAAGGGTTCCTGAGAACAGTTGGTAAATGGAGATGGGGTAGGACGGGCACTGCTTCACAGGCTGTGAGAACACTACCAGTGCTCTATCTCCTGGACGCTTAAGAGGAGGTGAATGGGCTGTATTGTACTATCTCATTCTTAGCAAACAGGGGTGCCCTGCAAAGGGTCTCTTAATTTGCAGAATACACTGCCCATAAATGGTAAGGTGCAGGTAGAATCACGGTCACCTCTGACTCTCAAGGATAGGAGAAAGTTCAGTGTCTGGGCTTTTCAAAAACAGCTCCTGCACTGGGACCCTTGGGCTGAGCAGACCATGTGTGACAGGAAGAATAGTCAACTGAAGATACGTGGGTCCTGTACCCAAAACAGTTGGGGCAACTTTCCCAACAGGGAAACGTCGTGGAAAACACATAGCTCCAGAGAAAGACTGGAGCCGTCATGCTCAACTCCAATGTGCCTGACTCCTTTCCTTCTCCTCTGGGACTAGACCACACAGAGGAGCAGTGATGCTGACTGGCCCAGGAAGACTCCTTAGGTCCAGTTGCATAGCATCAACCTGGAGATAACAAAAGGATCTAAGGTGTTTGGAAAGAAACAAAAAGTTTACATATTAGACACTGGTTTTGAAACAGTTCTTTTTGAGCACAGGAAACTGGAGGCAGATAACATGGAGAGGCCAGTCCAGCTGTCTGTCTGTCCATTGGTCTCTCCTGAGCTGCTTTCAATACTTCATATATAAATGGGGTGGTACCATTTATGGTTGATCTTTTTCCTACAAGTTGGGCAAGTGTTAGCATTCTTAAGAGAATCATGCAGGACTGGCTACAGAAGACATGACCACACTCTATAGAAACAATGAGATGCCCATTCTGCACAATCTCAGAGTATCCATCCATGCAGATTGGACAACTGACAGTACCTGAAGGCCTGAGCCCTGTAGCTCCCTCATTCCTGGTGCTTCAGGGAGTATGGGTGGTCACATACATGTCTCTGTCTCTGGGTAGTTCCTCATCATCACTGCTCACTACACAGCTGTCAGTGTGGTCTTGGCGCAGCCTCCTTCCATTTATCTTTGGCCGTCTCCTCTCTTCAACAATCACCACAGAGTCATTGTGAGTCAGGTCCACAACCACAGGCTCTAAAGATTCACAGGTGAGGTCCACAATTTCATCTCCAGCAGTTTCCACAAGTTCTATGGGTTCTGCTTCCAAGGAATTCTCCAGGGCTGAAGTAGCTTCCCGAGTTCACTTTTGGGTCTGTCTAGAACTTACTGTTCCACCATGATGTTTTCTTTGAGGGGTTCTTGTACTCATTGTTGCTCTTTGGCTGCAGTCCACAGAAAGGAAGTGATCTACACCAAGATTGTGGGGAAGGAGACGTTCTCAACTTCTCATGCCCACTGGCTACTCATGAAGAATTTGGGAGCCAGCTAATTTCCAGTATCTTCAAGTTCGATTGCTTCACTTCTTGCTTTATTTTTTCTTTTGACCTCGGGGACTTTCATTTCCTCCACTCTCAACTCCAGAAGGAACACCACAAACCTGGAGCCAGTCCGCTCCAACACTAGCCGCCGCCGAGACTAGCTGAGGCAGGACCTGACTTCACCAACTTTAACATAACTTTGTCTTAATGGTAAACAAGGCTTTAATTTCACAGCAAGAAACCACCTTTCTAGGACATTTTGGAGGATTACCAAACCTGGTTTCTGAAACTTTGGAGGAGGGATACACATCCTCCTCTCTCTCATACATTTATGCCTCTCAAAGCAAGTACACCATGGAAGAATTTATCAAGTTCACCTATAACATTCACTTGGAGACTGGTCACCTTGGATATTACCTAGTTAAGATTCTTTACAGTAACACTGTGAAAAAACATCACAGTACAGTTGCTTCAGAGGAGGAAGAGATGTTACCTTTGGAATTCTGATCTTCACCACTTTTTCAAAAAGAGTTTGCAGTCTTATGATTGGGCGTCTTCCTTAAGAATTTTCTCTCAGGGTATGACCTCAGCTATTATTCCAAAGTAGAGCAGACTTTAATTCAATAATGTCTCCATCCTTTTTGCTCAACTCTTCTAGTTTGGCATCACATTTTTCTTTTATTTAATTCTTTTTATTATTATTATTATTATTTATTAAATTGTGCATGTATGTGTGTGTGTGTGCGCACATGTGTGCACGTGTGTGTGTGTGTGTGTGTGTATGTGTGTGTAGAACCACGGATGACTTGGGGAACCACCACGGACCTCCTCCACCTCCTCCTTGTTTACTCTGCCACGGGATTCACAGGCTCTGTCCTACCAGGACCAGAAACGTAGGCTGCCCCCGCTTCCGCCCAGCGTCTATACATGGGGTCTAGGATCCGAACTCAGGACCTTCTGCCTGCAAGGCAGAGGCTTAACCCCTGAGCCACCTCTCCAGCCCCGGCATCACATTTTTCATCATTAAGCCTCAGAGTTTTCATCTCTTTCTGCTTAAGTCCTTGCTCATAACTCGGAATAAGGGCACTAAGAAGTAGCCATGCCATACTGTCCATGCTATCTCATATTTTAATTTTCTCTGCCAAGCATTTGAATTAACTTTAGCAAAGCTTTTAGGATGCAGGCAAAATTTAACTAAACTTTCTAAGCAACACTCCATTTGTCCCTATTCCTTAGGCAGTTTTAGTGCTGCTATCCTGGGAGTTCTTTGAAGGTTTTTGAAGGTCCTGAAGGTCATTCCCCATGATTGGGATTACCCTGAAGGAACACACCTTAATAACCTGAAGGAACCGATTTTAATTCTCTACAGAGACAAGGTTGTCAACTTTCCCCAATCCTCTGTTGATGAAAAGATATTGACATCAGTTCTCCACTGTAGATAAGCCCTACCAGGAGGGCCACAAGATCACATGGGTTGGGTCCCAATGTGACCAGACCAAGGAGATGTAGAGGACCATAAGTTCTAATTAGGTTTGGAGAAACTGGAGCTAGGCAATGAGGAAAAGCCACTTTTCTTGGGCCTGTTTAAATCTATAAATAACTCTGATCCTAGAAACCATCTTTGGCTCCTTGCCCCTCATGAGTTATTTATTTATGTCTGGATTCCATAAGTTCCTTTCATTTCCCTTGCCCCTTATGGGTTCCATGTCTAGTGTCTGTGAGATTTTGCTGGCTCTTTTGTCCCTCATAGAATTCATGTCCATGATATCTGTTCTTTCTCTCCTATAATAAACTCTGCCTGAATGCCCTACATGTGTTCTGATTTCAATCTTTGATTGAACCTGGAGACTTTAAATACCCCAAACAGCCCATATCAGTCAAGTTCTCAAAATAGTCTCTGTTCCTCTCTGGAATATTATAGGCTGGATTTCAATTGTCTGTATTTCTCTCACAATTACTCTCTTCTATCTAAACTCTCACAAGAATGGTTCTTTAGGACCTGTCTCAAAAATGAATGCCTTTTCTAGCTCAAAGTTCCAAAGTTCATCAAATTTCCCCCAATAAATATTTTCAAAGGTGTACAGCAGTGGTCATATTTTTTGGCACCAATGTCTCTCAGCTACACAGCAACACTTCACTTTCTGGTACCAGTTTCTCTTAGTCTCAAGACAATATCCCAATTCAGGTACCAATTTCTGTCCTGTTTACTCTTTTGGCTGCCATGAAACTTGTACCAGGTGTTGAGCAAAAATGAAACTCCAGATATAAATTAAGGCAAATAGAAAGCCTTTTTAGTTCACTGGTTATCAGACATACATTTTAGGGGTACCTATCCCAAAACATGGCAGTTTCTCAATTGAGTTTTTATACAGAAAAAAAAATCACATGGAAAGTCCCCTCAGGCCTAAATCAAATGGAATGTTACAGATAACAAGATAAATAGTCTTAGTCTGTGCTATGTGGGGACCTAGTGTTTACTGAAGTTAGTTCTGGGGTCAGTCATTATGTCCTGGCTATAGGCCATATTTGGTAATGTGAAAATCTAAATATTCTTCACCTCAAATACTGTAAATTAGAAAGAATTAGTTCTGGTCTTCCATAGTATAGTCGTAAGGATAGTCTAGGTAAATTAAATTTGTAAATAACAAAAAGAGTAGTCTTAACTTTCAGACAAAGAGAATTGATTACACTTTCATGAGACAAAAATGAAATTATTCTTTACATATCATTAAATGTATGTACATGTACATTTCAAATTATTAACCTGCACCTATATTAAAGGACATATAATCATGGACCTAAAAAACTCACTGCCTTATTTAAAATAGACTAAATTTGTGGAATTTCCCAACTTCAGAAATATTTTATTTTGTGTTAAATTGTATAAAAGTTTCAGCTCTCCACATGATTGTAGCATATAAAGAGAAAGGGTTCTTATTTTTAAATTTCAATGCAGACTAAAATATTTTCTCTTAAACTTAATGAAAAGCAAAATGATTGTATGCGTGTACATGCTTGCATGTGTGTTTATGGCTTTATTTTAATGTAAGTGTGACATGTCAATACAAATAGAAAAATCAGATTTATAATTTCTTTTTTTATTTTTTTATTATTATTATTTATTCAACTATGCGCATGTGCGTGTGTATGTGCACGCACGTGTGTGTGTCTGTGTATGTGTAGAACCACGGACGAATTCGTGAACCACCATGGATGCCTCCACCTCCTTCTGCTCCAGGGATTCACAGGCTACGCCCTACCAGGACCAGAAGCGCAGGTCGCTCCCGCTTCCGCCTGGCGTCTATACGTGGGATCTGGGATCCGAACTCAGGACCTTCCGCCTGCAAGGCGGAGGCTTAACCCCTGAGCCGCCTCTCCAGCCCATATATTTTTAATTTCCTTTTAAATCTTCCACTTGACTACATTCATTAAAATATTGTTTGAGATAATGAATTTTCTTAACCTCCAAATGTTGTTTCTGTTCTTTAAACATTTCCCAAAGGAAAAAAATACATGATGTTCTTCATTTTTGCTTGCATTCTGAACAAAAGGAAACATAAACATAATCCTGTTGGATGAGAGTACCAATTTTCTTATTATTGTCACTAATAGCTATAAAGTGAAGTAATGAACTACTTGTTTTTCTATCCACTGTACTCATTTTAAATTATTTGCTTATTTTTTTTTGGATTACTGGCTTCCTCCCACTCTCCCAATCCAAATAGAGTTATACAAAATGTGGTCCTAAGTTTAAAAACACAAAACATTTGCAGATGGAGGTTTCAGTTCATTCAGCAATATGTCTTGTGCAAACTCATTTTCAAGAATGAGCATAAATTGACTATATACAGAATATTCATGAGCATTCTGAAAAGAATCATATTATTAATCCAGGTGTATCAGTGTACTACCTAATATAATTATTTTCAATAGTTTTTTTTCTAAGTAGCTTTTTATTTATTAATTATGAATCAACTGGGTTTATTTTTTTGACTCAACCCTGTCCATACCAATATCTCTCCACTCACATCCACCTCATTCACACACCCTTCTCCCACCTTCCCCTTCCTTCATCAATCCTGCTCTGTCCCATCCACCCCTATCATGTTCCTCTGCTTATGTGTATCATATGAATCCTATTGAGGTACCTGTGTTAGTATAGAAGCCATATGTCTGTTGAACTATATGTGACTCTTCAATGGGCAAAGTCTAAATGGGGAGGTTCCTTTTCCCTTGTCCAGCTTAAATTTTTTTATTATTTCACATGTGTTCATTTAACCTTTAAATTGTAAAATTCCTTGTTATCAATTATTCTTGCATGTCATAGATATTTTTCACATGAAGCCAATACTGAAGATGGAGTGGTGATTTTGTGAGAGGTTCATTCCTTGCTTAATTTATACCTATCTCTCCTATGACAATAAACACAATTAAAACTCTACACATATATATTACCTTCTCATTAAAATCTATATATTTGAACTTTTTCATAAAATGGTTGATTGCAATAATTAGTGAATTGTAAAATTTACTCTGAAGTATAAAGTTAAAAATTTAGGGGCTGGAGAGGCGGCTCAGGGTTTAAGCCTCCGCCTTGCAGGCAGAAGGTCCTGAGTTCGGATCCCAGATCCCACGTATAGACGCCAGGCGGAAGCGGGGGCGGCCTGTGCTTCTGGTCCTGGTAGGGCGGAGCCTGTGAATCCCAGGGCAGAAGGAGGTGGAGGCGTCCGTGGCGGTTCGCGAATTTGTCCGTGGTTCTACACATACACAGACACACACACAGACACACGCGTGCGCACATACACACGCATATGCACACAGTTGAATAAATAATAATAATAAAAAAATTAAAAAAAATTTAGAACATTTAAAAATGAATGACAATGTATGATTTCTAAAAACACGATTATTTTATAACCTCAATTATGCAGCATTCTATAAACTTTTCAGTCAATTTTGAAAGAATTCAATAAACTGTAATTATATTTTCATATTGTATACTTTCTAGTCTCAACTTTCATTACAATTTCAATTTCTATTTCTTTTTCATGATACGCTAATGCTTTCATGATTAAAAATGACATTAAGGATTATTTATTATTTTATATTTATTTATTATTATTAATTATTTATTATTATATATAAATTATGTTATCAAGAGTTCAAGTCCATCCTTTATTACACAGAAGTCTTGGGCTACAAGAAAGGCTTTGTCAACCACACAAAAATAAAACCAAAAAGAAGAAAGAAAATGATATTGATTTGAAGTTATTGAGATTATCATAAAATAAGAAATAATGAGATGAATGCTAAATGTAGAATGTATATTTTAAGTTTTCAGTTTTTTGAGAATCTAAATTTCTGAAAGACATGAACATAAAAGTGGAGCTAATCATTGGAAAATTAAAAGTCTAATCAAGAGTACAAGGGATTAGAGAAGGAATTAGAGTTAAACATGATCAAAGTAAGCTATAAAGTATGTGTCAAAATGTTTTATTAGCATTTACATATATTATAACAAAGGTATAGGCATCACAAAAAAAGAAAACAATTAAAATGAAAATTCCAGAGTTATCATTTAATGTAAATGCATTAAAGCACTAGTTGGCAAAAATAGTGTGAGGTAGACTTTTAATTTCATTGTCCTATATGAAAGCAAATTAGACCAAGTATTTTTCCATTATTAAGGACATAATTTAAAATTATACTTGTAATTTATGTGCATTTGAGTTGAAAAAATGTTTCTTTTTCCATCATTTTATTTAAAACAACCATTGTCACTTATAAATTCCAGCTTCATTGTTAATATATGCAGAGATTAATAAGAACAGTCACAATATTCAACTACTGCTGGTGAAATAAAAATATGTATGTGTAGTAGAAGAAAAAGAGAATGTCTAGTTATTTGGTATTTTTATGAGAAGATATCATTTTCAGGTTTTCCAATGCCATTAAGGACAAACATAAGGCAAGTGTAAGTGCTCATTTTACTCTTGTTTGTGGATATTAGTTGTGGGGTTTTCATCCTTTAAAGTGCTTTCATAGTGTAGGCTTTGCTTTTCCCAGAGACCACATATGTCTTTAAACTGATCATGAAGAACTGAATGAATTTCCTGATGCCTGATATATACACAAGGAATTTGTTGAAGTTTTGTGGTAATTGAATTTTCATCTATTTTTAAGGCTCTCTGTGGTGATATTGTTTTCATTTTTAAACTGTTTAGAGATGGTTATTGTATTTAAACATGAACAAGTGTACCCATTACATTTGGAATGGTGGGAAATGTGTGCCATTTTTACATTAGGTGCTTCTGAGTGAAACAAGAGAAAGAAATGTAATAGCCTCTTGAGACACTGTGAGCATACACACACACACACACACACACACACACACACACACACATTTTTGTGACTGCCTAGGGACTATAAATATTTAACACTCTGCTTAAAATTTTAAATGTTTTGCACATGTACTTAGTTGTCAAACAATGTATAAACTAAGACTATGTGCATAATCTGTTAAACATCAAAAATAAAAGACATTCTCCAGTGAAATCTCATAAATTACATCAATTTTTGTTTTATAAATCAACATAAGCAGAATTAATTCTAATTTCTTGAACACTGACTGCTTTTTGTTTCTTATTCTTCCAGCCTGTTAGAAAATTGTGTGAACATTTGCAAGGTTTGATTTCAAAACTCAAACCTTGGTTGATGTTCTTTATTATAAGCAAACAGTTACTTATTGAGTTAAGATTAAAGAAGGTGAACAATACAAAATTCAATTAAACTGTATATGATTACTTAATATGTTGAGTGCTGTTTCTACAGGCAGCCAAAATATTATAATTTTATTTAGCTAACAAAGTACTGTTTTATCCACATCTTTAATTGATTCATAGTTTCTGCTCCATTTTAGAGTGATCACTTTCCTCCAAGCTGTACTACTAGCTACTTTTTACTCTATTACTTTCATCTAATACTTTCACTCTGATACTTTCAATGTAGATTTCGTAATTCAGAGCTTAATATGTCATCATCAGAATATTTCTGTTTGATTTTAAACTTTGAAATTATGATAGAGCCTGTATAAGTAGTTATATTTAAGTTCCTGATTAGTTGAGAAACCATACATTTTAGACATTTATTAAGCATCTTAGTTCTAGTAATTTGTTTGCTCTGGATAATTTGTTCACATATTTAAAAGTAAAAATACTAAATTTACTGAAATTTATGGTTTTAGCTACCTTTATAGTGATTAAATGAGGAAAAAATATGTGAAGGGTAAATATTCTACGTGGACTGATCACTTATAGTGTTAAGTGCAGTGAATTTTTATATAGGATCCTGTGTTTGTGATAAATTTTAAATGCTGACAATTGAATATATACTTTGTAGTGTAAAACCTAGCAGATGCCTCTGAGAAATAAAGTTAGAAAAGTTCTTTCACATATCTCAGCATTACTAGAAAGCATTAGACTAATCACCTCAATTATAATGACTTCTATTAATAACAGCAGTGAGTTCATTGCTCACCATATGTAACTCCCCCATACCTAGCATATATGTGCTTATACTTGCTTGATTGGTTCATTGTTACCCATCTCTACAACGTCTATACTTCCTTGAAATATCCTTGCCTACCACAGTCACTTGTCTGGCAAGCAAAGCAATCTACGTAAGAAAATGTTTGAAATTTATTTTTAGCCAGTATTTCCCAAGATATTATATTTGAAACTATGTTTTATTTTTGATAAAATTAGAAAGAGAATTGCTAATTGTTAGAAAGACTGCAATATTCTAATGGGAGCTCTGTTGTCTGTTTAATTTACATATGATGCAACTTTTGAAGGTTAGCATTCATGGCATCATTAATTTGACCTCAGAAATAACTCATATAGAAGATTCAACACACTCTTAATAATTAAAAATACAATACTTCTAAATTCATACTTTAGATGAATTTCTCTAGTTATGAATTCTTTGTGCAAGCAATCATAGTGACTAAAAAAATAAAAATAGCATCTGCATAGAAAGCCATCAATTTTTCGTGTTGCTGGACCATATATAATTGCATCATTAATGAAAGATACCATTCTCTTCTTCTACATCAAATATATCTGAAATCATTTTTCTAATAATGTTCCCATAGCAACAATTTCACTTTCTCTATCTTTGTCCTCTCATTTCATTTCTCCATTGTTTTCTTTTTTCCTTGTCCTGCATTTGTTTCCTGAAATTGCTTTTGGCAACTAAAAAATGATTTTGAAAAAAGTATAAATCAATAAATAGAAATTTGTTTTTAATAAAATTATAGTAAGAAAGGACATATAACTTGAGATATATTGTATTTATGCTCAAGGAAACTGTTACCTGTAAAAGTTGATTTATTTGCAAGCAAATATATAGTAAACTGTGTGTATCTTGCTGAATTAATGAATGTTCTTTCCTCTTTTAGACAATTACCTCAAATGCTAAGCTTGTACTAAAGTAATGCAAATTGACACAAATATAAATAGAATCAAATAATTTATTCTACTGATTTTCCAATGTGCTATAAAATGACCGTTCAGTAATGAAAGAAACCTAAATATTTCAGGCAACAAACTGTTTAAAAGAAACACAAAAAATTTAATTGGATGTTGAGAATAGAGAAAGTATATAAAAAGTATTTGGATTGTAAAGAGTGGATTCTAATCTCGGTGACATTGCAAAATTGCTTATCAATTTAAAGTTGCATTTATTCTGACATATCTACCTTTCCACTATATTGTTAAAGGCCTTGTCTAAAGGAACTACATTGATAAAGTAATAAAAATTTTAGTTGATTCAATATATTTAGGAAACTTTTTTCCTTTGGGAATGTATTTCATAACTGTTATTACTACCATATACTCAGCTGTATACACACCAAGTTCTCTTAGATCATTTGGGTTTATTCTCTGAGCTTCTGATTTAAGTATGTAAGATCAGTCTTCCTAAGAATGTGTATCATGAGTTAACGTGGCAAAATATATCAAGTCTCCCTTTTAGAATCTATATACGCAAATGCACAATGTGAAAGGGAACATTGCTTATGCTTTTAATATGTAGAAATAAATTTCATTCTTTAAATTTACACAAATATATTTTTCTAAATTCACAGGAATTTAGAATTCCATTATAGTGTCAAAAAGCACTTATGGATGCTGATATTTAGTGTCAGTGAAACTGTTTCATGTGTGATCATGACAAATTTGCTGTATGCGACACAAGAAGGAGACAAATACATGCTATAAATACTTGCAGGAAATATTTTAGCAGATTTACCACGAGAAATAGCAAGTACATTATTCCATAATTTCAAACAGACAGTACAGTTTATGAAAATTTCATCTCTCTAACATCTATAAAAATCCATAATAATGACTCATGAACTATGTTTGGCAGAGTAATAGCAGTTTCAATTACTTGCCTTTTAAATGTTGAATGACAAGCAGGAGCAGTGAAACATTCAAAATATATATCATAGAATTTCTTATCACTTGTCTTAAGAAGTATGCAAATATAACACAGTGATTCTCTTCTTACAGATAATGTTGTTTCTTCACTCTCAGTAATATTTTTCAGAGTGAAAGTTGCTAAAATGCAATCTGTATTTAATTGTAATTTTTCAGGGCCAAGTGTGACATGTACATTTATTGATATGGCATTCTTTTGTTGAGAATAAGAAGTAAGGAAGAATTCACTCCATTTAATATTTTAAGAGGAGGGGCTGGATAGATGGCTCAAGAGTTAAGACTCTGCCTTGCAAACAGAAGGTCCTGAGTTAGTATTCCAGGTCCTAAGTAAAAATGCCAGGCAGAGAAATGACAAAGGCCTTCATTTCAGGCTCTAGTAGGAGGATCCTGGGAAATCCCAGGGGGAAAAAAATAGGTAGAAGCAATCCAGGATAATTCCCTAAGTTACCTTTGGTCCTCCACAGGGACACACAGTGCTGTCAATCTCTGTCTCTCTCTGTCTCTCTCTGTCTCTCTGTCTCTCTCTCTCTGTCACACACACACACACACACACACACACACACACACACACACACCACAAGCATGTACATAAAATAAAGGAATAAAGAAATAATATTTTAAGAAGAGAATTAAGATTAGGGAAACTATTCTGGTTACAAAAGTTTTCCAGATGCAATCAACACTATAAGACGGAGAAAATAAATATTGCAATCCAGATAAGATGTTATAAATATGTAGCTTACTTACCCATGAGATGACTCAGTCCTTAAAAGTCCTTACAACAAAATCTTCATGGTTTATTTTAAGCAAGTCCAAGTTTATTATTTTAATTCTAATAAATATTGAGCCCAATTTCACTATCAATGCCTTTTTAAATATGTATTTTTACATTTCTGTGTTAAAAATGAAAATATTTTATTGCTTAAATATCGTTAGGAAGCATAGTATAGGGAAAACTTTGAGAACAATGGGCTTCCTGTGGCATTGCTGTTGCATTGTTTTTGGCAATTAAGTGCATATAATACAAGCCAGGAATGGTGTTCTGTCTGTTATACCAGCATTCAATAGATAGATTCAAAAGAAATAATATCCTTCTTGACTATAAACCACAAAAGAATATTAATACTGAAAGTTCACCTGCTACTAAAGTCAAGAGTACATTTTATTTTTTACAGCTATGCCCTTATCATGATTACAGTAATTGGGTTCAGCTTATAAACTTATAAATGGGCTTTTGCAGTTTCTTGATGTTCATGTTATGAGACCTATGCCTAAGGCCATTGGCATAACTTCAGTTCTACTGTTTGACTCTCAATCTAGTGCCATTTTATTATACTTTCATTCAGCAAAGTGCTACTTCTTCACTTCTTTGTCCCCTAATTCATCTTCATGTCTGCTTTCACAGGAAGTTGGCTATAATGCTCAGTGTGTGACATTCTTTTTACTATAACTCTGTAATTGTAACTCTGTAGCTGAGATTTATGAACAGTGATCAGTATAATCCTCACAATTAAGAGATGAATTAAATAATGCATTTTAATAAGCTATCACTATAAGTTTTATAATTGTGAAGTTAAATATGACTTATATATGTGTAATTTATAATTTTTTCTTGTAAAGAAGAGATGTTCTTGAACATCTATAGCTTTTCTAACTCAAATATTGATTAATTTTTTAAAATGACCACTTAGTTTTTATAGTTTCCTATAGTTAAAATTAAAAAAAGAGTATTCTGGAAAATAGGCCTGCATGAAAAAAATCAACATACTGTATTTTATTAGATTGATTACTTGGAAAATGAAAATCCTCAAGTTTTAGGAGTACTTATTTTATAATGTCTTCCTGGATTATTAGATTTTTCTGAATCCCTTGGGCATTCTTAAATTTTTTAACCTACCTGCATTAAGTGAATCAGTATGTAAATAATATATATGCTAGTACTATACCTAGCATATATATGTCTTCATAAACTCGTACTATAATTATCTTTACCTACTAACCATGTGAAATAAAGGATAAATTGCAAAATACCACACTATTTACATATAAATTTTACAGATTACATGTTGTTTATTTCTTTTCCTTTCAGTACTCTTCTTTTTCACGCTCAATTAACCTTCTTGAGAAACAATCTTGAAAGTGGCAGAGCTGCAACGAAAAGCTCCATTTGTATACATGGAGGAACTAATGGTTCATTTTGTATAAATCAATATTGGAAGCATTAGAAAGATTATTAATATGATCTTAACAGAAGGAAGTTTCATTATCAGAGCATTTTCTCAAATATTGCATTTATGAACTAAAAATGAATGTATTACATTCTTTTATGTAAATATATTTAAGTAATCACTCAAAATCCAAAATTTTAAGAAAAATACATCTTCATAAGAAGTTCGACTTCTCTAGCTTGGACAAATATGAACCATTACCAACAAGATTATTTCCTCTGTATAAACTTCTTTAATAACCTTTACCTAATTACTTTGGAAATTCTTTTTTTTTAATTTTTTTATTATTATTATTTATTCAACTGTGTGCATGTGCGTGTGTATGTGCGTGCGCGTGTGTGTGTGTATCTGTGTGTGCGTGTGTCTGTGTATGTGTAGAACCACGGACGAATTCGTGAACCACCATGGACTCCTCCATCTCCTTCTGCCCCGGGATTCACAGGCTCCGCCCTAGCAGGACCAGAAGCGCAGGCCGCCCTGCTTCTGCCTGGCGTCTATACGTGGGATCTGGGATCCGAACTCGGGACCTTCCGCCTGCAAGGCGGAGGCTTAACCCCTGAGCCACCTCTCCAGCCCCTACTTTGGAAATTCTTAAATGATTCAAGTATCCACATCTGCCAAACAGCATTTTCTTGAACTACACACAGAAACGTACTCAGTTAGGTCTTGGGAATAAACAAGTCATAAAAGCAATGCAATCTCATTTAGTCTCTGAACAAACAATGAGAGTACAACTACTTCAGCAAAAATTTTTGAAAGTTAATGTTTTATGAAATCATTCTTTTTGTGCATCTCTCTCTCTCTTCTTTCTTTCTGTCTCATCCTCTCTCTTTCGCACACACACATGCATGCATGCACATGCACACACACACACACTATTTATGTATCTATCTTAAAAAAATGAGGAAAGTATTTTCAAATCAAATAAGTATATTTTAGAGAGAATCCTTTCAAGTTCAGTTTCATATTAATATTTAATCTTTATTATCTTTTCTATCTTTACTGAAATTGAAAATATTTAGACAGTTTTTGTATGATTATCATTTTCTTTTTATTCATAATGACATGATACTATGAATACTACTTTTGCTATTTCCAGACTAAATAATTTAATTTTTCCTACTGTGTTTCCATATTTTTCTTTCTAATATAATGCTATTCCATGATCTGCTTTGCATCTGTCGCTACTTATCATGTCTTAGAAAACCCATGCTTTTAACAACTACTCTAGAGATGAATATTATAATAATAGGCTTCTATGGATTTTTATATAGAAATTTTGACTTTTATTGTATTTTTGTAAGAAAATTTAACATGCTTTATAATATTTTAATGTATTTAAGTGATCAATAAAATATTTTAAGTTATAAGTACAATTTTCTATAGCAGATCTCCAGAACATCCTTTATATAATAGAAATTTTATAGCACATAATATTTAGCCACTCCTTATGAACTACAAAAGCTAATGATATCCAACAATATGCTATGTTTATATGAGAGATTTTATATTAAAATATAGTGTCTGTTCTCTTCCTGACTGATTTTACATGCTTATTACATTATAGGTTCATCATTTTGTATATAGTAGTGCCTCCTCTTTAAAGTTGAATTATTTTTCATTATTTATTTTATATCATTTTTTCCTAATTTGATAATCTCTATGGACAATTATTTTTTCATTTTATATTTTAAATAATATTCCACTGAACATGAGTATCCTACCAGTTATTTGTTGAATAGAAGTTAAATTATAGTCAACAAACTTTAACTTCTTTCTGATGTATACTCATAATTGTTAATTCTAGATCACAAAGTATTTCTTTTTAAAAATTTTCTGTGTTCCTTTACATTATGTTAAGATTTTCCTTAATTATTAACAACAGTGTTAAAAGCATTAAAAGTTCCACTTTCTACTTATCTGATCAATGTGCATTATTATTACTTGCTTTTACTTTTTATTAATGGCTACCTTAGTAAGTGAGAATGAAAATATTGTTTTGAATTGCATTACCATAATGAGTAGCAATATTAAATATATTTTCATACAAAGAATTGGCCTTATGAATATCTTTGAGTGATGCCTTTTTATTTGTTTGGCAATCATATTTTAGGACATCCTTATTTATTTTAAATATAAGTCGTCTTACAGATTTATGATTAACAAGTATTTCCAAAAGGCTGCAGAGATAGCTCAGGGGCTAAGTATCTGCCTCTCAAACTAAAGGACCTGAGTTTAGATTCCAGTTACCACATTAAAAATGACATTTGAAATGGTGGTGGCCTGCACTTCTGGCCCTGGAAAGTGAAGTCTGGTAAAATGCAGAGCAAAGCAAAAAGGAATTAAAACACTCCAGGATTATTCCCAGAATCATTCTTGGACCTCCATAAGCACAAACAATGTCCTCTGATACACAGGGGCATCTCTCTCTCTCTCTCTCTCTCTCTCTCTCTCTCTCTCTCTCTCACACACACACACACACACACACACACACACAAATAAATAAAAATATTTTATAGTTGTTGATGACAATGTGTAGAAGATGAAAACTTTTCATTATTGACAGTGTAAACTGGTGAAGACAGCATGGAGGTCCACAAAAAACAAACACTGAACTACTATACTACACCATCCTTGGTCATTTTCCCAGGGACTTTTTATGTTACTAGAGATATTGGATATGCATGTTCATTGCAGTTCTATTCACAATATCAAAGAAATAAAATCAGACGATGTCTATTGTAGGGGAGAATATAAAAAGGAAAATCTTAAAAAAGGAATTCTTCATCCTGAGAAATTGTTGGCAGGCAATAAAAAAGTCCACTCCCCTACCAGTTATCTAGAACACTTCTCTGCAATGCCATTTGGTCAGAAGGACTGGAAGAAGTCTACATGCTGATAAGACTATAAAATGCTGCTAAACTGCTTTGCTACTGCTAACAAGTCAACTGGTAGATTTGCAACCAAGGGGTGCCTGCAACTTCTTTTGTCCCTTGTCTATAAAAACTGTGTGGAGACATAATTTGATGCTGCACACACATCACCCAGCCCATATGTGTAAGCTCTGGTACCAGTGTCTGTCTCTCTCCCTCTCTCTCTTTTTCTCTCTCTCGATCTAATACTCTAATAAAGGTTCTCAGTTATTCATTTTTAACTTTTAGTCTATAGTGAATCTTTGGATGACCTCCAAATCCATAACACTATAAATGGATGAATGAAAGATGGAAATGTAATGCACATACACAATGGAATACTAGTGAGCTATGAAGAAAAATGAAATTATGAAAATATGAATTTTCAGTTTATAATTCAGCATAAAACGGGAGTATCAGAAACTGGTCAGAACATAACATATCCACAGAAAGATCTGATAAAGAGACACACTTTCTGTCATGCTTTATTATCTTCCTGCCAGTATGTCAAAAATGTACAAATATTGAACCAGTTCTCTTTATCTTAGCTGCCTGTTTGGGGAAGTCAAACCCACCATAGGGTGAGTTTTCCTCCATAAATTAATTAATCTTCAATGTGCTTACACAAGACTTGCACTAAATACTAATTCTTCAAAGATGTGCCCACAAGTCAGTGTTCAATTGTTAAGTTGATACCTACATGTTATTGGAAGAGAGAGTAATAATTACCACTATGAGGGGGAGGGTTAGTCTCCCATTTGCAAAATGGTTACCTTCTATCTGCCAGACTGTATACCCTCCCTTGAACCACCCCCCCACCACGGTTTCCTACTCTTATTCCATCTACCTTTGAATCTACTCTTATAATAAGACTATTTCAACAGCTTTTTATCTCTGGCCAGGGGGTGACACCCAATACCCATCAGGATGGAGCCCAGGGCATTGCAGGAGCAGCAAAACTGAAAAAAAAAATCAACAAACCATAATTCAGAACATCAGAGACTCTATATCAACCACCCGGAATCAGGCCTGCCTAATCCCTCCCCATCCTGAAGCTCAGAGAAATTTGCGGAAGAGGGGGCGGTAAGATTGTAAGAGCCCAAAGACGGGGAGGAGCTATGATATGCAAGATATCCACACAAATTAGGGCCGAAGCAATCATAATAGGACTCTGGATGATCTGGGCAATGACCAACATATCATTGGCCCCTCAAAGTCTAGCATGGACTAAAGGCACTAGGATCCTTAGAAGCAAGGGATTAACAGCCACAATAGTGTTCCTATACTTAAGGGGAATACAAGAAAGAGTTCTAGGAAATGCCACTGAGTCCTTACACCTCATCAGAGAGGAGGACACAGAGGAAAGTTTGACATACAACATTAAAGGATGCTCCAGGGATGGGAGAGGTGGCACTGGGAGAAAGGGAAGGAGGGGGGAAAGGAAGGGGAAAAAGGGGGGAGGGATCAGGGAGGTCCAAGGAGGGATGGAGGGAGGGAGGGGACCCAGGTAACTATTAAGTTTGTATGTGCAGAAAAAAAATAAATGCATTATTTAAAAAAAAGAATGCAATTTAACCAAACCCACCCACCAGTAAAAAAAAAAAAAAAAAACCACTGTGGACATATAATGCAAGCAAACACAAACCTTCTATATTGGAAGTCCATGGGAAAAATACAATTTAAAAAGTGTTAACTGATGTATACTTCACAGGGAAACACGGGGGGGGGGGGGAGAACAAAGAACAAATATTACCAGAATCCAGAAATAATTAAATAAAATCTCCAGTACCAGATATGTTATACAGCTTAACAAGATGTTTCTTGTTCAAAGAGGTCTCAATGGCTCCCAAAACAATATAGACATCTGGCAATGCTCTTGATTTTCCTGCAATAATAGGTCATCCAAGCCTCAGCAATAACTCCAGCATTTGCTAGTATATATATCTCAGATGAAGCACAGTGGTTCACATCTACAATAAGGCCCGAGAGTAGAAAAGAGACTGGCTTTTAATGAGAAAGTAAGTGGAACAGAAAGAATGTATTGCACAGTCATAGATGAGAAGAGTATACATGTATTTTTATCATATATAAAAATGTCAAAGAAAATTAGAATAAAAAGAATATGTTTAGTTCTACATAATTATTTTCTTTGCTTTTGTGTCTCATCCTTCTGTGAGTTCGTTCTATTTTTTTATTCATTGCATGGTGCAGAAAGACTTAAATTTCCCAGGTACCAATCCCTCTGTCCTGCCTGCCGCTTGCCTGCCCACCAGGGACAAGACTCGATCTCGGTCCACCATCCCATTTAAGTTCCACCAGCACCCAGGTCGCCTCTCATCCCAGCTCCTCCTACCAGCCAGCCTGAGCAAGACCCAGCTGCCTCAGGTTTGCCTCAGCCATGAACCAGGTCCCAGCCCCTTTGTCCCGCCCACCAGGTCTCCCAGGACAGGACTTTCTCACAGTCCTCTATCCCAGGTAAGTTCCACCAGCACCCAGGTCGCCACTCATCCCATCTCCACCTACCAGCCAGCCTGAGCAACACCCAGGCTGCCCCGAGCTTGGGTGGGCCACTAAACCAAGTACCAGGTCCCAGGTGAAGAGCTCTGCCATCTCCATCAGCCCCTCTCCCCCTCCAGCCCACTGGGGACACTAGCTTGATGTTAAGGAAGGACACACTACTACTCAGAATACAACAGAGTCCAAAGGAAACTCAAGAAAGCTCTAGGGGACAAAGGCCATTCATCTGAAGTCCTCTAAAATCATCTTATCACATGGGAGAGACTCTTCACATCCAGCCCAAAGATAAGTAAACCCCTGCTTTTTACCATCCTGTTCCTTTCAATTATTAATCACTGTAGACTAACTTTTCCATATAGTCACACCCAAAACATTTACACCATACACCATCACATATCACCAAGATACTAAATCGTAAAAGTGAACCACCATATTAATATTCACCCCCTGTCTACTAAACATGACTTAACTGATGTACTAACAGTCTAATAGCCTCATCTAAGAAATAACAATAACAACTGACAAACATACCCAACTCCAAGGCAAACACTAGTAATAACTGCCCAAGAGAAGAAATAGCAACTAAATCAGTTTAGTCAAAAACACACAGAAACTGAAAGGTCTTAAGAGACAAAGCAATAATGCTCAAGTCAAAGTGCAGATCCAAGAGAAACAAAACCCCAAAAGACAAATCACACACTGAAAGAATTAACTTCATAATGATGTATTCAAACCAGAACAAATTCACAGAAAGTACCCAAGAAAGCCAAACAAAAGATAACAAATTTCAAAACATGATCAATAATAAAAAAGAGGAAATCTGGGAAGAGATAAACAACCCCATCATCCACTTTGGACAGGAACACAACAGACACTTGGAGGAGTTGAGAAAAACAGTTCAAAAAACAAAAATAGGCATAGAGCAGTTAAAACACTCTCAGGCAGAGTTTAAAATTGAACTAAAAGACAAGTTGTCTTCAACCCAGAACTCAACAGAGTCAGCAGAACTTATGAAGCATAATATAGAATTTCAGATCTTGAAGACAAAGTGGAAGTATTAACCAGCTCCACAGAATAGGTTGTTAAAGCCAAAAAGATATTTGAGAAGAATATTCAAGAGATATGTGACACCCTGAAGAAGCCTAACATAGGAATTCATGGAAGACCAGATCAAGAATCCCAAAATACCACACATGAGGAAATTTTTCAAATTATCATAAATGAAAACTTCCTTCAATAAAGAATGAGAAGCCCATCCAAATATAAGAGGCATTCCACACTCCAAACAGATATGACCAAAATAGAAACTCACTGTGGAAAATAATAGTCAAAACACTCCACATCCAAGACAAAGAAAAGATGCTGAGAGCCTCAAGGGAAAAAAAAAGTCAGCTTTAAAGGTAAACCTATTAAAATAACAAATGACTTCTCAACGGAAACAGTATAAACAAGAAGAGCATGGAGAGGTGTACTTCACGTATTAAATGAGCAAAAATGTCAACCCAGGCTGATATACCCTGCAAAACTATCACTCATGATCCTTAGAGGCAAAGGATTAAAAGCCAAAATAGTGTTCCTATTCTAAAGGGGAACACAAAAAAGATCTCTAGGCAATGCAACTGAGTCCTTACATCTCATCAGAGAGGAGGACCCAGAAGGAAGTTTGACATGCACACTAAAGGATGCTCCAGGAATGGGGGGGGGGCACTAGGAGAAAGGGAGGGGGGAAGGAAAAGGAAAAGGGAGGAGGAAGCAAGGGTATCCAGGGAAGAGTGGAGGGAGGGAGGGGAATGGGGTACTTAACAACTTTGTATGAGTGAAAGAAATAAATAAAATAAAATACCTTGGAATAAACCTAAAAAAAAAGGCTTGAATTTGTTAGGACATATTCCAATTGCTATGGATACTGCAATGAGAAAGACAAAAACTTACCTACTTACGTGTTTTGGCAATCTGAAAATTTTTCTGTTTTTTTTTTTTTTTTCTGCTCATACAAACATAATAGGAACCCCCGTCCCCTCTCTCCCTCCACCCCTCCCTGGACCTCCCTGTTCCCTCCCCGCTTTATCCCTTCCTTCCCCCCTCCCTACCTTTCTCCCAGTGCCCCCTCCCCCATCTCTGAAGCATCCTTTAATGAGTATATCAAACTTTCCTCTGGGTCCTCCTCTCTGATGAGGTGTAAGGACTCAGTGGCATTTCCTAGAACTCTTTCTTGTGTTCCCCTTAAGTATAGGAACACTATTGTGACTGTTAATCCCTTGCTTCTAAGGACCCTAGTGCCTTTAGTCCATGCTAAACTTTGAGAGGTTAGTGATATGTTGGTCATTGCGCAGATCATGCAGAGTCCTGTTATAATTGCTTCGACCCTAACTTGTGTGGAGTATCTTGCATATCATGACTCCTCCCATCCTTGTGCTCTTTTTTTTTGTCAGATAAAAATTTACTGTAATTTGGTGACATGGTTGTAGTTCAGAAAGCAAAGAGAATATGCTGTGGGGGGATCTTGAGGGTAGAAATATTGCTGCCCATGGTGAGAATTCTCCTTGAGAAAAAATACACATAACTCAGTCTTTCATTTGGAAAACATAACTCAAAAACTATCTGTTCCTGAAAACTTGGAAACCCCCTCCTCCACGGTATCTGAGTAAGGGCTCTGGGTTCCACAGACACAGATCCAAATCCTGGCGAATGCAGTTAGTAGCTTGGTGACTTCCAGAAGCTGGATGCTAGACACATGGCCTCCTTTGCTGCATGGCGCAGCATGTTTCCTCACTGGAGAACTTCCCTATGAAATGCTCAAGAACAGTGATTCACGATATATCCTGAAGCCTAGTGGTGACACACACCTGCAATGTATGTACCTGGGAGGTGGAGGCAGGAGAATCTGGGGTTCAAGGTCATCCTTGGCTGCATAAGGAATTCACGGTCAGTCTACATTGCATGAGACCTTCTCAAGAAAACAAAACTACAATGGCTCAAAAAACTTCAATAAAAATATATCTACAGAGCTGGGCATGGTGATGTGCACTGTAATCTCAGTGCTCAAGAGGCTGAGGCAGGAGGGTCAGAAGTTCAAAACCAAGCTGGGTTATATCAAGAAACTGCCAAAAGGCCTGAAACCAACCAAATATTTATTGAGTGTCCACCACATGAAGAGCTGGACACAGGAGTCATGAAGACAGAGTCCCTGTGCTCCTCAAGTTCACATTCTACTACCACAAGGGTCAGAAAGAAGTCAAATGTTAAGTCGAATTTACAAAAGGTCATTGGTTTGGATTGAGTTCCTGCATTAGGACCAAACCAAACTGAAAATGAATCTGGGGTTCAAGAGCTGGGGCAGGGCTCAGTGGCAGAATGCTCACCTAGACTCCATTTCTGAGGGACTGCACGTGTGGCTCCGTGTAGGCACTTGTCTGGCCTGCACAAGGTCCTGGTATCATCCTTAGTGCCACGAGAAAATAAAACAGCTTCTTGTTAAAACAGCCACTTCTTACGAACAACAAAAAGAGCTAGGCAAAATCTCCAATCAAGCTAATTTTAAGTTTTAGCTGCTGCTAAGGAAGGTAGTTCCATTTGGTTTTACCTTTATAAGCAAAGGAAGCTTAAAAGAAGTTGCCTTTGTTTTTCCTGTTACTACCTTCATTGGTCTCCTGTCTACACCTGCCTGGCTCATCAGAATACTCATCCCTTCTACACTATGATTGTAAATGAAAGCTCACTGGGTTCGTATCCAGCTGACTCCCCACAGGCTTTTCTCTGTTGGTGAGGCTGGCCTGAGCTCCTCTTGGATCCAGCCTCAAACCGCCAATTACCTAGACAACAGCAGCACATGACGGCACCTAGCTCAGTTCATATCTTTGAACTAGATTTGTTGGTTTTGTCATTGTGCACAAGTGAATTACAGGTCACTTTCAGCAAGCCAAGGAAACAGCTGGGTCAGAAAACAGTGAAGAACTTGAGGCAAGTTGGGTGGAGAGGGAAGGACTGAAAAGAAAAATCAAAAGTAAAGAACTGCAGCGAGTTTTCATTTGGGGAAGGAAGAGGCTTGGAAGTTAGCTGAAGATACCCGTGAGAGCCTGGGGGAGCCTGCCTGGCATTTGTGGCTGTGCTAGGAGTGACCGTCCTAGTGGGAACACTGAGAAGTTCCCAGGCAGGGAAGAACACATTCAGGGGGTCATTACAATCTAGCAAGAGCTGGATCTAAACACCTGAGAGGGTCCACTCTAGTGACAACTGCCTAAGTGAGGGGTCACCTTCAGGTCATGAAGAGCATCCAGTGCAGTCTGCCAGTCCACATAGAAACTTCCTCCACACCGCTGCAATGGCAGAGCAGGGAAGGAGACTCAGCAAGCTGTTGGAGAGGCCAGAAGCAGGTATGCTGTGTCTTCTGCAGCACTCAGCTGCACAGTGAGTGCTGGACTACCACAAGCACACAGCTGGAAGCTCTGCAGCAGGCCACTCCAGGTGTTCTCCAGCAGGCCGCTCTAGCCGGATGTTCTAACAAGACACTTTACCAGAACACTGTAGCAGGATGCTCCTACTTAAGGCCAGGGCTGGTGATGGTCAGTTTCTCAGTGGTACCCACTAGACTTCCCCCGTTTTCCAGTCACCTCTGAGATTCACAGAAGTGTCTAAATGATAGTCAAGGACACTCCTCTCCCCCCCGGGGAATGTCTAATCATCATAGCGGATATCGGCATTTAGCTCCTTGGTGACGTAGTTCACCCTCATGGCCAGGAGCTGCTGCTGCAGGGCTTCACTGCCCATGACCAGTGTGGTCAGTTGCACGGCATCTGTCCAGTCCAAGTTCCTGATGATGTCGGTGGCTTTGTTAGCGAGCTTCTGCTGCTCAGCGGGGGTGGGGGCGTGGGGGGTGACAGAGCTCCATTAAGATCTGAGGAACTGGTTTAAACTGTCCACTAGTCATCCATGCACCTAACAGGCCCCCGACAGCCCCACCAACAGCTATTCCTGGAGGACCACCAACAAAACCACCAACAAAAGCCACAGCCCCTGTGACCAGGGCACCCTTCCCAGAGTGCTTGACAGCAGCCTTAATTTTCCTTTCCTCGGAAATGGAGCACAGCAGGTTCATCACCTCCTTCACCATGACGGGCAACTTGGCAGACTTGGGTGACTATCCTCTCTGTGCCTCAGCTCCTTCCCCATAAAAGAGTGCTCTGGCAGTGTGCCCCGACCCCGTGGGTCATGCTGAGCGGGTCAGGGTCCCCGCTGGGCTCCGCCACTCCCGGCTGGGGGTGGGTTTTGAGTGCCACTACCCAGGTGGAGGGCAATCGCCTTGGGGACACCGAGCCTGGCGCTCCGCACGTTGGCAGCTGAGTGCTGCAGAAGACACAGCATACTTGCTTCCGGCCTATCCAACAGCTTGCTGAGTCTCCTTCCCTGCTCTGCCATTATGCTCTTAACAATCTTACCACCCCCCTCTTCCGCAAATTTCCCTGAACTTCAGGATGGGGAAAGATTAGGCAGGCCTGATTCCAGGTGGTTGTTATAGAGTCTCTGATGTTCTGAATTATGGTTTGTTGATGATTTTTTTTTTCAGTTTTGCTATTCCTGCAATGCCCTTGATTCCATCCTGATGGGTATTGGATGTCACCCTCTGGCCAGAGATAAAAACCTGTTAAATTAGAGTCTAGTTATAAGAGTCTATTCAAAAGTAGATGGAATAGAAGTAGGAGACCGCAGTGAGAGAGGGGTCAATCACCCATTTGCAAAATGGTTACCTTCTATCTGGCAGCCTATATGCCCTCACGTTCTAGTAAGATCATACCCCATCAGTTGGAAATGATCAGGAAGGAAAGTCTGTGAACTTAATCAGATGTCTCATTATTTACTTGCAGTCCTTGATAGTGGCCTATTTTCTCTGCTATAACTTGGTACCCTCTGTTTCTAGTGGGGCCCTCCTTCCCCATCCCTCCTGTTTATAATCTTTACAATTACTGTAGGTATTACAGAGATTTGTCTTTGAGTGTCTCTAAGTGAGTTTGGTACTAAGATCAACCTATTAGGGAGTACATACGGCACTTAATTTTCCGTGTCTGAGATATTTCACTCAATATAATTATTTCTAATTCCATCCATTTCCCGACAAATTCCATTAATTCATCATTTTTGATGGCTGAGTAGTACTCTGTTGTATAGATGTACCACAGTTTCTTTATCCACTCGTCAACTGTTGGACATTTGGGTTGATTCCATGACTTTGCTACTGTAAACAGTGCTTCTATGAACATGGTCATACTTGTGCTATTGAGGTGAATTTTTGCTGTATGGGGGGTTATTCCCAAAAGTGGTATAGCAGGGTCATATGGCATTTCAATCTTTAACTTCTTTAAGAATCTCCAGACGGCTCACCAGAGTGGTTGTATGAGCCTGCACTCTCATCCTCTCCAGCACATGGTGTTTGTATTGTGAATTTTTGCCATCCTGACAGGGGTGAGATGATATCCCAGGGAGGTTTTGATTTGCATTTCCCTGATGGCTAAGGATGTGGAGCATTTTTTAAGATATTTGTTATATATTTTAATTTCGTCCTTGGTAAAGTTTCTTTTAAGTTCCAAGGCCCATTTTTTAATTGGCCCATTTGTTTCCTTGATGTTTAGTTTTCTAAGTTCTTTGTGCACTCTGGATAATAGAGCTCTATCAGATATGTGGTTCATGAAGTTGTTCTCCCATTCTGTGGTTTGCCTGTGTGCTCGAGTTACAATTTCTTTATCTGAACAGAAGCTCTTTAATATCACAAGATCCCATCTGTTGAGTGTTGGTTGTAGTGAGTGTGCTATTGGATGTCCGTTCAGGAACTGTTCGCCTACCCCAATCAGTTTGAGGGAGTTCCCTACCCTTTCAACTATGGTTTTAATAGTCTCTGGCTTTATATCGAGGTCCAATCTCAAAATTCCTATGGAGGCACAAAAGACGCAGGATAGCAAAGACAATCCTGAGTAACAAAAACACGGCTGGAGATATCACCATACCAAACCTTAGTCTGTACTACAAATACATAATTGTAAAAACAGCCTGGTATTGGCTCCAAAATAGACACACAGATCAATGGATAAGGGTTGAAGACCCAAATACAAGCCCACATAATTAGAGCCATTTGATTTTTGACAAAGGGGCCAAAAAAATCCAATGGAAAAAGAACAGCATCTTCAACAAATGGTGCTGGCAAAACTGGATCTCCACATGCAGAAGATTAAAAGTGGGTCCATACTTGTCACCATGTACAAAAATTTTCTGTTAAAAGGCTAAGCATATGGTTCACATTAACTTGACCAAGTGATCTACACATAACAAAGAGCAAGGTAATACTACAAATTTTATTATTATAAAGTGATAGCAAATCAACAAGTAGTAATGGGAAATGAGATTTTTTGGAAATCCAGATTGTATGAATCCCTTCACACTTTTTTTTTTCTGTTTCAGTGGATTTTTTTATCATCATTATTATTTCCGCACACACAAACTTAATAGGTACATTGGTTCCCTCCCTCCCTCCTCCTCTCTCTGACCCCTCTGCTCACTCTCCCCTTACTCCTCCCTCCCCACCCCCTAGTGCCTCCCCTCCCCCAATCCCTTGAGAATCCTTTAATGTGCATGCCAAACTCTCCTCTGCGTACTCCTCTCCGATGACATTCAGGGACCCAGCGGCATTTCCCTGAACCCTTTCCTTTGTTCCCCTTAAGCATAGGAACACTATTTTGGCTGTCAATCCCTTGCCTCCAAGGATCTTGGTGCTTTTAGCAAATGCTAGACTTTGTGGGGTCAATATTGTGTTGGACATTGTGCATGTGATGCAAAGTCCAATTATGATTGCTTCGGCCCTAGTTTGTGTGGAGTAGCTTGCATATCATTGCTCCTCCCATCTTTGTGCTTTTTCAATCTTAAGGCCCTCTCTTCCGCAAATTTCCCTGCGTTTCAGGATGGGGAGAGATTAGGCTGGCCTAGTTCTAGGTGATTGATATAGAGTCTCTGAAATTCTGGATTATGGTTTCTTGATTTTCTTTTGTGGTTTTGCTGCTCCTGCAGTGCCCTTCACTCCATCCTGATGGGTATTGGATGTCACCCCCTGGCCAGAGATAAAAAGCTGTTAAACTAAAGTCTTGTTATAAGAGTATGTTCGAAGGTAGATGTAATAAAAGTAGGAAACCACAGTGAGGAAGGGGTCAATCACCCATTTGCAAAATCATTACTTATTATCTGCCAGATGATGCCCTCCCCTTCTGGTGAGATCACACCCCCTCAGTTGTAAATGATCAGGAACGAAAAGTCTGTGAACCTAACCAGATGTCTCATTGCTTACTTGCAGTCCATGATGGAGGCCTATTTTCTCTGCTGTAACTTGGTCCCCTTTCTCCTTGTTTCTAGTGTGGTTCTCCTACTCCTCCCTCCTGTTCATACTCCTTGAAATTACTGTGTTAGAGATTTATCATTGAGTGTCTCTAGGTAGGCTGAGTGGGTTTTGTGCTAGAAGCCAACTATTAGGGAGTACATATGGTGCTTAATTTTCTGGGTCTGGGATACTTCACTAAATATAATTGTTTCCAATGACATACATTTCCCGGCAAATTCCAGTAACTCATCATTTGTGATGGCTGAGTAGTACTCCATTGTATAGATGTACCACAGTTTCCTTATCCACTCATCAACTGTTGGACATTTGGGTTGATTCCATGACTTTGCTATTGTAAACAGTGCTGCTATGAAAATGGTCACACTTGTGCTATCGAGGTGAACCTCTGCTGCATGGGGGGTTATACCCAAAAGTGGAATCGCAGGGTCATATGGCATATCAATCTTGAATTTCTTTAAGAATCTCCAGATGGCTCGCAAAAGTGGCTGTACGAGCCTGCATTCCCACCAGCAATGTAGGAGAGTTCCCCTCTCTCCATACCTTCTCCAGCATTTGGTGTTGTTTGTATTGTGGATTTTTGCCATCCTGACCGGGGTGAGATGATATCTCAGGGAAGTTTTGATTTGCATTTCCCTGATAGCTAAGAAAGTGGAGCATTTTTTAAGATATTTGTTAGACATTTTAATTTTGTCCCTGGTAAAATTTCTTTGAAGTTCCAGGGCCCATTTTTTAATTGGGTCATTAGTTTCCTTGGTGTTTAGTTTTCTAAATTCTTTGTGCACTCTAGATAATAGAGCTCTATCAGATATGTGGTAAGTGAAGATTTTCTCCCATTCTGTGGGTTGCCTTTGAGCTCGTGTTACAATCTCTTTATCTGAACAGAAGCTCTTTAATTTCACAAGATCCCAACTGTTGAGAGTTGGTAGCAGTGACTGTGCCATTGGATGTCTGTTTAGGAAATGTTGGCCTAGCCCAATCAGCTCGAGGAAATTCCCTACCCTTTTAACTATGGTTTTTATAGTCTCTGGCCTTAAATCAAGGTCCTTGATCCTTTTGAAATTAAGTCTTGTACAAGGTGACAAGTACGGGTCCAGTTTTAATCCTCTACATGTGGATATCCAGTTTTGCTAGCACCATTTGTTGAAGATACTGTTCTTTTTCCATTGGATTCTTTGGGCCCCTTTGTCAAAGACCAAATGGCTGTAATTTTGTGGGCTTATATATGGGTCTTCAACCCTTATCCATTGATCTGTGTGTCTATTTCAGAGACAGTACCATGCTGTTTTTACAAGTATGGATTTGTAGTATAGACTAAGATTTGGTATGGTGATACCTCCAGCAGTGTTTTTGTTACTCAGGATTGTCTTTGCTATCCTGGGTCTTTTGTGCCTCCATATGAATTTTGCGATTGTTTGGTCAACTTCTTTAAAGAATTGTTTTGGGATTTTAATTGTATAGCATTGAATTTGTGTATTGCCTTTGGTAGGATGGTCATTTTTACGATGTTGATTATGCCAATCCAGGAACACTGGAGGTCTTTCCTCCTTCTGGTGTCTTCTGCAATTTCTTTCTTTTTTTTTATACATTTTTTATTATTATTTCAACTCATACAAACTTAGTAGGTACAACATTTCCCTCCCTCCCTCCTCCATCCCCCTGAACCCCCTGCTCCCCCTCCCCTCACCCCTCCCTCCCCATACCCCCGCACCTCCCGCCCCAATTCCCAGAGAGTCCTTTCTTGTGCATGCCTGACACTCTTCTGGGCCCTTCTCTCCGATGACGTACAAGGACCCAGTGGCATTTCCCTGAACATTTTCCCGTGTTCCCCTTAAGCACAGGAACACTACTGTGGCTGCCAATCCCTTTCCTCCAAGGATCTTGGTGCCTTTAGCAGATGCTAGACTTTGTGAGGTGAATAGTGTGTTGGACATTGTGCAGGGCATGCAAAGTCCAATTATGATTGCTTCGACCCTAACTTGTGTGGAGTATCTTGCAAATCATTGCTCCTCCCATCCTTTTGCTCTTACACTCTTACCGCACCCACTTCCGCAAATGTCCCTGAGCTTCAGGATGGTGAGAGACTATTCTGGCCGAGTTCTATGTGGTTGATATAGAGTCGGTGAAGTTCTGGATTGTGGTTTGTTGATTTTCTTTTGCAGTTTTGTTGCTCCTGCAATGCCCTTCACTCCATCCTGCTGGGCACTGTATGTCACCCCCTGGCCAGAGACAAAAAGCTGTTAAACTGAAGTCTTATTATAAGAGCACATACAAGGGTAGATGTAATAAATGTTGGAAACCTCAGTGAGGCAGGGATCAATCACTCAGTTGCAAAATGGTTACTTTTTATCTACCAGACTATATGCCTTCCCCTTCTGGTGAGATCATACCCCCTTAGTGGTAAACGATCAGGAATGAATGTCTTTCAACATAATCAGGTGTCACATTACTTACTTGCAGTCCTTGATGGAGGCCTATTTTCTCCACTGTAACATGGTCACTTCTTTCCTTGTTTCTGGTGTGGCCCTCCAACCCCATCCCTCCTGTTCATAATCCTTGAAATTACTGTAGGTAATATAGATTTACCTATGAGTGTCTCTAGGTGGTCTGGGTGGGTTTGGTACTAGGAGCCACCTATTATGGAGCACATATGTTGCTTAATTTTCTGGGTCTGGGATACTTCACTTAATATAACTGTTTCTAATGACATTCATTTCCCAGCAAATTCCAGTAATTCATCATTTTTGATGGCTGAGTAGTACTCCATTGTATATATGTACCACAGTTTCCTTATTCACTCGTCAACTGTTGGACATTTCGGTTGATTCCATGACTTTGCTATTGTAAACAGTGCTGCTATGAACATGGTCGTGCTTGTGCAATCGAGGTGACCTCTGCTGCATGGGGGGTTATTCCCAAAAGTGGAATAGCAGGGTCATATTGCATTTCAATTTTAAATTTCTTTAAGAATCTCCAGATGGCTCGCCAGAGTGGCTGTAGGAGCCTGCATTCCCACCAGCAATGTAGGAGAGTTCCCCTCTCTCCACATCCTCTCCAGCATTTGTTGTTGTTTGTATTGTGGATTTTAGCCATCCTGACCAGGGTGAGATGATATCTCAAGAAAGTTTTGATTTGCATTTCCCTGATGGCTACAGAAGTGGAGCATTTTTTAAGATATTTGTTAGACATTTTAATTTTGTCCAGGGTAAAATTTCTTTTGAGTTCCAGGGCTCACTTTTTAATTGGGCCATTGGTTTCCTTGGTGTTTAGTTTTCTAAGTTCTTTGTGCACTCTGGACAGTAGAGCTCTATCAGATATGTGGTAAGGGAAGATTTTCTCCCATTCTGTGGGTTGCCTTTGAGCTTGTGTTACAATCTCTTTATCTGAACAAAAGCTCTTTAATTTCACAAGATCCCAACTGTTGAGAGTTGGTAGCAGTGACTGTGCCATTGGATGTCTGCTTAGGAAATGTTGGCCTAGCCCAATCAGCTCGAGGGAGTTCCTTATCCTTTCAACTATGGTTTTTATAGTCTCTGGCCTGATATCAAGGTCCTTGATCCATTTGGAATTAAGTCTTGTACATGGTGACAAGTACGGGTCCTGCTTCGATCTTCTGCATGTGGAGATCCAGTTTTGCCAGCACAATTTGTTGAACATACTGTTCTTTTTCCATTGGATTCTTTGGGCCCCTTTGTCAAAGACCAAATGGCTGTAATTTTGTGGGCTTATATATGGGTCTTCAATCCTTATCCATTGTTCTTTGTGTCTATTTTGGAACCAGTACCAGGCTGTTTTTTTAACTATGGATTTGTAGTATAGACTTAGGTTTGGTATGGTAATATCTCCAGCAGTGTTTTTGTTACTCAGGATTGTCTTTCCTATCCTGGGTCTTTTGTACCTCCATATGAATTTTGAGATTGTTTGGTTAACTTCGTTGAAGAATTACTTTGGGATTTTAATTGGTATAGCATTAAATGTGTATATCGCCTTTGGTAGAATGGTCATTTTTACGATGTTGATTCTGCAAATCCAGGAACAAGGGAGGTCGTTCCACCTTCTGTTGTCTTCTGCAATTTCTTTCTTTAGGGTTTTAAAGTTTTCATTGTAAAGGACTTTTTCCTCCTTGGTTAGGTTTATACCAAGGTATTTCATTTTTTTATGGGCTACATTAAATGGGATTGTTTCTCTCAAGGCTTTTTCACTTCTTTCATTCTGGGCATATAGGAAGGCCTCCAATTTTTGCACATTTATTTTGTATCCTGCCACCCTGCTGAACTTCTCAATTAGTTCCAGGAGCTTCCTGGTGGAGTTTTTGGGATCACTCAGGTATAAGATCATGTCATCTGCAAATAGGGATAGCTTGACTTCTTCCTTGCTGATTTGAATCCCTTTTATCCCTTTCTTGTTTTATGGCTTCAGCTAAGACTTGAAGTACAATATTGAATAGAAGTGGTGAGAGTAGACTGCCGTGTCTTGTTCCTGATCGAAGTGTTCCCCATTGAGCATAATCCTTGCTGTGGGCTTGTAGTGTACAGCTTTTATTATATTGATAAAGGTTCCTTTCATTCCTACTGTCTCTAGTGTTTTGATCATAAAAGGCTGTTGGATCTTGTCAAAAGCTTTTTCTGCATCTATCAAGAGTATCATGTGGTCTTGGACTTTGGACTGGTTTACATGATGAATTACATTTATTGATTTGCGTATGTTGAACCAAACTCGTGTGTCGGGGATGAAGCCTACTTGGCCCCCATGAATGATCCTTTTAATACGTTTTTGAATCTGATTTGCTAAGACTTTGTTGAGAATCTTTGCATCTGTGTTCATCAGCGAGATAGGCCTATAGTTTTCTTTTTTATGTAAATATTTATTAGGTTTTGGGATTAAAACGATATTAGCTCATAGAAGGAATTTGGTAGTGTTCCTTCCTTTGCTATTTGATGGAACAGTTTAAGGTGTATTGCTGTTATTAACTCCTTAAATATCTTGTAGAACTCTGTGCTGAATCCATCTGGTGCAGGACATTTTTTGGTGGGAAGATTCGAGATTACTTCCTCAATTTCCTTATATATTATAGGACTATTTAAATAATTCACAACTTGCTGATTAAATTTAGATAAGTGGTGTTTACTTAGAAGTTGATCCATCTCTTTTGTGTTGTCAAACTTCACAGTGTATAAGTTTTTGAAATATGATGTTTTAATTCTCTGGATTTCTTGGGTATCAGTAGTGATAACTCCATGTTCATTTCTAATTTTGTTAATTTGGGTTTTCTCCCTCTTGCTTTTGATTAATTTGGCTAGGGGTGTATCAATCTTGCTGATTTTTTCAAAGAACCAGCTTTCTGACTGGTTGATTTTTTCTATCGTTTTCTTAATCTCGATTTCAGATATTTCTCCCCTTATTTTGCTAATCTCTCTTCTACTACTTTTGGGATCAGATTGCTCTAGTTTCTCTAAAGCTTTAAGCTGCATTGCTAAGTTGTTTATTTCTGATGTTTCCATTTTTTTGATGTAGGCATTAAGAGCTGTGAACTTACCTCTTAGAACAGCTTTCATTGTGTCCCAGAGATTTT
Organism: Typhlomys cinereus; assembly: GCA_023101885.1. NCBI lineage: Eukaryota > Metazoa > Chordata > Mammalia > Rodentia > Platacanthomyidae > Typhlomys > Typhlomys cinereus. The sequence goes on from JALPQD010000332.1 coordinate 2,674,105, forward strand.
GGTAAGTTGTATTTCCTTATCGTTCACTTTCAGGAAATCTTGAGTTTCCTTTTTAATTTCTTCCTGCATCCAGTTCTCATTCAGCATCATATTGTTAAGTTTCCAGGAGTTAGTGTATTTTCTCTTGTTTATTGTGTTGTGGATGTCTAGCTTTAGGCCGTGGTGGTCTGACCGGTCACAGGTTAGAATTTCAACTTTTTTGTATATGTGTAGATTCATTTTGTGGGCCAATATGTGATCTATTTTGAAGAAAGTTCCGTGTGCTGCTGAGAAAAATGTGTATTCTTTGGTGCGTGGGTGAAAAGTTCGATAGAGATCTGTAAGGTCCATTTCTTTAAGGGTTTGATTAAGTTCCAAAATGTCTCTGTTAAGCTTTTGACCTGTTGATCTATCCCATGTTGAGAGGGCGGTGTTGAAGTCCCCAAGAATTATCGCTTTGGGGTTGATTTCTTGCTTTAGAAGCTATACGGTTTTCTTAATGAATGTGGAGGGGCCCGTATTGGGTGCATATATATTCAGTATTGTGAAGTCTTACTGGTGAATTGTACCTGTGACTAAAATGTAGTATCCATCCGTGTCCCTTATAATTTCCTTTGGTTTGAAGTCCACTTTGTCCAATAGCATAATCGCTACCCCTGCCTGTTTTCTGCTTCCATTAGCTTGTAGAATTGTTGACCAGCATTTTATTTATAGGGCGTGCCTATCTTTTGTGGTGAGATGGGTTTCCTGCAGGCAGCAGATTGATGGATTGTGATTTTTAATCCAAGTTTGTAATCTGTATCTCTTGATCGGTGAGTTAATTCCATTAACATTTAGTGTTATAATGGAGAAACTCTTTTTAATTCCATACATTTATTATGTTTAGTAGTTCTTATAAATATATTGCTTAGCTTTTAATGGTGTTATACTTCCTTTCTGTTCTCCTGAATATGCCTGTTTTTTTTCTTCAAGCTTGAGTATCATATCTAGCATTTTTTGAAGACCTGGTTTGTGGGACCTGTATCCCTTCAAGTTTTCTTTGTGCTGAAATGTTTTTCTTTCTCCCTCAATCATGACGGATAGTTTTGCAGGGTAAATCAGCCTGGGTTGACATTTTTGCTCATTCAATACTTGAAGTATGTCTCTCCAAGCTCTTCTTGCTTTTACTGTTTTGAATGAGATGTCATTTGTTATTTTAATAGGTTTACCTTTAAAAGTGACTTGTTTTTTCTCCCTTGAAGCACTCAGCACCAGTTCTTTATCTTGAATGTGGAGTGTTTTAACTATTATTTGCCGTGGCGAGCTTCTTTTTTGGTCATATCTGTTTGGGGTGCAGAATGCCTCTTGTATATGGATGGGCCTCTCTTTTTTTATATGAGGAAAATTTTCCTTGATGATCGTTTGAAAAATTTCCTCAGGGGTGGTATTTTGAGATTCTTGCTCTGGTATTCCATGAATACGCATGTTAGGCTTCTTCAGCGTGTCCCATATCTCCTGGATATTTCTCTCAAGTATCTTTTTGGCTTTAATAACCTCTTCCATTGAGCTGGTTAATACTCCCACTTTATCTTCAAGATCAGAAATTCTGTTTTCTGCTTCCTTAGTTCTGCTGATAAGACTCTCTGTGGAGTTCTGGGTTGAAGATAACTTGTCTTGTAGCTCAGTTTTAAACTCTGCTTGAGTCTGCTTTAACTGCTCTATGCCAGTTTTTGTTTCTTGCACTGTTTTCCTCAACTCCTCCAAGTGTCTGTTGTATTCCTCTTCAAAGCGATTGATTCGATTATTTAGTTCCTCCTGGATTTCCTCTTTCATAGTATTGAACATGGTAATGATCATATTTTGAAAGTCATTATCCTGGGTCAGGCTTTCTTGGCCATTTTCCGTGGATTTGTTCTTGTTTGGATTCTAACATTATGGGATTAATTCTTTCAGTGGGAGATTTGTTTACTTGAATGTTGTTTCTCATGGATTTTCACTTTGACTTTGGCATTGTCGTTTTAACTCTTAAGATCTTTCAATTTCTGTGCGTTTTTCACTAAACTGAATTATTTGGCCTGGGGTTTTGGGGGAGGGCAGAGACACAGCTTACCTAGGTCGAGGTGAGTCCAGGCTGGAACCCACGCGTCGAGGGCAGCGGAGTGGGGGAAGGGAGGATGGGGTGTCGGTCAGGCACTATTTAACCTGGGGGACCTGGGGGCGGGGCCGGGCGCAGAGGTGATGTCCTCCTCCTTCCAGGCCCTGTGCAGGTGCTCCGGCTGGCTGGTGGGAGGAGCTGGGTTCCTTGGGCTGCCTGGGGTACTGGGGGTGGGCGGGGACTGAGCTTACCTAGTTCTCGGTGAGGCCTGGCTGGACTGCACGGGCATCCCGGGTGTCAGAGTGGGGGAAGGGATGATGGGGCATGGGTAGGGCGCTATTTAACCTGGGGGACCTGGGAGTGGGGCCTGGGCTCAGAGGGGGTGTCCTCCTCCTCCCAGGACCTGGGTGGTGGCTCCGGCTGGATGGTGGGAGGAGCTCGGTCCCTTGGGCTGCCTGGGGTTCTGGGGGTTGGGGGGATGGATCTTACCTAGGTCGCGGTGAGCCCGGCTGGACAGCACACAGGTCCCGGGCGGCGAAGTGGGGGAAGGGAGTGCAATTTCTTTCTTGAGGGTTTTAAAATTTTCATTGTAAAGGTCTTTGTACTCCTTAGTTAGGTTTATACCAAGGTATTTCATTTTTTTAGGGGCTATAGTAAATGGGATTGTTTCTCTCAGGACTTTTTCACTTCTTTCATTCTGGGCATATAGGAAAGCCACTGATTTTGGTACGTTTATTTTGTATCCTGCTACCCTGCTGAACGTCTCAATTAGTTCCAGGAGCTTCCTGGTGGAGTTTTTGGGATCACTCAGGTATAAGATCATGTCATCTGCAAATAGGGATAGCTTGACTTCTTCCTTCCCATTTCAAATCCCTTTTATGTCCCTTTCTTGTCTTGTGGCTTCAGCTAAGACTTCAAGTACAATATTGAATAGAAGTGTTGAGAGTGGACAGCCTTGTCTAGTTCCTGATTGAAGTGGGAATGCTTGTAGTTTTTCCCTACTGAGTATAATCCTTGCTGTGGGCTTCTTGCATACAGCTTTTATTATATTGATAAAGTTTCCTTCCATTCCAACTGTCTCTAGGGTTTTGATCAAAAAAGGCTGTTGGATCTTGTCAAACTCTTTTTCTGCATCTATCAAGAGTATCATGTGGTCTTGGGCTTTGGACTGGTTTACATGATAAATTACATTTATTGTGATTTCCTTTGTTGAACCAACCTTGTATGCCAGTGATAAAGCCTACTTGACCCCGTGAATGATCTTTTGATATGTTTTTGAATCCGATTTGCGAAGAGTTTATTGAGAATATTTGCATCTGTTTTCATCAGAGAGATTGGCCTATAATTTTCTTTCTTAAGTGTATCTTTATTAGGTTTTGGAATTAAAACAGTATTATCTTAATAGAAGGAATTTGGTAGTGTTCCTTCCTTTGCTATTTGTTGGAATAGTTTAAGGAGTATTGGTGTTATTAACTCCTTAAATGTCTGGTAGAACTCTATGGTGAATCCATCTGGTCCAGGACATTTTTTGGTGGGAAGATTCGAGATTACGTCCTCAATTTCCTTATATATTATAGGACTATTTAAATAATTCACACCTTCCTGATTCAATTTAGGTAAGTTGTGTTTACTTAGAAATTCATCCATCTCTTTTGTGTTGTCAAACTTCATAGTGTATAAGTTTTTGAAATATGACGTTGTAATTCTCTGGATTTCTTGGGTATCCGTAGTGATAACTCCATGTTCATTTCTAATTTTGTTAATTTGGGTTTTCTCCCTCTTGCTTTTGGTTAATTTAGCTAGGGGTGTATCATTCTTATTGATTTTTTTCAAAGAACCAGCTTTTTAACTGGTTGATTTTTTCTATCGTTTTCTTAATCTCGATTTCAGATGTTTCTCCCCTTATTTTGCTAATCTCTCTTCTACTGCTTTTGGGATCAGATTGCTCTAGTTTTTCTAAAGCTTTAAGCTGCGTTGTTAAGTTGTTTATTTCTGATGTTTCCATATTTTTGATGTAGGCATTAAGAGCTATGAACTTACCTCTTAGAACAGCTTTCATTGTGTCACAGAGATTTTGGTAAGTTGTATTTTCATTATCGTTCACTTTCAGGAAATCTTGAATTTCCTGTTTAATTTCTTCCTCCATCCAGTTTTCATTCAGCATCATAGTGTTAAGTTTCCAGAAGTTAGTGTATTTTCTGTCTTTTGTTGTGTTGTGAATGTCCAGCTTTAGGCCATGGTGGTCTGATAAGGCACAGGCTAGAATTTCAAATTTCCTGTATATGTGGAGATTCATTTTGTTGCCCAATATGTGATCTATTTTGGAGAAAGTTCCATGTGCTGCTGAGAAAAATGTATATTCTTTGGTGCTTGGATGAAAAGTTTGATAGAGATCTGTAAGGTGCATTTCTTTAAGGGTTTGATTAAGTTCCAAAGTGTCCCTGTTGAGCTTTTGACCTGTTGATCTATCCCATATTGAGAGGGCAGTGTTGAAGTCCCCAAGAATTATCGTTTGGGGGTTGATTTCTCACTTTAGACGCTGTTAGATTTTCTTAATGAATGCGGAGGGTCCCATTTTGGGTGCATATATGTTCAGTATTGTGAAGTCTTCCTGGTGAATTGTACGTGTGACTAAAATGTAGTATCCATCTGTGTCTCTTATGAATTTTTGGGCTTTGAAGTCGACTTTGACCGACAGCATAATGACTACCCCTGCCTGTTTCCTGGTTCCATTAGCTTGCAGAATTTTGGACCAGCCTTTCATTTTTAGGATGTGCCTGTCTTTTGTGGTGAGATGAGTTTTCTGAAGGCAGCAGATGGATGGGTTTTGATTTTTAATCCAAGTTTTTAATCTGTGTCTCTTGAATCGGTGAGTTAATACCATATTCATTTAATGTTATAATGTAGAAATTCTTTTTAATTCTGGACATTTTTTATGTTTAGTGGATTTTGTAAGCTTATTGTTTTACAATTATATTTTTGTTGTATTATACTTCCCTTCTGTCCACCTGGATACGCTTGTTCTTTTCTTCAAGTTTGCGTATCATTTCTAGCATTTTTTGAAGGCCTGGTTTGGTAGACATGTATCCCTTCAAATTTTCTTTGTGCTGGAAAATTTTTCTTTCTCCTTCGATCATGACAGATTGTTTTGCCAGATATATCAGTCTAAGATGGCATTTTTGTTCATTTAATACTTGAAATATATCTCTCCAAGCTCTTCTTGCTTTTACTGTTTCCATTTAGAAGTCATTTGTTATTTTAATCGGTTTGCCTTTAAAAGTTACTTGCTTTTTTTCTCTTGAAGCTCTCAGCACCTTTTCTTTTTCTTGAATGTGCAGTGTTTTGACTATTATTTCCTGTGGTGATTTTCTATTTTGGTCATATCTGTTTGGAGGGCGAAATGCCTCTTGTATTTGGATGGGCTTCTCATTCTTCATTTGAGGGAAGTTTTCATTTATGATAATTTGAAAAATGTCCTCATGTGTGGTATTTTGAGATTCTTGCTCTTGTATTCCATGAATGCGCATGTTAGGCTTCTTCAGGGTGTCCCATATCTCTTGAATGTTCCTCTCAAGTATCTTTTTGGCTTTAACAATCTCTTCCATTGAGCTGGTTAATTCTCCCACTTTGTCTTCAAGATCTGAAATTCTATTTTCTGCTTGGTTAGTTCTGCTGATAAGACTCTCCGTGGAGTTCTGGGTTGAAGATACCTTGTCTTTTAGTTCAATTTGAAACTCTGCCTGAGACTGTTTTAACTGCTCTATGCTTATTTTTGTTTCTTGATCTATTTTTCTCAACTCCTCCAAATGCCTGTTGTGTTCCAGTTCAAAGTGGTTGATTTGGTTGTTTAACTCCTCTTGGATTTCCTCTTTCATAGTATTATTCATGGTAATGAACATACTTTGAAAGTCGCTGTCTTGGGTCTGTCTTTCTTGGCTGTTTTCTGTAATTTGTTCTGGTTGGAATCCATCATTAAGGGGTTAATTCTTTCAGTGGGAGATTGGTCTTCTCGGGTTTTGTTTCTCATGGATCTGCACTTTGACTTGGGCATTGTTGTTTTGTCTTCTAGGGCTTTTCAGTTTTTGTGTGTTTTTGACTGATTTAGTTGGTATTCCTACACTTGGGCAGTTATTACTAGTGCTTGCCTTGGGGGTTGGGTATGCTTGTCTTTTGTTATTGTTATTTCCTAGTTGAGGCTGTTAGGCTGTTAGTGCATCAGTTAAGTCAGGTTAAGTAGACAAGGAGCGAATGTTAGTATGGTAGTGCACTTTTACGATGTAGTATCTTGGTGATATGTGAGGGTGAGTGGTATGATCCCTGGAGTTGTATATGTTTTTGGGGTGGCTTTATGGAAAAGTTAATCTATAGTGATTAATATTAGAAAGAAACAATAAGGTGAAAAAAAAGGAGGTTTACTTATCTTTGGGCTGGATGTGAAGAATCTCTCCCATGTGATAGGATGATTGCAGAGGTTTACAGATGTATGGTCTTTGACCCTTAGAACGTTGCTTGAGTTTTCTTTGGACTCTATTGAATTCTGAGTAGCAGTGTGTCTTCGGTAGACCACCTGCATGGGTCCCCGGTGGGCCAGAGAGGCAGAGGGGCTGATGTTGATGGCAGAATTCTTCACCCAGGACCTGGGACTTGGCTTAGTGTTCTACCCAAGCTCCAGGAATGGAGGAAAGCAAGCAAGTCCTGTCTAGTTGGGCGGACAGGCAGGCGGGAGGGAGAAAGGGGCGTGGGGTCTGGGTGTGGCCTAGGCCAAAACCCGAGACAGCCTGGGTGCCTACTGGATGCGGGGTGATCTGGGCGGGGCTGGGGGACTCACCTGGGGGTCTGGCCGAGTGGGGAGCGGGAGGCGAGTTCGGGCAGACAAAGGTGGCGGGGGAGGGAGAAGTGTGGCTGGGGTCCCGGGGTATGGCCCAGGCCAAATCCCGAGGCAGCCTGGGTGCCACTGGGATGTGGGGCAACCTGGGCGGGGCTGGGGGGACTCACCTGGGGGTCTGGCCGAGTGGGGAGCGGGAAGCGTGTTCAGGTGGACAAAGGCAGCGTGGGAGGGAGAAGTCCCTTCACACTTCTTTCCACTAATCATTTTTTCCACTGAACTGAAGTTATAGAGTGTGGTCTTTGATAGTTTGAGCAACACAGTTGCACATAAGCAAAATCTTTCCAAGAATGGAAAAAATGCATTATTTGAAGATGATAGAATTTAATGTTTAAAAAATTCTAATTATTCTGCAAGAAAACTCTCATTTTTCCCATAGTACTGAGATACACATCACTGAGAAATTATCAGTTTTCTTTAGTCTACCCCACTGATATGTGCACTCCCTTCATTCATCCAGGTTTGGACCCAAAGATTTCCACTGAAAGTTCCCATTCTATGGGTATAGCAACAAGTACCTATAGAACAGTTTGAAGTACTGTCTTCCTACCTATAAGTTCATTGGCTATCTTCTCTATTTTGATATTTTTGATATTTCTAATTGATGATCTTACTGATGTTTCTTTCTCTTTGGGGGAGTTTGTTCTAGTTTGTGTTACAGGGATGTGTACCATTCTAACAAGTGGGTCTTGAGTCCAATCAAATAGCTGTTGGTTGTCTCTTTGATATTCTTGCCACTATTACACCAGTAGTTTTCTACACATGAATAATGAATATTCTGATAAAGAATTTGTAAAAATGATCCCATGCAGAAGAACTTCAAAAATAAATGACTGTTCAACTGTGTTGCTTTGTCTCCATTCTCTTGGAGTCTTCTTTCTCTTACTCTCCTAGTTATAATCCTTTAAAGAATTAAAGAGATTTTTCCTTGAGTATGTCATTATGAGGTCTTTGGAATAAACTGGTTAGTATGCAACCAGATGGTTGCCTAAAGGCTGACACCACTCACTGCTGTGTCCTATTTCTGTTCTTCACTCTTTTTTAAGCCTTTGCTTATATAAAGGCCTTTTTTTTAAATAGTTTTTTTATCTTTGAATAGGGGAGGTTCTTAATAACCAAACAGGATGCAGTCTTCTGCAGTGCAAGAACAGCAAAATGGAAAACAGCAGCCAACCAGAATGCAGAATACCTGCAACCCTATAATGTTCACCTGGAACTAGGCCAGCCAAATCTCTCCCCATCGAAGGTTCTCGGAACCTTGTGGAAGAGGAGGTAGAAAGACCATAGGAGTCTAAAGATGGACAGCCCCATTCCTGGACAAGTCATTCCATGCAAGACAGAGTTGCTGTAGTAAGAAACTCACTGCAATGAAACTTGACCTTACCAGACTTCCACAATGGATGGCATATTGATATGCCCCCACAGATTAGTGAGGATCTCAGGAGAAATAGTTTCAAGCTGTAGGATCCTGTTGATGCAAGTGTAGGGGAGTACCCATATCAGTGCTGGACCAAGAAAGGTCCTCTTGCTCTGTCACAGAGGACCAAACCCCTATAGCAGATGATCCAAAGTGAATACTAGGTCCCATACGAATTTATGGTCTGGAGGGTGGGAGGGAATAGGTTGAATTTACTAAGGGAGGGAAGGAAAAAGGAGAAAGAGAGAAAGATGGAGAAGAAAGGGAGAGAGGAAGGGGAGAAGGAGATTTACAAAGATACCTACTCACTTAGCTTGTGAAACTAGGAAAAATAATAATAAAGTAAATAAATAAATAAATAAATTGTAGTATGTCCAGTAAAGAAGAGAAAAGGTTTCAGCAATGACAACAACAATATTCTGAGGAAAGAAATGGAAGGGGACACATTGAGATGGAAATGTACCAAACACATGTTCACATCAAGTAAGAAAGTAGAATTTTATCAAGGTTCTCTTTGTATACATATGCATATGAATGAACCTTGGGAGCAGATACATAATTGAGCATACTCCGTGAAAAAGTATATTCATGAGTTGCTCAATTTCAGGAGTTAGTTCAAAAGGAAAGATGGAAGACACAATTCTTTATGAAATGGAGGTTCAGATGGGTAAACTGGTAACAAAATCACTTTTTGGGAAAGCCAGTTTGCACATTGACTATGACAACCATTGGTGCTTCTGGTCACTCTTAGTTTTCCTCCAAATTTTAAGCTTAATGAAAGAGAGGAAAGAATGTGATTTTACTACAAGAGTTTGTATCTAAGGATGTATACCTTACCTAGCAGTCTACAAAAGCATTTGTTAAGTTCTTGGGTCAGTAAATTTAGTATTTTGATAAATCTTATGTTACTAAATGCAATTACAAATTAAGTGGTACTTACACTAAGGTACCAGCTCTTCATGTGAATTCAGCATATATTTCTTTATTATATGCAGCAGGTAGCAAAACTTTCTACACTACCATAATTATTGTCTTTACTTGTTTTTGGCTTTCCTTCACCAATAAAAGAACAAATAATTTCAAATAGTCCAAGAATCACTGAACAAAAGATTGAGACTATCCCCAAATTTATTTCTTAGAATAATATGGATTTATAATAACAAAAATCGAGCATAATAGTAAACCAAAAGAGACATAAAACTCGGTAGACTACATTAGCCACTCAAAAGTAAACTAACAAGGGGCTGGAGAGGTGGCTCAGGGGTTAAGCCTCCGCCTTGCAGGCGGAAGTTCCTGAGTTCGGATCCCAGATCCCACGTATAGACGCCAGGCGGAAGCGGGGGCGGCCTGCGCTTCTGGTCCTGGTAGGGCGGAGCCTGTGAATCCCGGGGCAGAAGGAGGTGGAGGCGTCCATGGTGGTTCACGAATTCGTCCGTGGTTCTACACAGACACACACACACACACGCACACACACGCACACATACACATGCACATGCGCACGGTTGAATAAATAATAATAATAATAAAAAAAAAGTAAACTAACAAAAATAAGTGATTTAATTTTCACCAAAATGCCAAAAACATGTGTTAGATAGCCTCTTTAAGAAATGATGCTATGAAAACTGTATCTCTACATATAGAGGACAAAATCTAAGCCATTATGGCTCTCTCTTTACAAAAAAGACACAAAATGAATCAATGGGTTTTGTATAAGAATGAAAGTTTTGAATTGCTTGGTAAGGTTTCCAAATACAGCCCAGGGCATTCTAAACGGAATGTGTCCATTAAAATAGGACTTCAATGGCTTAGGAAATAATAGCAAATACAAAATAACACTATGGATTGCATCAAATTAACAAGATTCCACATATCAAAGCAAACAATTATCAAAGAGAAGCAAAATCCTACAGAATGGCAGAAAAACTTTGATTGTTACTCCTCACACAAGAAACTGATTGTAGATACATATATATATATAGAGAGAGAGATAGATGATAGATAGATAGATAGATAGAGATATAAATATCTTGTTCCTTTGTCTATCCTAGGTATATGATAAAAAGTGGACCTCAAAAACAATCAGAAAGTAGTAAGCTAAACTTGTACCTTTCAATTTTTCATGCAACTATTGCACCGATGGTTGACTCTTGTCTGACTAGATGCTATATATGACACATTATGCATATATATATATGTGTGTGTGTGTATGTATGTATGTATATGTATGTTACGTGTATGTGGTATGTGTATGAGAGAGACAGAGAAAGAGAGTGCACGGTAATAAAAAATTTTAAAATAGAAGGAAATGTGGCCAATAATCATGTGAAAGATGCTTACATATTTTGGCACAGCTTGTAGCAGTTGTCAAAGTCAAACTAATCAAAGACAAATGTTTTTAGTTATATATCTTTATCACCAAATCACAATTACAACAGAATTTATGGAGCAGCTGTTCACATTCTATGACACTTGTTACATTTAATAACACACATAAATAATAATAATATACATAAACTAATGGATATGTATTATACTGTGAGAATCAGTGTATAGTAATGTTAAAAAATTAACACATTAATTGAGATAATTGTTACATTGCTTAATTAATTCATTAAAACAAATTTCAATGGATTTAATACAATCATACATATGTGCAATCATTGCTACAGTCAAGTTAAAGACATGTGCCTCATTTAAGAAATAAATAGCTTAGTTTTCTTTATATGAGTCATGGTTTGAATGTGAACTGCCCATCACAGGCTCATGTGCTTGAATCCATAGATGATGTTAATATTTGGAAAGGCTGTGACACTTTTAGGAAGTAGAGTCTTGCTGGTTAAAACTTGCTATGGGAGGCAGGCCTTGAGTTTTGGTAGGCTGGTTCTGATTGCTTGCAGTTTGTTTTTGCTCAATCTGCTTTCTCATTGACTACAGTGAACTCATATGGCCTCCTGCTTCTATCCTTAGCCATGACCTCTGCATGCATTTCCCAGATAATGAATAATATATCCCTTCTGGAGCCATAAGCTAAATAAATAAACCTAGGTTACTTTAGACTGACTGAGTGTTGTCTGACATCAAAGTCAAAAGAAACTGCACCAGTACAATTAACTGCAGTCACATTAATCTTACTATAAATGACATAACTTCATGCTTGTTTATGACTGAAAAATCCCATTGGGCCTATGTACTATATTTTCTTTATTCATTGTTTTGTTTAGGGATACCTAGGTTCATTCCATAGCTTAACTATGATATAAAAATGTTAGCATGCAAGTATTTGTGCATTATGTGAACTAGAAGTATGTTGGGTAAATAACAAGGAGTGCATAGTTGTCTCCAATCATGATTTATTTCTTGACGAAATTCCATGCTGATTATATGGTTGATGGAAAAGAAAGACAAATACTCATGCTTTTCATGATTCCTAAATTTTATATAGATATATGAAATCATGCAAGCACATATAACATGAAAGCATAAGCAAAACTGTATATGGAATCAAAGGACATTAATAGGATTTGGAAAGACTGAAAAATGGAAATACAAGGATTATATATATATGTATATATATAATATATACCTATATGATAATGTCCTTACATAACACAGTATAAAGTACCATGAATATAGATATAAATAAATATAATACAATTTAAAAATAATCCATTTACACTTTTCCACTTAACCTGAGCCTTAAGTGTAAATGGATATTCCTAGCATAGATTTCACTTGTATGAACATAGACTAAAAATAGCCATTCGGTCTGTGCTCTTATGTAATTAACTTACTGACATTATTATTATGTCAAAATTCATCAATGTCACATCATATAAATATGTTAAACTTGAGTTCTGTACAACACTGGATATTATGCCATTGTACAGATATTCCACATTTTCTTCCTTGCATGTTAAAAGACATTAGATTATTATCTCAACTTTTACTGTGAATAATGTTGCTATAAGCATCATTGTACAAGTTATCATGTGAACGTATTTTATTCTTTAGGTTTAATAGTGAATTATAAATGTTAACATATGGTAACTCTACATACAACTTCAATAACAACTAATATGATAACTCATTGTAAAATTGCTTGAAGAAATGATATACTGTTTTTCAAACACACATTTCCATATTGCTGTAAGCACTGTACAAATATTCTGATCCACATGCTCATAAATATTATTTATTTGACTTATTGATCCTAAGCATTCTAATGCAAATGAGATATCATTTCATTTTGACTTTTACAACATTTTTCTAGTGATTAATGAGAGCAGGGATCTTTTTTATATCTTTGGAAGACTGTCTGTGGACTACTTTGCCTTTTCTAGAAATGGGGTATTTTCCCTTTTATTCTCCAGTTTTAAGAATTTTATATACATTCTAGATACAAGTCCTTTATATATGCTCCATCCATTCCATTTGCCATTTTGATTTCTGAGTGATGGATTTTAAAGCAAAAAATGGATTTAGGTGAGGTCAAGTTTTTACCTTTCATTCTTTATGTTTTTGTTGTGTGCCCATGTCACATCAAAAAAGATATCTTTACCACAGTAGGAATGATAATACGATTCCTTCTAAAATTTTTGTATTGTTTGCTTTTACATTGATAAGGATATCCACTGTGAAAGATTTTATGGTTAAAAACAAGACTCAAAATTTATCCTTTGTCTATTGCTCTCCAGTTATCCTAGTATTATTTGTTAGAGAAGATAATTTTTTTCCATTTCCTTTTTTGATTTTTTTATGTTTATCCTTAGGCCAGTACTGTGCTTCCATAATTTTCATTGCTTTCTGATAGTTTTTTTAAAAATGGATGAATACGTCTTCCCACGTTTATTTTTCCATTTTATTTTGGTATAATCTGATATTCAAATATTCAAATATTAATGTTTTATTTAAATAGAAGCTCTTAATTTTTAACTTTATTAGCACATGCTCATTGTGCAAATAATGACTTTTTATGATATTTTACTTTATGTACTGTAGATTTTAATTACCTTCTGTTATTTCTTCCTAAAGTTTCTTACCATTCTCCTGTCTTTTCCCAAAACATGTTTTTCATATCTTATTTTTATAAAGTTCTAGATTCTTCATAAGGGATTATATATGTGATATTTGCACTTTTTACTCTACTTGATTTTGCTTAGCATGATCTCAAGCTTCGTTCACTATCCAGAAAATAATTTTGTTTGCTTTATGTGTAATTGTATTAGTTAGTTTTTCAATTGCTGAATGAATACAGAAATCAAAAAAATTCAGGGAACAAGGCATTTATTCTCACCTACTATTTGCAGTTATACTGCATTGTTATGGTAGGAGAGTTCATACTGACACCTATCTGTAGCTGAGGGAACTAGCCACACCTTATCCACAAGAAGAGCTGCAAGAAGAGCATACTTCCAAAATACTGTCTTCCAAAATACTGAAAAAGCTATCTCCATCTTATCCATCTGCACAAGAACTAGTCACATCCACTTTGGACTGAGTATCCCCACCTCAATTAGGCAATTTCCACATGGTTGTTCCACATGCTAGTTCTTTCTTCCCAGATTCGGCCTAAGATTTAACCTTCAATTATCCAATTGACATCTTCAGCTAATTGTCACCCTGAATAAAACCCCATTTTGTATGCATTTTATTATTTATCTGTCAATTGGTGCCTAAAGTGATTCTATAATTTGGCTATTGTTAACCACTGTGAACTATATGTGAAAATCACCATGAACATTAGGTATGCAGGTAGGAATCTCTATGACATATTTATTTTGATTCCTAATTGCATATGTAGAATATATTGTGATCATATTTACCACTGAGTATCTTCATATAACTAGCAGTCTTTTTGACTCCCTACTTCCCAACTAGTTCCACATTTACCTGCATGTATCTCATGACCTCTGCAGGTTTTAAAGGAGTAACCTCATTTAAACCTCATCTGGTGGGTATAAGGATATCAACAGCTATGCCATATCCAGAAGAAAAGGCCTCATGCCTCTCTTTTCCATCATTCAGCTCTTAAAATTTGTTGTCTCACCTTCACCTTGGATGAAATTATATAATTATATTATTTAAGGATGAAAATTCAAGTTACTTACTCTCAGCAGTTGGAAAAGTTGCAGGTCTCTGCATTACTCATCATTAATGAATCTTCTCTGGCTCAAAATGAGAGAAGAACTATTCTGTGTATAAAAACAACTATTTACTAGGCACTTAGACTACATCTCAATTTAGGAGAAAAACTTTAATATGTTCTCCCCTAAAACCTGTGACCTCTTCAAACAGGTTTTCAACTTGGTTTACAGCATCAGGAATCCATTTCCTTTGATGTGTGGTTGTAGAATTGACAACTTTTTACCCATAAGATCCTGCATAGAACCTACTGGCATTATGATATACTATATAGAATGGAGAATGTTTCCAGTTCAGTTCCACCTTGTTTAATCTGTGTTCTGAACCCAAAGTCAATACTTTCTTCAACAATAGAGTCTTATTTTCTGCATAACAGTAAGATCAATAGCCCTGTTTTTTTCTAGAAACCTCTGGGTCCTCTCTGGGCAACAGTTCATAAGAAATTGCCCACACATGGTCCTAGAATTTTTTCATTTAAAAAAACCTATGACACAAGGAGCAATATTTTTTATACAAGGTATCCTCATTTAATCTCTTTTTAAAAATTATCTTGCCCTTCCCCACCCCGCTCCACCGGCCAGGATGTGCGTGTGCGCGGTCCAGCCGGGCCTGCACCACGACCTAGACTCCAACCAGAAAAAACCCACAGAAAATGGCCAAGAAAGCCTGACCAAGGATAACGACTTTCAAAATATAATCATTACCATGTTCAATATTATGAAAGAGGAAATCCAGGAGGAATTACATAATAGAATCAATTGCTTTGAAGAAGAACACAACAGACACATGGAGGAGGTGAGAAAAACAGTGCAAGAAACAAAAACTGGCATAGAGCAGAGTTTAAACCTGAGCTACAAGACAAGTTATCTTCAACCCAGAACTCCACAGAGAGTCTTATCAACAGAACTAATGAAGCAGAAAACAGAATTTCAGACCTTGAAGATAAAGTGGGAGTACTAACCAGCTCAATGGAAGAGGTTGTTAAAGCCAAAAAGATACTTGAGAGAAATATCCAGGAGATATGGGAAACCCTGAAGAAGCCTAACATGCGTATTCATGGAATACCAGAGCAAGAATCTCAAAATACCACCCCTGAGGAAATTTTTCAAATGATCATCAAGGAAAACTTTCCTCATCTAAAAAAAGAGAGGCCCATCCATACACAAGAGGCATTCTGCACCCCAAACAAATACAACCAAAACAGAAGCACGCCACGGCAAATAATAGTCAAAACACTCCACATTCAAGATAAAGAACTGGGGCTGGAGAGGTGGCTCAGGGGTTACGCCTCTGCCTTGCAGGCGGAAGGTCCTGAGTTCAGATCCCAGATCCCACGTATAGATGCCAGGCGGAAGCGGGGGTGGCCTGTGCTTCTGGTCCTGGTAGGGCGGAGCCTGTGAGTCCCAGGGCAGAAGGAGGTGGAGGTGTCCATGGTGGTTCGCGAATTCGTCCGTGGTTCTACACATACACAGACACACACACACACATGCACATACATACGCACACACGCACAATTGAATAAATAATAATAAAAAAATTAAAAAAAAAAAAGATAAAGAGCTGGGGCTAACGTATAGACGCCAGGCGGAAGCGGGGGCGGCCGGCGCTTCTAGTCCTGGTAGGGCGGAGCCTGTGAATCCCGGGGCAGAAGGAGGTGGAGGCGTCCATGGTGGTTCACGAATTCGTCCGTGGTTCTACACACACACACACACACACGCACATACACACGCATATGCACACAGTTGAATAAATAATAATAATAAAAAATTAAAAAAAAAAGAACTGGTGCTAAGAGCTTCAAGGGAGAAAAAACAAGTCACTTTTAAAGGTAAACCTACTAAAATAACAAATGACTTCTCAGTCGAAACAGTAAAAGCAAGAAGAGCTTGGAGAGACATATTTCAAGTATTAAATGAGCAAAAATGTCAACCCGGGCTGATTTACCCTGCAAAACTATCTGTCATGATCGAGGGAGAAAGAAAAATCGTCAAGCACAAAGACAACTTGAAGGGATACATGTCCACCAAAACAGGTCTTCAAAAAATGCTAGAAATGATACTCAAGCTTGAAGAAAAAAAACAGGAATATCCAGGAGAACAGAAGGCAAATATAACACCATTAAAAGCTAAGCAATATACTTATAAAAACTACTAAACATAATAAATGTATGGAATTAAAAAGAGTTTCTCCATTATAACACTAAATGTTAATGGAATTAACTCACCGATCAAGAGACACAGATTACAAACTTGGATTAAAAATCACAATCCATCAATCTGCTGCCTGCAGGAAACCCATCTCACCACAAAAGATAGGCACGCTCTAAAAATAAAAGGCTGGTCAAAAATTCTACAAGCTAATGGAAGCAGAAAACATGCAGGGGTAGCCATTATGTTATCAGACAAAGTGGACTTCAAACCAAAGAAAATTATAAGAGACACGGATGGATACTACATTTTAGTCACAGGTACAATTCACCAGGAAGACTTCACAATACTGAACATATATGGACCCAATACAGGCCCCTCCACATTCATTAAGAAAACCCTACAGAATCTAAAGCAAGAAATCAACCCCCGAACGATAATTCTCGGGGACTTCAACACCACCCTCTCAACATGGGATAGATCAACAGGTCAAAAGCTTAACAGAGACACTTTGGAACTTAATCAAACCCTTAAAGAAATGGACCTTATCGAACTTTTCACCCACACACCAAAGAATACACATTTTTCTCAGCAGCACATGGAACGTTCTCCAAAATAGATCACATATTGGGCCACAAAACGAATCTACACATATACAAAAAAGTTGAAATTCTAACCTGTGCCCTATCAGACCACCATGGCCCAAAGCTGGACATCCACAACACATCAAACAAGAGAAAATACAATAACTCCTGGAAACTTAACAATATGATGCTGAATGAGAACTGGATTCAGGAAGAAATTAAAAAGGAAATTCAAGATTTCCTGAAAGTGAATGATAATGAAAATACAACTTACCAAAATCTCTGGGACACAATGAAAGCTGTCCTAAGAGGTAAGTTCATAGCTCTTAATGCCTACATCAAAAAAAAAAAAAAAGGAAACATCAGAAATAAACAACTTAGCAATGCAGCTTAAAGCTTTAGAGAAACTAGAGCAATCTGATCCCAAAAGTAGTAGAAGAGAGGAGATTAGCAAAATAAGGGGAGAAGAATCTCAAATCAAGATTAAGAAAACAATAGAAAATAAAAAAAAAACAGTCGAAAAGCTGGTTCTTTGAAAAAATCAATAAGATTGATACACCCCTAGCTAAATTAACCAAAAGCAAGAGAGAGAAAACCCAAATTAACAAAATTAGAAATGAACATGGAGTTATCACTACGGATACCCAAGAAATCCAGAGAATTATAACATCATATTTCAAAAACTTATACTCTGTAAAGTTTGACAACACAAAAGAGATGGATGAATTTCTAAGTAAACACAACTTACCTAAATTGAATCAGAAAGTTGTGAATTATTTAAATAGTCCTATAACATATAAGGAAATTGAGGAAGTAATCTTGATTCTTCCCACCAAAAAATGTCCTGGATCAGATGGATTCAGCACAGAGTTCTACCAGACACTTAAGGAGTTAATAACACCAATACTCCTTAAAATGTTCCATAAAATAGCAAAGGAAGGAACACTACCAAATTCCTTCTATGAAGCTAATATCATTTTAATCCCAAAACCTAATAAAGACTCACTTAAAAAAGAAAACTATAGGCCGATCTCTCTGATGAACACAGACGCAAAGATTCTCAACAAAGTTTTAGCAAATCGGATTTAAAAACATATTAAAAAGAATATTCACGGGGACCAAGTAGGCTTGATCCCCGGAACACAAGGTTGTTTCAACATATTCAAATCAATAAATGTAATTCATCATGCAAACCAGTCCAGAGTCCAAGACCACATGATACTCTCGATAGATACAGAAAAAGCTTTTGACAAGATCCAACAGCCTTTTATGATCAAAACGCTAGAGAGAGTAGGAATGGAAGGAACCTTTATCAATATAATAAAAGCTATATACAACAAGCCCACAGCAAGGATTATGCTCAATGGGGAACAATTGGAAGCATTCCCACTTCGATCAGGAACTAGACAAGGCTGTTCACTCTCACCACTTCTATTCAATATTGTACTTGAAGTCTTAGCTGAAGCCATAAGACAAGAAAGGGACATAAGAGGGATTCAAATCGGCAAGGAAGAAGTCAAGCTATCCCTATTTGCAGATGACATGATCTTATACCTGAGTGATCCCAAAAACTCCACCAGGAAGCTCCTGGAACTAATTGAGAAGTTCAGCAGGGTGGCAGGATACAAAATAAATGTGCAAAATCAGAGGCCTTCCTGTATGCCCAGAATGAAAGAAGTGAAAAAGCCTTGAGAGAAACAATCCCATATACTAAAGCCCCTAAAAAATGAAATACCTTGGTATAAACCTAACCAAGGAGGTAAAAGACCTTTACAATGAAAACTTTAAAACCCTAAAGAAAAAAATAGCAGAAGACACCAGAAGGTGGAAAGACCTCCCATGTTCCTGGATTGGGAGAATCAACATCATAAAAATGACCATCCTACCAAAGGCAATATACAAATTCAATGCTATACCAATTAAAATCCCAAAGCAATTCTTCAAAGAAGTTGACCAAACAATCTCAAAATTCATATGGAGGCACAAAAGACCCAGGATAGCAAAGACAATCATGAGTAACAAAAACACTGCTGGAGGTATTACCATACCGAACCTTAGTCTATATTACAAATCCATAGTTATAACAACAGCCTGGTACTGGCTCCAAAATAGACACACAGATCAATGGATAAGGATTGAAGACCCATATATAAGCCCACAAAATTACAGCCATTTGGTCTTTGACAAAGGGGCCCAAAGAATCCAATGGAAAAATGAACAGCATCTTCAACAAATGGTGCTGGCAAAACTGGATCTCCACATGCAGAAGATTAAAGCTGGACCCGTACTTGTCACCATGTACAAGACTTAATTCCAAATGGATCAAGGACCTTGATATCAGGCCAGAGATTCTAAAAACCATAGTTGAAAGAATAGGGAATTCCCTCGAGCTGATTGGGCAAGGCCAACATTTCCTAAACAGACATCCAATGCCACAGTCACTGCTACCAACTCTCAACAGTTGGGATCTTGTGAAATTAAAGAGCTTCTGTTCAGATAAAGAGATTGTAACATGAGCTCAAAGGCAACCCACAGAATGGGAGAAAATCTTCACTAACCATATATCTGATAGAGCTCTACTGTCCAGAGTGCACAAAGAACTTAGAAAACTAAACACCAAGGAAACCAATGGCCCAACTAAAAAATGGACCCTGGAACTTAAAGGAAATTTTACCAGGGATGAAATTAGAATGTCTTACAAATATATTAAAAAATGCTCCACTTTCTTAGCTATCAGGGAAATGCAAATCAAAACTTCCCTGAGATATCATCTCACCCCAGTCAGGATGGCAAAAATCCACAATACAAACAACAGCAAATGCTGGAGAGGATGTGGAGAGAGGGGAAATCTCCAACATTGCTGGTGGGAATGCAAGCTCATACAGCCACTCTGGTGAGCCGTGTGGTGATTTTTAAAGAAATTAAAGATTGAAATGCCATATGACCCTGAGATTCCACTTTTGAGAATAACCCCCCATAAAGCAGAGGTTCACCTCGATAGCACAAGCACGACCATGTTCATAGCAGCACTATTTACAATAGCAAAGACATGGAATCAACCCAAATATCCAACTGTTGACGAATGGATAAGGAAAATGTGGTACATCTATACAATGAAGTACTACTCAGCCATAAAAAATTACTGGAATTTGCCGGGAAATGGATGTCATTAGAAACAATTATATTAAGTGATGTATCCCAGACCCAGAAAATTATGCTCTGTATGTACTCCCTAATAGGTGGCTCCTAATAACAAACCCACCCAGCCCATCTTGAGACACTCATAGGTAAATCTATGTATTACCTACAGTAATTGCAAGGATTATGAACAGGAGGGATGGGGTTGGAGGGCCACACCAGAAACAGGGAGAGAAGTGACCATGTTACAGTAGAGAAAATAGGCCTCCATCAAGGACTGCAAGAAAGTAATCTGACACCTGGTTAAGTTCACCGTCATTCGTTCCTGATCATTTATAAATAAGGGGGTATGAACTCACCAGAAGGAGAGGGCATATAGTCCGGCAGATGAAAAAGTAACCTTTTGCAAATGGGTGATTGACACCTCCCATTGCCAAGTGCCATATGACCCTGCAATTCCACTTTTGGGTATAAGTATTATATCTACCCTTGAATGTGCTCTTATAATAAGACTCCAGTTTAACAGCTTTTTGTCTCTGGCCAGGGGATGACATACAGTGCCCAGCAGGATGGAGTGAAGGGCATTGCAGGAGCAACAAAACTGCAAAAGAAAATCAACAAACCACTATCCAGAACTTCAGAGACTCTATATCAACCACCTAGAACTAGGCCAGACTAATCTCTCCCCATCCTGAATCTCAGGGACATTTGCGGAAGAGGGGGCAGTAAGAATGTAAGAGCAAAAGGATGGGAGGAGCAATTCTTTGCAAGATGCTCCACACAAGTTAGGGCCGAAGCAATCATAATTGGACATTGCATGCCCGGTGCAATGTCCAACACACTATTGACCTCACAAAGTCTAGCATCTGCTAAAGGCACCAAGATCCTTGGAGGCAAGGGATTGACAGCCACAGTAGTGTTCCTATGCTTAAGGGGAACACAAGAAAGGGTTCAGGGAAATGCCACTGGGTCCTTGTATGTCATCGGAGAGGAGGGCCCAGAGGAGAGTCAGGCATGCACAAGAAAGGACTCTGGGAATTGGGGCGGGAGGCGTGGGGGGATGGGGAGGGAGGGGTGAGGGGAGGGGCAGCAGGGGGTTCGGGGGAGGAGGAAGGAGGGAGGGAACTGGTGTACCTATTAAGTTTGTATGAGCTGAAATAATAATAAAAATGTATTAATAAAAAATTATCTCTCAGATATCTTACATAGTAGCAGTTTTAATATGTTTTCCTACATAAACTTAGTTTTGGTTGCCTCTTCTTTCATTCTTCTTTCTCTCTCTGAAACCATTCACATTTAAACATTTTGGACTATAATATTGTCCACTCCTACTTTCATATCATATTTGTTTAACTCTTTTCACTTCCAAGGGAGAAGGACACAGCAGTGAGGAGTGGATGAGTGTTCCATTTGTGGGATGGTTACCATCTATCTGACAGTCCCTATACCCTCCTTGATTGCTCAGATAAAAGCTGTTCATTCTCAAGTGATCAGGAAGGAAAGTGAGAGTGACCAGATGTTTTACTACTTACATGTCTTACTTATATACATGGTGACCTATGTTCTCTACTGACGCATTATCTCCTATGTTTTTTTTTTGGAGGCTCTCCTTCCCCTTCCCTCCTATCCTTTGCATTTATAGTAGGTACTACAGAGATATACCATGGAATATGTCATTAAGTGGGCTTGGAACTAGGATCCATGTATTAGGGAGAACACATGGTGTGCAACTTTCTCTGTCTGGGATACTTTGTGCAACATAATTTTTTTCTAATTTCATCCATTTCCAGGCAAAGTTCATTAATTCATTTTTGATGCTAAGTAGTATTCGATTTTATAAATGTCCCACATTTTCATTATCCATTTTCTCAACTGTTGGACATTTGGATTGATTCCATGGCTTTGCTGTTGCAAATAGTGCTGCAATGAGCATAATTGTTCTCATATTACTATAATGAATTGCTTTATTTGGTGGAATATTCCCAGTAGTGTTATAGCAGGGTCATACTATAACATTTTTAGAAATCAACAGACTTATTGCCAGAGTGGTTATATAACCCTGTATTCCCGACAGCAATGTATGAGATTTGCCTTATCCCTACATCATCTCCAGCATTTACTATTGTTTGTATTGTGGATTTTTGCCATCCTGACCAGGATGAGATGATATCTCAGGGAAGTTTTGATTTGCATTTCCCTGTTGGCTATGGATGTGGACCATTTTTAAAGATATTTATTAGACATTTGGATTCCATCCCTGGGAAAGTTTCTATTGAGTTCCCAGGCCCATTTTTTAATCGGGCCATTTATTTCCTCAGTGTTTTGTTTTATAAGTTTTTTTTTGCACTCTTCATAAACGAGCTCTGTCACATATGTGCTGAGTGAAGATTTTCTCCCATTCTGTGGGTTGCCTTTTTGCTTGGTTTATAATCTCTTTGTCTGAACAGAAGCTGTTTAACAACAAATGCTGGAGAGGATGTGGAGAGAGGGGAACTCTCCTACACTGCTGGTGGGAATGCAGGCTCATACAACCACTCTGGCGAGCTGTCTGGTGATTCTTAAAGAAATTAAAGATTGAAATGCCATATGACCCTGCTATTCCACTTCTGGGAAAAACCCCACATACAGCAAAAATTCACCCAGATAGTACAAGCATGACCATGTTCATAGCAGCACTGTTTACAATAGCAAAGCTATGGAATCAACCCAAATGTCCAACAGTTAACGAATGGATAAGGATAATGTGGTACATCTATACAATGGAGTACTACTCAGCCATCAAAAATGAGAAATTACTGGAATTTGCAGGGAAATGGATGTCTTTAGAAACAATTACATTAAGTGAAGTATCCCAGACCCAGAAAATTAAGCCCCACATGTACTCCCTAATAGGTGGCTCCTAGTACCAAACCCACCCAGCCCACCTTGACACACTCAATGATAAATCTCTATAATATCCACAATAATTGCAAGCATTATGAACAGGAGGGATGGGGTAGGAGGGCCACACAAGAAACAAGGAGAGAGGGGACCATGTTACAGCAGAGAAAATAGGCCTCCATCAAGGACTGCAAGTAAGCAATGAGACATCTGATTAAGTTCACAGATTTTCATTCCTGATCATTTACAACTGAGGGCGTATGATCTCACCAAAAGGGGAGGGCATATAGTCTGGCAGATAAAAATTAACCATTTTGTAAATGGGTGATTGACCCCTCCCTCACTGTGGTTTCCTACTTTTATTACATCTACCTTTGAATGTGCTCTTATAACAAGACTCTAGTTCAACAGCTTTTTTTTCTCTGGCCAGGGGGTGACATACAATGCCTATCAGGATGGAGTGAAGGGCATTGCAGGAGCAGCAAAACTGCAAAAGAAAATCAACAAACCATGATCCAGAACTTCAGAGACTCTATACCAACCACCTAGAACTAGCTCAGCCTAATCTCTCCCCATCCTGAAGCTCAGGGAAATTTGCAAAAGAGGGGGCACTAAGATTGTAAGAGCACGAGGATGGGAGGAGCAATGATATGCAAGATTCTCCACACATGTTAGGGCCGAAGCAATCATAATTGGACTTTGCATGCCCTGCACAATGTCCAACACACTGTTGACCCCCCAACGTCTAGCTTTTGCTAAAGGCACCAAGATCCTTGGAGGCAAGGGATTGACAACCACAGTAGTGTTCCTATGCTTAAGGGGAACACAGGAAAGCGTTCAAGGAAATGCCACTGGGTCCTTGTATGTCATCGGAGAGGAGGGCCCAGAGGAGAGTCTGGCATGCACATTAAAGGATTCTCCGGAGATTGGGGGGGAGGCATTGGGGCATGGGGAGGGAGGAGTGAGGGGAGGGGGAGCAGGGGGGTCAGGGGGAGGAGGAGGGAAGAAGGGAACCGGTGTACCTGTTAAGTTTGTATGAGCGGAAATAATAATAAAAAATATTAAAAAAAACTCAAAAAAAGAAGCTGTTCAATTTCATAAGATCCCATTTGTTCAGTGGTGGATCTGGTGACTGTGTTATTGGATTTCTGTTTTGGATGTTGGTCTAGCCCAATCATCTCAAGGAAGTTCCCTGCCCTTTCCACTAGACTTTTTATACTATCTGGCTTATTATTAAGATCTCTATCCATTTTGAACTAATTTTGTGCATGGCCACAAGCATAGGTCCAGTTTTAATCTTCTGCATGTTAAGATCCAGTTTTGCCAACATCATTTGTTGAAGATGTTCTTTTACCATTGAATTGTTTAGACCCCTTTGCCAAAGATCAAATTGGCTACAATTGTGTGGGTTTAAAATCTGGATTTTAAACCCTTATCCTTTGATCCACATGTCTATATTGGAGCCAATACCCATCTGTTTTTATTATTATGGACTTGCTGTACAGATTAAGGTTTGGTATTTTGATACCTCCAGCAGTGTTTTTGTTGCTCAGAATTGATTTGCTATCCTGGACCTTTTGTGCTTACATATGAATTTTGAGATTGTTTGGTCAATTTTTTAAAGAATTGCTTGGAAATCCTGACTGGTATAATGTTGAATTTATATATTGCTTTTGGCAGGATGGTCATTTTTATGATGTTTATTCTGCTGATCCAGGAGGATGGGAGGTTTTTCCACCTCCTTTTGTCTTCTGTAATTTCGTTCTTTAGGGTTTTAAAGTTTTCATTATAAAGATCTCTTAATACTTTGGTTAGATTTATATCGAGGTATTTCATTTTTTTAGGGTCTATAGAAAATGGGATTTCTTCTCTTAGGTTTTTTTTTCATTTTTTTCATCTTTAGTATATAGGAAGGCCACTGATTTTTGCACATTTATTTTGTAACGTGCCACTCTGCTGAAGTTATGTATTTGTTCCGGGAGTTTTTTGGTGGAGGTTTAGGTTTTAAGATCACTCAGATATACGATAGCTTGACTTCTTGCTTTCTGATTTTAATCACTTTTATCTCCTTCTCTTGTCTTATGGCTTTAGCTAAGACTTCAAGTAAAATATTGAAGTGATGAGAATGGAAAGTCTTGTCTAGTTCTTCATCAAAGCAGGAATGCTTCAAGTTTTTCCCCATTTAGTATTATCCTTGCTGTTGGCTTGTTGTATACAGTTTTTATTATGTTGATAAAGGTTCTTCCATTACAACTGTCTCTAGGGTTTTGATCATAAAAGGATGTTGGATCTTGTCAAATTTTTTTTCTGCATCTATTGAGAGTTTCTTGTGGTCTTGGGCTTTGGATTATTTTTTGTGATGTATTGCATTTATTGATTTGCATATGTTGAACCAATCTTGTGTGCCTGGAATGAAGCCTACTTGACCTCAGCGAATGATCTTTTTGATATGTTTTTGAACCAATTTACTAAGATTTTGTTGAGAAATTTGCACCTATATTCATCAAAGAGATTAGCATATAGTTTTCTTTTTTAAGTGTATATTTATTAGGTTTTGGGACTAGTATGATATTTGTTTTATAGAAAGAATTTGTATGTTTCCTTCCTTTGCTGTTTATGGAGTATTGGTGTTAGTTGTGCTTTAAATATTTAGTAGAATTCTGTGTCCAATCCATCTGGTATAGGGCATTTTTTGGTGAGAAGGTTCAAAATTACTTCATCAATTTCCTCATTTGTTATAGGACTATTTAAATAATTCACAGCTTCCTGATTCGACTTAGGTAAGTTTTGCTTTCTTAGGAATTTATCCATTTGTTTTGTGATATGAAATTTCATGAAGTGTAAGTTTTTGAAATATGACCTTATGAATCTCTTAATTTCTTGGTTATCAGATGTGAAAACTCCATTTTCATTCCTCATTTTGTTAACTTTGCTTTTCTCCCTCTTAATTTTGGTTAATTTAGCTGGGGATCTATCAATCTTATTGATTTTTTTCAAAGAACCAGCTTTTTGTTAGGTTGATTCTTTGTATCAGTTTTCTTATTTCAATTTCAAATATTTCTCCGCTGATTTTGCTAATCTCCTCTCTTCTACTTCTTTTGGGATTGGATTGCTCTTGTGAGTCTAAAGCTTTCAACCACATTGTAAATTTTTTTCTTGTGATGTTTCCTTTTTTTTTTGATATTGACATTAAGGACTATAAACTTATCTCTTAGGACAGCTTTCTTTGTGTCCCAGAGATTTTGATATGTTGTATATTCATTATCATTCACTTCTAGGAAATCTTGAATTTCCTTTTTGATTTCTTCCTGAACCCATATCTCATTCAGTATCATAGTGTTTAGTTTCTAAGAGTGTATTTTCTGCTGTTTGTTGTGTTGTGGATGTCAAGCTTTAGATCATGGTGGTCGGACAGGGTAGAGACTATAACTTCAACTCTCCTGTATATGTGGAGATTCATTTTGTTGCCCAATATGTGGTCTATTTTGCAGAAAGTTCCCGGGGCTGCTGAAAAGAATGTGTATTCCTTGGTGCTTGGATGGAAGTTTCGATAATTCTTTGTGATGATAATATTATTGAAATTTTTTCTTAGTTTCAGACTCATATTTTCATTGAAGCTATTCAAAAATTTCTGCATCATAAAACTGTGAAGGTTTCAGACCGGGACAGGACTTGCTCCCGGTCCTCCAATCCGGGTGAGTTCCACCAGCCCGAAGGGAGCCTCTTGTCCCAGATCCTCCCACCAGCCAGCCCCAGCAACACCCAGGCTGCCTCCAGTTTGCTGGGCCACGCCTGGGGTCTCAACCCCTTTGTTCCTCCCACCCTCATGTTCACAGTTTTCCATCCTTGGAGCTTCGGTGGGCCACTAAGCCAAGTCCCAGGTCCCAAGGTGAAGACTTCTGCCATCACCATCAGCCCCTCTGCCCCTTCGGCGCACTGGGGCCCCTTGCTTGTAGTCTATGGAGGACACACGGCTACTCAGAATTCAAAAGAGTTCAAAGAAAACACAAGCAAAGCTCTAAGGAACAAAGGCCATACATCTGAAGTCCTCAAAAATCACCCTACCACATGAGAGTGATTCTTCACATCCAGCCTAAAGATAAGTAAACCTCTTTTTTTTTTTGACCATACTGTTCCTTTTTAGTATTAATCACTGTAGATTAACTTTTCCAAACAGCCACCCCAAAAATATATACAACTCCTGGGATTATACAACTCTCCCTCACATATCACCAAGATACTAAATCATAAAAGTGCACTACCACACTAATATTCACCTCGTCTACTTAACCTGATTTAACTGATGTACTAACAGCCTAATAGCATCGACTAAGAAATAATACTAACAATGACAAACGTACCCAATTCCCAGGAAAGCACTAGTAATAACTGCCCGAGAGTAGTAATACTAACTAAATCAGTTCAGTCAAAAACACACAGAAACTGAAAGGTCTTAAGAGAAAAAACAACAATGCCCAAGTCCAAGTGAGAAAAACAGTTCAAGAAACAAAAATAGACATAGAGCAGTTAAAACAGCCTCAGGCAGAGTTTAAAATCAAACTAAAAGACAAATTATCTTCAACCCAAAACTCAACAGACCTTCTGATCGAGGCCAAAAAAAAAAAAAAAAAAAAAAAAAAAACTCAACAGAGTCTTATCAGCAGAACTAACAAAGCAGAAAATAGAATTTCACATCTTGAAGACAAAGTGGGAGAATTAACCAACTCAATAGAAGAGGTTCTTAAAACCAAAAAGATACTTGAGAGGAATATTCAAGAGATATGGGACATGCTGGAAAGCCTAACATGTGCATACATGGAATACTAGAACAAGAATCCTAAAATACCACACATGAGGACATTTTTCAAATTATCGTAAATGAAAACTTCCCTCAAATAAAGAATGAGAGGCCCAACCAAATACAAGAGGCATTCCACACCCCAAACAGAATGACCAAAATAGAAAATCGCCACGGCAAATAATAGTCAAAACATTGCACATTCAAGACAAAGAAAAGGTGCTGAGAGCTTCAAGAGAAAAAAAAAGTCACTTTTAAAGGTAAATCTATTAAAATAACAAATGACTTCTCAATGGAAACAGTAAAAGCAAGAAGAGCTTCAATTATTAAATGAGCAAAAATGTCAACCCAGGGTGATATACCTGGCAAAACTATCCATCATGATTGAGGGAGAAAGAAAAGCTTTCCAGCACAAAGACAACTTGAAGGGATACATGTCTACCAAACGAGGCCTTCAAAAAAATGTTAGAAATAAAACTCAAGCTTGAAGAAAAAATAAAAAAGCATATCCAGAAGGACAAAAGGGAAGTATAATACCACCAAAACCTAAATGTCAAAAAATAAACTTACAAAATTCACTAAACATAAAAAATGTCCAGAATTAAAAAATAATTTCTCTACTATAACATTAAATGTCAATAGTATTAACTCACTGATCAAGACACAGGTTACAAACTTGGATTAAAAACCACAACCTATCAATCTGCTGCCTTCAGGAAATTCATCTCACAATAAAATTTAGGCACATCCTAAAAATAAAAGGCTGGTCCAATATTCTGCAAGCTAATGGAACAAGGGAACAGGCAGGGGTAGCCATTATGCTGTCAGACAAAGTGGACATCAAACCAAAAAAGAGACACAGATGGATACTACATTTTAGTCACAGGTACAATTCACCAGGACGACTTCACAATACTGAACATGTATGCACCTAATATGGGCTCCTCCATATTCATTAAGCAAATCCTACATCGTCTAAAGCAAGAACTGTAACTCCAAATGACAATTCTTGGGGATTTCAACACTGCCCTCTCAACATGGGATAGATCAACAGGTCAAAAACTTAACAGACTCCCTTCCCTCCACTCCGCCGCCCGGTACGCGGGCGCGCGGTCCAGCCAGGCCTCACCACACGACCTAGGTAAGCTCGGTCCCCGCCTACACCCCAGAACCCCAGGCAGCCCAAGGGACCCAGCTCCTCCCACCATCCAGCCAGAGCTGCTAAGAAGGGCCTGGGAGGAGGAGAGGGCACCCCCCCTATGCCCGGGTTTGCCCCCGGTCCCCCAGGTTAAATAGCGCCACCGACACCCCATCCTTCCTTCCCCCACTCCGCTGCCCGGGACACTCGGTTTCCAGCCTGGACTCAACTCGACCTAGGTAAGCTCCGTCTCTGCCCACCCCCAAAACCCCAGGCCAAATAATTCAGTTTAGTGAAAAACGCACAGAAATTAAAAGAAAATCTCAAGAGCTAAAACAACAATGCCAAAGTCAAAGTGCAAATCCATGAGAAACAACACTCAAGTAAACAAATCTCCCACTGAAGGAATTAATCCCATAATGTTAGAGTCCAACCAGAACAAACCCATGGAAAATGGCCAAGAAAGCCTGACCCAGGATAACGACCTTCAAAATATAATCATTACCATGTTCAATACTATGAAAGAGGAAATCCGGGAGGAATTAAATAATCAAATCAATTGCATTGAAGAGGAATACAACAGAAACTTGGAGGAGTTGAGAAGAACAGTGTAAGAAACAAAAACTGGCATAGAGCAGTTAAAGCAGACTCAAGCAGAGTTTAAAACTGAGCTAAAAGACAAGTTATCTTCAACCTGGAACTCCACAGAGAGTCTTATCAGCAGAACTAATGAAGCAGAAAACAGAATTTCAGATCTTGAAGATAAAGTGGGAGTATTAACCAGCTCAATGGAAGAGGTTGTTAAAGCCAAAAAGATACTTGAGAGAAATATCCAGGAGATATGGGAAACCCTGACAAAGCCTAACATGCGTATTCGTGGAATACCCGAGCAAGAATCTCAAAATACCACCCCTGAGGAAATTTTTCAAATGATCATCAAGGAAAACTTTCCTCATCTAAAAAAAGAGAGGCCCATCTATATTCAAGAGGCATTCCGCACCCCAAACAGACATGACCAAAAAAGAAGCTCGCCACGGCAAATAATAGTCAAAACACTCCACATTCAAGATAAAGAACTGGTGCTGAGAGCTTCAAGGGAGAAAAAACAAGTCACTTTTAAAGGTAAACCTATTAAAATAACAAACGACTTCTCAGTCGAAACAGTAAAAGCAAGAAGAGCGTGGAGAGACATACTTCAAGTATTGAATGAGCAAAAATGTCAACCCAGGCTGATTTACCCTGCAAAACTATCAGTCATGATCAAGGGAGAAAGAAAAATCTTCCACCACAAAGACAACTTGAAGGGATACATGTCCACCAAACCAGGTCTTCAAAAAATGCTAGAAATGATACTCAAGCTTGAAGAAAAAAACAGGCATATCCAGGAGAACAGAAGGCAAGTATAACACTATTGAAAGTGAAGCAACATACTTATAAAAACTACTAAACATAATAAATGTATGGAATTAAAAAGAGTTTCTCCATTATAACACTAAATGTTAATGGAATCAACTCACCAATCAAGAGACACAGATTACAAACTTGGATCAAAAATCACAATCCATCACTCTGCTGCGTGCAGGAAACCTATCTCACCACAAAAGATAGGCATGCCCTAAAAATAAAAGCCTGGTCAACAATTCTACAAGCTAATAGAAGCAGAAAACAGGCAGGGGTAGCCATTATGTTATCAGACAAAGTGGACTTCAAAACAAAGAAAATTATAAGAGACGCGGATGGATACTGCATTTTAGTCACAGGTACAATTCACCAGGAAGACTTCACAATACTAAACATATATGCACTCAATACAGGCCCCTCTACATTCATTAAGAAAACCCTACAACGTCTAAAGCAAGGAATGAACGCCAAACGATAATTCTCGGGGACTTCAACACCGCACTCTCAACATGGGATAGATCAACAGGTCAAAAGCTTGACAGAGACACTTTGGACCTTAATCAAACCCTTAAAGAAATGAAACTTACAGATCTCTATTGAACGTTTCACCCACACACCAAAGAATACACATTTTTCTCAGCAGCACATGGAACTTTCTCCAAAATAGATAACATACTGGGCCACAAAACTAATCTACACATATACAAAAAAGTTGAAATTCTAACCTGTGCCCTATCAGACCACCATGGCCTAAAGCTGGACATCCACAACACATCAAACAAGAGAAAATACACTAACTCCTGGAAACTTAACAATATGATGCTGACTGAGAACTGGATTCAGGAAGAAATTAAAAAGGAAATTCAAGATTTCCTGAAAGTGAATGATAACAGAAATACAACTTACCAAAATCTCTGGGACACAATGAAAGCTGTTCTAAGAGGTAAGTTCATAGCTCTTAATACCTACATCAAAAAAAGTGGAAACATCAGAAATAAACAACTTAACAATGCAGCTTAAAGCTTTAGCGAAACTAGAGCAATCTGATCCCAAAAGTAGTAGAAGAGAGGAGATTAGCAAAATAAGGGGAGAAATATCTGAAATTGAGATTAAGAAAACAATAGAAAAAAAAAACAGTCAAAAAGATGGTTCTTTGAAAAAATCAATAAGATTGATACACCCCTAG
The DNA here is from genome assembly GCA_023101885.1 of Typhlomys cinereus. Lineage (NCBI taxonomy): Eukaryota > Metazoa > Chordata > Mammalia > Rodentia > Platacanthomyidae > Typhlomys > Typhlomys cinereus. Next base: position 2,705,873 of record JALPQD010000332.1, read on the forward strand.
CTAAATTAACCAAAAGCAAGAGAAAGAAAACCCAAATTAACAAAATTAGAAATGAACATGGAGTTATCACTACTGATACCCAAGAAATCCAGAGAATTATAACATCATATTTCAAAAACTTATACTCTGTGAAGTTTGACAACACAAAAGAGATGGATGAATTTCTAAGTAAACACAACTTACCTAAATTGAATCAGGAAGTTGTGAATTATTTAAATAGTCCTATAACATATAAGGAAATTGAGGAAGTAATCTTGATTCTTCCCACCAAAAAATGTCCTGGACCAGATGGATTCACCATAGAGTTCTACCAGACATTTAAGGAGTTAATAACACCAATACTCCTTAAACTGTTCCATCAAATAGCAAAGGAAGGAACACTACCAAATTCCTTCTATGAAGCTAATATCGTTTTAATCCCAAAACCTAATAAAGATTCCCTTAAAAAAGAAAACTATAGGCCGATCTCATTGATGAACACAGACGAAAAGATTCTCGACAAAGTTTTAGCAAATCGGATTCAAAAACATATTAAAAAGAATATTCACGAGGACCAAGTAAGGTTCATCCCCGGCACACAAGGTTGGTTCAACATACACAAATCAATAAATGTAATTCATCACGTAAACCAGTCCAAAGTCCAAGACCACATGATACTCTCAATAGATGCAGAAAAAGCTTTTGACAAGATCCAACAGCCTTTTATGATCAAAACACAAGAGACAGTAGGAATGGAAGGTACCGTAATCAATATAATAAAAGTTGTATACAACAAGACCACAGCAAGGTTTATGCTCAATGGGGAACAACTGGAAGCATCCCCACTTCGATCAGGAACTAGACAAGGCTGTCCACTTCTATTCAATATTTTACTTGAAGTCTTAGCTGAAGCCATAAGACAAGAAAGGGACATAAAAGGGATGCAAATCAGCAAGGAAGAAATCAAGCTATCCCTATTTGCAGATGACATGATCTTATACCTGAGTGATCCCAAAAACTCCACCAGGAAGCTCCTGGAACTAATTGAGAAGTTCAGCAGGGTGGCAGGATACAAAATAAATGTGCAAAAATCAGAGGCGTTCCTATATGCCCAGAATGAAAGAAGTGAAAAAGCCTTGAGAGAAACAATCCCATTTACTATAGCTCCTAAAAAAATGAAATACCTTGGTATAAACCTAACCAAGGAGGTAAAAGACCTTTACAATGAAAACGTTAAAAACGCTAAAGAAAGAAATAGCAGAAGACACCAGAAGGTGGAAAGACCTCCCATGTTTCTGGATTGGCAGAATCAACATGGTAAAAATGACCATCCTACCAAAGGCAATATACAAATTCAATGCTATACCAATTAAAATCCCAAAGCAATTCTTCAAAGAAATTGACCAAACAATCTCAAAGTTCATATGGAGGCACAAAAGACCCAGGATAGCAAAGACAATCCTGAGTAACAAAAACACTGCTGGAGGTATTACCATACCAAACTTAAGTCTAAAGTACAAATCCATAGTTATAAAGACAGCCTGGTACTGGCTCCAAAATAGACATACAGATTAATGGATAAGGATTGAAGACCCAGATATAAGCCCACAAAATTACAGCCATTTGGTCTTTGACAAAGGGGCCCAAAGAATCCAATGGAAAAATGAACAGCATCTTCAACAAATGGTGCTGGCAAAACTGGATCTCCACATGCAGAAGATTAAAGCTGGACCCGTACTTGTCATCATGTACAAGAATTAATTCCAAATGAATCAAGGACTTTGACATCAGGCCAGAGACTATAAAAACCATAGTTGAAAGGATAGGGAACTCCCTTGAGCTGATTGGGCTAGGCCAACATTTCCTAAACAGACATCCAATGGCGCAGTCACTGCTACCAACTCTCAACAGTTGGGATCTTGTGAAATTAAACAACTTCTGTTCAGATAAAGAGATTGTAACACCAGCTCAAATTAACTCAAAAAATGGGAGAAAATCTTCACTAACCACACATCTGATAGGACTCTGCTGTCCAGATTGCACAAAGAACTTAGAAAACTAAATACCAAGGAAACCAATGGCCCAATTAGAAAATGGGCCCTGGAACTTAAAAGAAATTTTACCAGGGATGAAATTAAAATCTAAGAAATATCTTAAAAAATGCTCCACTTCTTTAGCCATCAGGGAAATGCAAATCAAAACTTCCCTGAGATATCATCTCACCCCGGTCAGGCGGACAAAAATCCACAATACAAACAACACCAAATGCTGGAGAAGATGTGGAGAGGGGAACTCTCCTACATTGCTGGTGGGAATGCAGGCTCATACAGCCACTTTGGCGAGCCGTCTGGAGATTCTTAAAGAAATTAAAGATTGATATGCCATATGACCCTGCTATTCCACTTTTGGGAATTACCCCCCATACAGCAGAGGTTCATCTCGATAGCACAAGTGCAACCATGTTCATAGCAGCACTGTTTACAATAGCAAAGTCATGGAATCAACCCAAATATCTAACAGTTGATGAGTGGATAATGAAACTGTGGTACATCTATATAATGGAGTACTACTCAGCCATAAAAAATGATGAATTACTGGAATTTGCCGGGAAATGGTGGTCATTACAAACAATTATATTAAGTGAAGTATCCCAGACCCAGAAAATTAAGCGCCATATGTACTCCCTAATAGGTGGCTCCTAGTGCCAAACCCACCCAGCCCACCTAGAGACACTCAAAAAAAAATCTCTGTAATACCTACAGTAATTTCAAGGATTATGAACAGGAGGGATGGGGTTGGAGGGCCACATCAGAAACAAGGAGAGAGGGGACCATGTTACAGCAGAGAAAATAGACCTCCATCAAGGACTCAAATAAGTAATGAGATATCTGATTAAGTTCACAGACTTTCGTTCCTGATCATTTGCTGCTGAGGGGATATGATCTCACCAGAAGAGGAGGGCATATAGTCTGGTAGATAAAAAGTAACCATTTTGCAAATGGTTGATAGACCCCTCCCTCACTGTGGTTTCCCACTTTTATTACATCTACCTTTGAATGTGCTCTTATCACAACACTCTAGTTTAACAGCTTTTTTTCTCTGGCCAGGGGGTAACATACAATGCCCACCAAGATGGAGTGAAGGGCATTGCAGGAGCAGCAAAACTGCAAAAGAAAATCAACAAACCACAATCCAGAACTTCAGAGACTCTATATGTACCACCTAGAACTAGGCCAGACTAATCTCTCCCCATCCTGAAGCTCAGGGACATTTGTAGAAGAGGGGACCGTAAGAGCGTAAGAGCAAAAGGATGGGAGGAGCAATGATATGCAAGATACTCCATACAATTTAGGGCTGAAGCAATCATAGTTGGACTTTACGTGCCCTGCCCAATGTCCAACACACTATTGACCTCACAAAGTCTAGCATCTGCTAAAGGCACCAAGATCCTTGGAGGCAAGGGATTGGCAGCCACAGCAGTGTTCCTATACTTAAGGGAAAACGGGAAAGGGTTCAAGGAAAGGCCACTGGGTCCTTGTACGTTATCAGAGAGGAAGGCCCAGAGGAAAATCAAGCATGCACATGAAAGGACTCTCTGGGAATTGGGGCTGGAGGCATTGGGGAATGGGGAGGGAGGGGTGAGGGGAGGGGAGCAGTGTGTTTGGGGGGAGGAGGAGGGAGGGAGGGAACTGGTGTACCTATTAAGTTTGTATGAGCTGAAATAATAATAAAAATGTATTAATAAAAAAAAGCTTAACAGAGACACTTTGGAACTTAATCAAACCCTTAAAGAAAAGAACCTTATAGATCTGTATTGAACATTCATCCACGCACCAAAGAATACACATTTGTCTCAGCAGCACATGGAACTTTCCCCAAAATAGATCACATATTCGGCCACAAAACAAATCTCCACATATATAGGAAAGTTGAAATTCTACCGTATACCCTATCAGACCACCATGATATAAAGCTTGACATCCACAACACAATAAACAACAGAAAATACACTAACTCCTGGAGAATTAACACTATGATGTTCAATGAGAATTGGATTCAGGAAGAAATTAAAAAAGAAATTCATGATTTCCTGAAAGTGAACAATAATGAAATTACAATTTATCAAAATCTTTGGAACACAATGAAAGCTGTCCTAAGAGGTAAGTTCATAGCTCTTAATGCCTAAATCAAAAAAATGGAAACATAACAAATAAATAACTTAACAATGCAGCTTAAAGCTTTAGAGATACTACAGCAATCTGATCCCAAAAGCAGTAGTAGCGAGGAGATTAGCAAAATAAGCGGAGAAATATCCAAAATTGTGATTATGAAAATGATACAGAAAATCAACCAGTCAAAAAGCTGGTTCTTTGAGAAAATTAATAATATTGATACACCTTTAGCAAAATTTACCGAAAGCAAGAGAGAGAAAACCCAAATTAACAAAATTAGAAATGAACATGTAGTTATCACTACGGATACCCAAGAAATCCAGATAATTATAATATCATATTTCAAAAACTTATACTCTGTGAAGTTTGACAACACAAAAGAGATGGATGAATTTCTAAGTAAACACAACTTACCTAAATTGAATCAGGAAGTTGTGAATTATTTAAATAGTCCTATAACATATAAGGAAATTGAGGAAGTAATCTCGAACCTTCCTACCAAAAATGTCCCCAACAAGATGGGCTCAGCACCGAGTTCTACCAGATATTTTAGGAGCTAATAACATCAATACTCCTTAAACTGTTCCATCAAATAGCAAAGGAAGGAACACTACTAGATTCTTTCTACAAAGCTAATAGCATCTTAATCCCAAAGCCTAACAAAGATACACTTAAAAAAGAAAATTTTAGGCCAATCTCTTTCTTGAACACAGATGCAAATATTCTCAACAAAGTTTTAGTAAATGGTATTCAAAAACATATCAGAAAGATCATCCACAGGGATCAAGTAGGCTTTATTCCAGGCACACAACTTTGGTTCAACATACACAAATCAGTAAATGTAATTCACCATATTAACAAGTCCAAAATCCAAGACCACATGATACTCTCGATAGATGCAGAAAAAGCTTTTGACAAGATCCAACAGCCTTTTATGATCAAAATGCTAGAGACAGTTGGAATGGAAGGAACCTTTGTCAATATAATAAAAGCTGTATGCAAGAAGCCCACAGCAAGGATTATACTCAGTGGAGAAAAACTTGAAGCATTCCTACTTCGATCAGGAACTAGACAAGGCTGTTCTCTCTCACCACTTCTAGTCAATATAGTACTTGAAGTCTTAGCTGAAGCCATAAGACAAGAAAGGGAGATTAAAGTGATTCAAATTGGAAGTGAAGAAGTCAAGTTATCTCTATTTGCAGATGACATGATCTTATACCTGAGTGATCCCAAAAACTCCACCAGGAAACTCCTGGAACTAATACAGAAGTTCAGCAGTGTGGCAGGATATAAAATAAATGTACAAAAATCAGTGGTCTTCCTATATGCCCAGTATGAAAGAAGTGAAAAAGCCCTGAGAGAAAAAATCCCATTTTCTATAACCCCTAAAAAAGTGAAATACCTTGGTATAAACCTAACCAAGGAAGTAAGATACCTTTACAATGAAAACTTTGAAACCCCGAAGAAAGAAATTAGAGCTCCCTTTCACCCCACCCCGCTCCGCAGGTCGGGACGCGCATGCGCGGTCCAGCCGGGCCTCACCCAGCGACCCTAGGTAAGCCCCGTCTGCGCCTGCCCACCAGAACACCAGGTCAGCCCAAAGGGACCGGGCTCTGACTCCCGCCATCCAGCCGGAGCTGCCCGGGCATGGCCAAGGGAAGAGGAGGACCTCCCCCTGCGCCCGGGCCCTGCCGCAGCTGCCCTCGGGTTAAATAGCTCCACGCAGAAGCCCCCATCCTCCCTTTCACCCCACCCCGCTCTGCCTGTAGGGACACATGCACAGTCCAGCCGGGCCTCACCCGTGACCTAGATAAGCTCTGTCCCTGCCCACCCCCAGAACCCCAGGACAAATAATTCAGTTTAGTGAAATTGAAAGATCTTAAGAGTTAAAACTACAATGCCAAAGTCAAAGTGCAAATCCGTGAGAAGCAACACTCAAGTAAACAAATTTCCCACTGAAGGAATTAATCCCATAATGTTAGACTCCAACAAGAACAAACCCGCGGAAAAAGGCTGAGAAAGCCTGACCCAGGATAACGACTTTCAAAATATGGTCATTAACATGTTCAATACTATGAAAGAGGAAATCCGGGAGGAATTAAATAATCGAATCAATCGCTTTGAAGAGGAACACAACAGACATTTGAAGGAGTTGAGGAAAACAGTGCAAGAAACAAAAACTGGCATAGAGCAGTTAAAACAGACTCAAGCAGAGTTTAAAACTGAGCTACAAGACAAGTTATCTTCAACCCAGAACTCTACAGAGAGTCTTATCAACAGAACTAACAAAGCAGAAAACAGAATTTCAGACCTTGAAAATAAAGTGGGAGTACTAACCAGCTCAATAGAAGAGGTTGTTAAAGGCAAAAAGATACTTGAGAGAAATATCCAAGAGATATGGGACACCCTGAAGAAGCCTAACATGCGTATTCATGGGATACCAGAGCAAGAATCTCAAAATACCACCCCTGAGGAAATTTTTCAAACGATCATCAAGGAAAACGTTCCTCATCTAAGAAAAGAGAGGCCCATCCATACACAAGAGGCATTCCGCACCCCAAACAGATACAATCAAAACAGAAGCATCCCATGGCAAATAATAGCTAAAACACTCCACATTCCAGATAAAGAAATGGTGCTGAGAGCTTCAAGGGAAAAAAAACAAGTCACTTTTAAAGGTAAACCTATTAAAATAACAAACGACTTCTCAGTCGAAACAGTAAAAGCAAGAAGAGCGTGGAGAGACATACTTCAAGTATTGAATGAGCAAAAATGTCAACCCAGGCTGATTTACCCTGCAAAACTATCAGTCATGATCAAGGGAGAAAGAAAAATCTTCCACCACAAAGACAACTTGAAGGGATACATGTCCACCAAACCAGGTCTTCAAAAAATGCTAGAAATGATACTCAAGCTTGAAGAAAAAAACAGGCATATCCAGGAGAACAGAAGGCAAGTATAACACTATTGAAAGTGAAGCAATATACTTATAAAAACTACTAAACATAATAAATGTATGGAATTAAAAAGTTTCTCCATTATAACACTAAATGTTAATGGAATCAACTCACCGATCAAGAGACACAGATTACAAACTTGGATCAAAAATCACAATCCATCACTCTGCTGCGTGCAGGAAACCTATCTCACCACAAAAGATAGGCATGCCCTAAAAATAAAAGGCTGGTCAACAATTCTACAAGCTAATAGAAGCAGAAAACAGGCAGGGGTAGCCATTATGATATCAGACAAAGTGGACTTCAAAACAAAGAAAATTATAAGAGACACGATGGATACTACATTTTAGTCACAGGTACAATTCACCAGGAAGACTTCACAATACTAAACATATGTGCACCCAATACGGGCCCCTGTACATTCATTAAGAAAACCCTACAACATCTAAAGCAAGGAATGAACCCCAAACGATAATTCTCGGGGACTTCAACACCGCACTCTCAACATGGGATAGATCAACAGGTCAAAAGCTTGACAGAGACACTTTGGACCTTAATCAAACCCTTAAAGAAATGAACCTTACAGATCTCTATTGAACGTTTCACCCACACACCAAAGAATACACATTTTTCTCAGCAGCACATGGAACTTTCTCCAAAATAGATAACATACTGGGCCACAAAACTAATCTACACATATACAAAAAAGTTGAAATTCTAACCTGTGACCTGTCAGACAACCATGGCCTAAAGCTGGACATCCACAACACATCAAACAATAGAAAATACACTAACTCCTGGAAACTTAACAATATGATGCTGACTGAGAACTGGATTCAGGAAGAAATTAAAAAGGAAATTCAAGATTTCCTGAAAGTGAATGATAACGGAAATACAACTTACCAAAATCTCTGGGACACAATGAAAGCTGTTCTAAGAGGTAAGTTCATAGCTCTTAATGCCTACATCAAAAATATGGAAACATCAGAAATAAACAACTTAACAATGCAGCTTAAAGCTTTAGAAAAACTAGAACAATCTGATCCCAAAAGTAGTAGAAGAGAGGAGATTAGCAAAATAAGGGGAGAAATATCTGAAATCGAGATTAAGAAAACGATAGAAAAAATCAACCAGTCAAAAAGCTGGTTCTTTGAAAAAATCAATAAGATTGATACACCCCTAGCTAAATTAACCAAAAGCAAGAGAGAGAAAACCCAAATTAACAAAATTAGAAATGAACATGGAGTTATCATTACGGATACCCAAGAAATCCAGACAATTATAACATATTTCAAAAACTTGTACTCTGTGAAGTTTGACAACACAAAAGAGATGGATGAATTTCTAAGTAAGCAAAACCTACCTAAATTGAATCAGGAAGTTGTGAATTATTTAAATAGTCCTATAACATACAAGGAAATTGAAGAAGTAATCTCGAATCTTCCCACCAAAATATGTCCTGGGCCAGATGGTTTCAGCACAGAATTCTACCAGACATTTAAGGAGTTAATAACACCAATACTCCTTAAACTGTTCCATCAAATAGCAAAAGAAGGAACACTACCAAATTCCTTCTATGAAGCTAATATCGTCTTAATTCCAAAACCTAATAAAGATTCACTTAAAAAAGAAAACTATAGGCCGATCTCTCTGATGAACACAGATGCAAAGATTCTCAACAAATTCTTAGCAAAACGGATTCAAAAACATATCAAAAAAATCATTCACGGGGACCAAGTAGGCTTTATCCCCGGCACACAAGGTTGGTTCAAAATACACGAATCAATAAATGTAATTCATCATGTAAACCAGTCCAAAGTCCAAGACCACATGATACTCTCGATAAATGCAGAAAAAGCCTATGACAAAATCCAACAGCCTTTTATGATCAAAACGGTAGAGACATAGGAATGAAAGGAACCTTTATCAATATAATAAAAATTGGATACAAAAAGCCCACAGCAAGGATTATACTCAATGGGGAACAATTGGAAGCATTCCCACTTCGATCAGGAACTTGACCAGGCTGTCCACTCTCACCACTTCTATTCAATATTGTACTTGAAGTCTTAGCTGAAGCCATAAGACAAGAAAGGGACATAAGAGGGATTCAAATCGGCAAGGAAGAAGTCAAGCTATCCCTATTTGCGGATGACATGATCTTATACCTGAGTGATCCCAAAAACTCCACCAGGAAGCTCCTGGAACTAATTGAGAAGTTCAGCAGGGTGACAGGATACAAAATAAATGTGCAAAAATCAGAGGCCTTCCTATATGCCCAGAATGAAAGAAGTGAAAAAGCCTTGAGAGAAAAAATCCCATTTACTATAACCCCTAAAAAAATGAAATACCTTGGTATAAACCTAACCAAGGAGGTAAAAGACCTTTACAATGAAAACTTTAAAACCCTAAAGAAAGAAATAGCAGAAGACACCAGTAGGTGGAAAGACCTCCCATGTACCTGGATTGGTAGAATCAACATTGTAAAAATGACCATCCTACCAAAGGCAATATACAAATTCAATGCTATACCAATTAAAATCCCAAAGCAATTCTTTAAAGAAGTTGACCAAATAATCTCAAAATTCATATGGCCGCACAAAAGACCCAGGATAGCAAAGACAACCCTGAGTAACAAAAACACTGCTGGAAGTATTACCATATCAAACCTTAGTCTATACTACAAATCCATAGTTATAAAAACTGCTTGGTACTGGCTCCAAAATAGACACACAGATCAATGGATAATATTTGAAGACCCAGATATAATCCCACAAAAATACAAGCATTTGGTCTTTGCCAAAGGGGCCCAAAGAATCCAATGGAAAAATGAACAGCATCTTCAACAAATGGTGCTGGCAAAACTGGATCTCCACATGCAGAAGATTAAAGCTGGACCCAAACTTGTCACCATGTGCAAGACTTAATTCCAAATGGATCAAGGACCTTGACATCAGGCCAGAGAGTTTAAAAACCATAGGTGAAAGGATAGGGAATTCCCTCGAGCTGATTGGGCTAGGCCAACATTTCCTAAACAGACATCCAATGGCACAGTCACTGCTACCAACTCTCAAGAGTTGGGATCTTGTGAAATTGAAGAGCTTCTGTTCAGATAAAGAGATTGTAACACGAGCTCAAAGGCAACCCATAGAATGGGAGAAAATCTTCACTCACCACATATCTGACAAGAGCTCTACTGTCCAGAGTGCACAAAGAACTTAGAAAACTAAACTCCACCGAAAATAATGGCCCAACTAAAAAATGGGCCCTGGAAATTAAAAGAAACTTTACCAGGGATGAAATTAAAATGTCTAACAAATATCTTAACAAATACTCCTCTTCCTTAGCCATAAGGGAAATGCAAATCAAAACCTCCCTGAGATATCATCTAACCCCAGTCAGGATGGCAAAAATCCACAATACAAACAATGAAAAATGCTGGAGAGGATGTGGAGAGAGGGGAACTCTCCTACATTGCTGGTGGGAATGCAGGCTCATAAAGCCACTCTGGTGAGCCGTCTGGAGATTCTTAAAGAAATTAAAGATTGAAATATCCATATGACCTTGCTATGCCACTGTTGGGAATAACCCCCCATGCAGCAGAGTTTCACCTCGATAGCACGAGCTCGACCATATTCATAGCAGCACTGTTTACAATAGCAAAGTCATAGAATCAACCTAAATGTCCAACAGTTGACGAGTGGATAATGAAACTGTGGTACATCTATTCAATGGAGTACTACTCAGCAATCAAAAATGATGAATTACTGGAATTTGCTGGGAAATGGATGTCATTAGAAACAATTATATTAAGTGAAGTATCCCAAACCCAGAAAATTAAGTGCCGTATGTACTCCCTAATAGGTGGCTCCTAGTACCAAACTTACCCAGCCCACATTGAGACACTCATAAGTAAACCTATGTAACACAGTAATTGCAAGGATTATGAACATGAGAGATGGGGTAGGAGGGCCACACCAGAAACAAGGAGAGAGGGGACCATGTTTCAGCAGAGAAAATAGGCCTCCATCAAGGTCTGCAAGTAAGTAATGAGAAACCTGGTTAAGTTCACAGACGTTCTTTCCTGATCTCACCAGAAGGGGAGGGCATATAGTCTAGCAGATAAAGAGTAATCATTTTGCAAATGGGTGATGGACCCCTCCCTCACTGAGGTTTCCTACTTTTATTACATCTACCCTTGAATGTGCTATTATAACAAGACTCCACTTTAACAGCTTTTTGTCTCTGGCCAGGGGATGACATACAGTGCCCAGCAGGATGGAGTGAAGGGCATTTCAGGAGCAGCAAAACTGGAAAAGAAAATCAACAAACCACAATCCAGAACTTCTGAGACTCTATATCAATCACATAGAACTAGGCTAGCCTAATCTCTCCCCATCCTGGGGCTCAGGGACATTTGCGGAAGAGGGGGCAGTAAGATTGTAAGAGCAAAAGGATGGGAGCAACAATGATTTGCAAAATTCTCAACAATAGTTGGGGCCAAAGCAATCATAATGGGACTTTGCATGCCCTGCGCAATGTCCAGTGCACTGTTGCCCTCATAAAGTCTAGCATCTGTTAAGGGCACCGAGATCCCTGGAGGCAAGTCATTGACAGCCATTTTATTGCTCCTATGCTTAAGGGGAACAAGAGAAAGGGCTTATGGAAATGCCACTGGGTCCTTATATGTCATCGGAGAGGAGGACCCAGTGGAGAGTCAGGCGTACACAATAAAGGATTCTCTGGGAACTGGGGGGGAGGCATTGAGTGATGGGGAGGGAGAGGAGGGGGAGGAGGGCGTTTGGGGGGAGGAGGGGGGAGGGAGGGAACTGATAAAAAATTTTAAAATGTATAATTACATTTTTAATAAAAAAAAGAAATTAGAGATGACACTATAATGTGGAAAAACCTCCCATGTTTTGGATTGGCAAAATCAATATCATAAAAATGACCATCCTACCAAAGGCAATGTACAGATTCAATGTTGTCCCAATTAAAATCCCAAAGCAATTCTTTAAAGAAGTTGACCAAACAATCTCAACATTCATATAGAGGCACAAAAGACCCAGGATAGCAAAAACAATCCTGAGTAACAAAAGCACTGCTTGAGGTATCAACATACCAAACCTTAGTCTATACTACAAATTCGTAGTTGTAAAAACAGCCTGGTACTGGCTCCAAAATAGAAACACAGATCAGTGGATAAGAGTTGAAAACCCAGATATAAGCCCACACAACCATAGTCATTTGATCTTTGACAAAGGGGCCCAGAAAATCCAACGGGAAAAGTACTGTATCTTCAACAAATGGTGCTGGCAAAACTGGATGTCCACATGCAGAAGATTAAAACTGGATCTGTACTTGTCACCATGTACAAGACTTCATTCCAAATGGATCAAGGACCTTGATATAAGGCCAGAGACTATAAAAACCTTAGTTGAAAGGGTAGGGAACTCCCTGGAATTGATTGGACTTGGGCAACATTTCCTAATCGGAAATCCAATAGTGCAGTCAATATAACCAACACTCAACAGATGGATCTTATGAAATTGAAGAGCTTCTGTTCAGATAAAGAAATTATAACTCAAACACAAAGGCAACCCACAGAATGAGAGAAAATCTTCACTAACCACGTATCTGATAGAACTCTATTATCCAGAGTGCACAAAGAACTTAGAAAACTAAACACCAAGGAAACAAATGGGCCAATTAAAAAGTGGGCCTTGGAATTTAAAAGAAACTTTACCAAGGACGAAATTAAAATGTCTAACAAAGATCTTAAAAAATGCTCCATATCTTTAGCCATCAGGGAAATGCAAATCAAAACCTCCCTGAGATATCATCTTGCCCTGGTCAGGATGGCAAAATCCACAATACAAACAATAGCAAATGCTGGAGATGATGTGGAGAGAAGGGAAATCTCATACATTGTTGTTGGGAGGGGATCACGGTACCTATTACGTTTGTATGAGCAGAAAAAAAAAATAAATACATTATTAAAAAACTGCTAATGCTTCTTGTGATATTTTTCTCTGTCTCTCAAGTTCATGCTTAATTGCACTTTTCATGATTTAGATTATTCCTCTTTTTCAGTGAGAATTATTAATTCAACCCATTGTCTTCTGTAATTATAAAGGCACATGATACTGGGACATGCTTCATGATTATGCAAAATAAGATATTCGTACAGTTACAAGACACAGAAAATGTCATTGCTGACATCAAACTAAAGAAGTTTCTTCAGCACCACCTTACTTGATTTAAGACAATGGCGACACACTGGATCATTTCACATACATCCTTATGATCTTTGATTCATTAGAATTACTTTCAGAATTCAATTAATTGGCACACATATAATTAGAGTTCATTACAATGGAAACAAGGTGCATGTCTTAGAACCGTTCAAACTCATAATTTTAGCATTCAAATTTTTTATTAGGGCTCTATCATATGCTGCTCATCTATGTCAGACTGTTAGGTTCCAACCCTTTCTGGGAGTTTAGCATAACATATTTATTCTACATTTTTCAATCTCTGATTCTCATTATAAATCACACTAGGCTGTATGGTAGCAAGAGTCTTTTAGTAATCAAAGACAGTCATTTTCCAAAATTTCTCTTATCAATGCTTAATTCCAAAATGTTGTGATATAAGAATAAGTGCATATTTCTATTCTTTTAATTTATTTAGAATTATTTAAGTATTGAATATATATAATAACATGAAGAATATTCCACAAATACAGAGGAGGAATGTGTATTTTTTTTGGATGGACTGTGTATACTACATTTATTGTCATGTTAACGTCTTTAATTTACTTATGTACCTTTTTTCCAAGTTATTCATACAATTACTGAAAGTAAGAAGCTTAAGTATTCATGATCTGGCCAAGAGAGAGAGAGAAAAAAAAGAGCAAAACAAAGGGAGTATATGGTCTTTAGAGAAAAAAAAGCATTCTTCGGTCTATTTCCTTACAGTCTACAAGAAAAAAAAAAAAAACAAATTTAATAGTACTGGTCTTGTAGAAACCAAAAGGGCAAATAGTAACACCCATGAACTCTTACAAAAATGCATGCGAAGGAATGGCACAATGTGGAAAACATGGACTATTGAGTATGCTACACAGAAATATCATAGCTGTGAGGAATTAATGACAAAACACCTTCTGCAAGTTTTTAGATACCAATTCATTCAAAGAACAAAGGAACAAAGTAACGAAGTTAGTTGATAAGTTGTAAAAATCCAAAGCTTTCTAGTGCAGATCAAAAAAATAATTGACTGATTTTTCAAATTTACCTTTTATAGACAACAAGGAGACAAGAAAACCTGGATATGATTAAAAACAAATGTACTTTAGTCCATGTTATCCTGCATCTTGGGAAAAATAGGAGAGGAAGACAGCTAAAGGTGGATCCTCTGTGTCTTTGGTATGCTCCCAGCCTCTGACAGCAGCTGTCTGCCTTTAGAAAATGGTGTTCTTCCAGGACTCATGCTGCTGGGGAACTGGTTTCAGGAAATTATTCTTCACTATTGTCTCATGTCCTGAGTGACTGATGTAGTCCCATCCATGATGGAAGCATATCAGGGATGCCCAGGGAAAGGATCCTAAACTCCTGCACATAGAGAAAAGTTTCCATATCCTCCTGGCCTTGTTTCCCTGCACCAGGCCCATCTTATGAAAATCACTATCAAAACCAAATTAGACTTTTAAAACCAGTACCAAAAGCAGATTAGCATTTCCTGTGATAAATGGTTATTAGAATTTGAGAATAACTGGTGACCTTGAAAGACATTGTCTGTGGAGGGAAAAGTAAGCTATTTAGAATTTTCGAAGCTTAGGGGCTGGAGAGTATAAATATATATCCTTATGTTAAGTGAAGTTTACATGGTGATGCCATGTTGGGTCCTGAGTGGTATAGAAGCCAGTGTGACCTGGCTTTGAATGTCCCAGGAATACAAGTAACAAACCAAATGACAATTAGTGAGGTTCCCCAATCTCAGAAGGGAGCACAATTTGTTCTGCGCAGGAGCAGGACTGTTGGGTAGAGTAACTGGCACACCGACTTAAGTGTGTATTGACTGCTCCAAAGGAAATAGAGACTGGTTGGAGATTGAAATATGGTGGCAGTGGCAGAGGTGGCATGGGAGATCCTTATTTGAAACTAGGATTTAAAATCCCAGTCTGATTTCAGCACCATATGTAAAAAAGAAAGAAAGGGCAGACTGGCACGCCACAGACAGAGGAGGAATGGAAAAAGTTTATTGATTACCTAATTACACAATGGTTGCTAGACAAATCTCTTTAAAGAAAGAAGAAGCCCAGTCTGAAGGTGTGATTTCTCTCTGGGACTGTGCACAGGGAGAAGGAGGAAAGAAGGTGAACTATCTCCATGAGGTATATCATGTGGGCTTTTAGGTGCCTGAGGGCAATGACCAGAAGTAAAAAATCTGCCCTGAGCCTGGGGGATGGGAATCCTATCAGTCCTCAGCATGCATTAATTATGAAATTGCTTTAATTTATTGATATATTGGTGTTTCATCATTACTATATACCTATTTTTAGGAATACTTTGTACCTTATTGATTGTGTATTATTGATAGGGAGTTTATCTCCTGGCTGCACTCTGCAAATGATATGGGGTCCCTCTCATTTATATGCCCATATTCTTGTGTTTGGGAGATGAAGATTGAAACCAGAACACACATAGAAAATTAAGGTAGAGTTTATTAGAGGAGAGAAAGAATGGAATTCAGAGATGTTAATCCGCGAGGGGAAAGAGAACCCTGAAGAACTTATTGACTACAGGTATGAAATCCATGAGAAGTGAAAGAAAAATCAGATAGGAATTCATGGACTCCAGATGTGGAATATCATGAGGAGCAAGGGCACCAAAGATAGCTGTCAGGTATACTTATACGCTTAGGCAAATGGAAGGGGGATGGCTTTCTATATTGTTTATCTTCAGTTTCTACAAACTTGATTGGAGCTTTTAGTGCCCTACATCTAATTGGTCAGTTCATACTCAGAACCAACGTAATTGATATTGTGCTTCATGGTAGGGCTTACCTGTAAAGGAGAACTAATCTCCTTATCTTTTCATGAACAGAGAGTTGGGAAAAGTTGGGGAAAGATGTTATCCTTCAGGAAAATACCAGTAGTGTGGAATGATTATCCAAGACATTCAGAGACCATCCCAGCATGACTGATCTAAAACTGCCTAGTTATCAATATGGCTATTCCACCTTTCTTGTATTCATAATTCATGTGATGTCTTTTTATCCTTTTATTTTTCAGTTCATTTTTACTTTTCCTTCAAGATGTGTTTCATCTAAGTAGAATGAAGTACAGTTAGGTTATTTTCATCATTATAAAAATCTTTCCATTTTGATTCTGTTGATAATACATTCATATATGATATTGGTACTACTGGATTTTCC
Source organism: Typhlomys cinereus (assembly GCA_023101885.1). Lineage (NCBI taxonomy): Eukaryota > Metazoa > Chordata > Mammalia > Rodentia > Platacanthomyidae > Typhlomys > Typhlomys cinereus. Next base: position 2,722,422 of record JALPQD010000332.1, read on the forward strand.
CTTGATATTTTGCTATTTGTTTTCCATAAGTCTTGTGTCTTATCTGCAGTGCAACTTGGTAGCATTCTTTTTAAGTGAGTAGTCATTTATTATTAACTTTTGACTCCCAGGATTTCCATTTGACTCTTTTTGTTTTGGGGGATTTCTAAATATTTATTGATACCATTTTTCAAATTTATAACACCAACTTTTTTTTACTCTATACATTCTTTCATTTAATTATCTCAATATAATTGTGGTAGTAACATTGAAACCTCTTAAATAAATATTGGATATATTTTATGTGGTTTCTGTTGACTTATTCTTTTCTTGCATATACACATACACACAGAGAAACAGAACTGAATTTGTTTTGGATTATGTTGTGACAGATCTGAACAGTAGTGTTCTCTTTTTATTTTGACATTACTATGATTAATTTTCATTAACTAGTTGGAAGATATTTTTAGTAAAGAATGCCACTTCATTAGTTAGTTTGTATTAATAAAATAAAATAACTTATTTTGACATTTTACATAAGTGGCTATGGTTAATGATATGGTGGCCTCTTTGTTTTTGGACCATTGAATATGCAAGTAACCTTGGCACACTGCATGGTAAAGCCAAACTGTTTGCAATAATCCAGGAAGAAAAATAGGAAGAGATGAGTATCTCCTAGTGAACCTCTTGACCTCCTAGTTAACACTACTTCTTGATTCCAATACCTCTGAATGTTGCCACTTCAAGTACAGCATCTTTGAGTAGTGCACTTTCAGACTATACTTGTTCAAACACTTGTACTCAGGCAGAATGGTAAATTTCTTCTAAGTGTTTTTAAGACACTGCATGTCTCTCCTGCTCCCTACAGATTTTAAGCATGTAACTTCATCAGCTGGGTGGAACGTGCCATCAAACATACCATATCCAGAAGATAGTGACTCAGAGCCCTGTTCTCTGTCACTTAGCTCTTAAAACATATTGCCTCCCCTTCTGTGAATTTTTTTTAACCAAAGTGATTCTAAGATTGGGCAATAGGTTCTATTCCCAAGGATGCTAGTAGGAACTTGCTCATATTTTAGTAGATGAGGAGACAAAGAAAAGGGAATGCAGGCACTGAACTTGGTTTTTCTTTTTCTAATTTTGTTCATTCTACCACACTACCCCATTAAGTGATCCCATTTCTATATTGCCCATACTTGTCATATGATGACTGTGGTATCCCTGACTACACTTCATTATGAAACGTAGTCACTTTTTATGTTCTAAAAGTACACTGAAGCATAAATTCTTGTACAAAATGCAGTCTAAGATTGCATGGAGTTTTTTCTGAGATTAGTATTTGCTGTCATTCTCACTCAAGAAGGATTTCTCCCAGTTACCTTATTCCCCAGTGTTATTCTGAAAAGTATCCAGTCTACATTCCTTGATTTAGAGTCTTTAGGCTCATGAATCTCTTTCCAATTGCTTTTACCATACTTCTGTTGCAAGAGAGGGAGAACACATTTAAATTTAAATTTCTCCAAACCTTGTTACAAATGAGGTGAGGTCCTGAAAGAAGAGATCAGGAATGATCTGATCTACAGCCTTCTTTCATCCCTGAAAAATTCTTGGAGCCAGACACATAGAACTGGTACTGTGGAAATGTCAACTTCCTCCATCTTTTCAATAACATCCTGCCATTCCAGCTAACTCTTCATTGTTTGAAGAAGCATACACTTGAGATCTCACCTTACTCTTCCTGATATGGAAGCACTATATTATCACCTGCAGGAAAGTTCTAGGGATTTATTTTTATATGTGTCATACCTTCTATTCTACCATTAGAAAAAGAAAGGAACCCACATCTTTGGCTAGATTCTTCTGAAATTTACCCTAAATAACTTTCAACAGGTGTTAGATGAGAACTGTTGAATTATTTTTCCTTTGGGAAAAAAGGCTGTGTGCCAGGAGCTAAAAAGGAGAAAAAAAAACCAATGTTTTTGTCTGCAGCCATTAGAATGCAATCTGTGTCTCACTTAGAGGTGAGAGTGAGGAAAAAGAATCATTGTGTTTTACATGTTATGTACTTTACCTATTACATTTTTACAGATTTTTTTGAGCAGATACGTTCTTTCTCTGTTTGACCAAAGGACCTTTTCTATGCTTTAAATGTGTGTGTGCATGTGTATTGTGTCTTCATATTAGTTTTGACATTGTTGTGAAAAAGTATATGATAAGAAGCATTTAAAGGGGGCATGGATTATTTGGGCTCCTGATTGAAGAAATCCAGTTCATCAGGGTAGAAAGAAAGACAACAGATAGTGTTCCCAATGGTGCTACTAAGAATTTACTCAAATTTCAGTAGAGTAGAAAGCAAAGAAAGGGAAATACAGAAATGGACTTGCTATTTCCTTTTTCTGCTTTTATTCAGCCTGTCACCCTACCCCATGAGATGACACCACCCCTATTTAGTTCTGTCTAGAAATGCCCTCACGGAAACTCAAAGGTGTGCCTACCAGAAAATTATAAATTGAGTCTAGATATCACCTAGTTTAGATGACAATGTAGATTAACCATTACAATATATTCACATAATTTTTGTAGATTCACTGTAGAATGGGTAAACTGGGCTTATCATGCTATTGTTTGGATAGCCACTACTTACAAGTAATTTTACTGTAGAGTAACAGAAACTTTTATTCTTCATGTTTAGGAAACATGTATGTCAAAATCCTGTGTTTTTTTCCTATGGTACTGTAATGGTTGTAGAATTGAATCATTATGAATCTTACTCTTTCATTTTATTTGTGAAGGAAAATATGTATCAACCCATGTAACATTATATGATGAACACTTAGGAGTGGAATCTTGTGTCTGTGTATTAGTTTTCCCTTTCTGTGAAAAAAAATACAACAAGCACTTGAGTAAATACATGATTATATGTGCTCCTGATTCTTGTTAGCACCACTGAACCTCATGTTACTGTTCCTTTTCTGACAGGGTTATAACACATACCAAATGTGAATGAGAGACCCTGGATTCAATTACAGAAACCAGATAAAGAAGCAGAGAGAGAGAGAGAGAGAGAGAGAGAGAGAGAGAGAGAGAGAGAGAGAGAGAGAGAGACAGAGAAGAAAGAAAAGAAGAAATAGTATATATGGCATATATTTGATCAACAATTCAGAATTCCTAAAAACTATAGAATCTACAATGTTAACAGCATCTTTCATATACCAATTAGACTACTGGTGTGTGTGATAGTTAATCATAGTTGTCTGTTTGAACACACCTGGGATTAAATAACAGATTAGTTGTTTGATCACAGAGATTTTCTGGTTTAAGGTATTTGCAACACAAAGAGAAACCCTAAATCTGGATGGAATCTGCCAGAAGCAGATCACATGGAAGGAGTTACAAAAGGAAGAGCTTATTTACTTTCTTGTCCATGCTGGCCCCTGTTGGAAAACTTATCTTTCCTCAACGGTGACTGAAGTCAGAGATGGTCCAAGAATCCTCTGGCCTTCAGCAACTGACTATAACTGTTGAGATATTCAGCTTCTGAACTGAGCAGTTTGTGGCAGCTATTGTTGGACTATAGATCTTATCTCATAAACCAATCCAATAAATTCCCTATTTGCATAGTCATTTTATTTGCTCTGTTCCTCTAAAGAACCCTGAAGTGTTTGATAGTTTCTGCTCAGTTTCAGTATGGAGTTTATTGTTTGGGCAACAAGCATATAATTAGAGATTTAGAACTATAAGATCATATGCCTTCAAGGAATATGGAAGGATGGAAGTCAAATATATAATTAATAGTAAATCATGTATCCAGGTATGTTTACCAAATGAAGTGTCTATAAAAACACAAGAGGGCAATAATTTGGAACTTTCATGCTTATAAATATATGTCTGTAATTTCAGTGACAAGTATGGAAATTCCCTTAAATTTACATGCCCTTCCAAAACATCGTACTATATACCTTCTTGTAACCTCACTGATCTCATGTTACACCATTTTTAAATAAACTTGCACTTAAAAAGAAAATTTTTCAACCTAAAGAAATAACAAGATGAAATGACAAAATGGAAATATAAGAGCTATTTGTAAAGTGGACCATGTTTGGTCTAGTAATGGGGGGGGTCTCAAGTAGAGAGTAGTACAGGAAAAGGTAAGATTAAGGTGTTGATGCAGGAATTAGGTCTAGTAAGTATAAGAGGAAATTACCTCATCATGAAAGCCACTAATTGTTCACATATGTTGTCATGAGAAAAGATAATGGAGCTGAAGGAAAGGGCAAGAGTTAAAAGCACAGCGTCTGGGTTACTGAGGAAGGTGAATATGTAGGTGTTGCAGTTAACCAGCATGGTTGCTGGAAAATCACCATCAAATGGCTTAAGGGAACAAGGGGTTTATTTTTTTACCAATAGTCTGGTTACAGTCTGTAGTGCAGCTTGATGGGTGAGCATACACCAATACCAGGGCCGAGGGAACTAGCCATACCAATACCACATAATGGTTAAGAGAGGGACAATCCTTCCTTGCCTGACCAGCATGTCTGGCCAAGCGTACACAAGGATGTGAACTCTCTCAACCAGCCATCTGTATTTTATTCCAGGGCCTAATTCCACCTATTTGGACCTTCCCCAACAGCTAGATAATCTCCTACAGGTTTTCTCTGGGCTTAAGCGAACCACAAATTCTCCACATATTTGCCCAGAACTAAAACCCTCAGCTATCAAGTTGACACCTGTGCCTAACTATGACAGTAGGTTTCTAGCCGGATATGACATATTCTTGCAAAACTAATATGAGGACAATGCTCTGGTCCAAGAATAGCAGACCAGACAGGTATGCTGAAAATCTAGAGAAATATATGTAAGTTGTTATTGTTCTTTCATATATCTTTGCTCTTAATTTAGCTAGCATCCACAGATTAATATAATATAAAGTTTCTTCTTATAAGAACTTTCCACCTAGGATACTACCTTAAAATACGTTGCATACAAGGAGCTAAATATGAGGTAACTCAATAAGAATGGAGTTACAGTTTGTAGCTGTGACAGATATAGCTTATTGTAAGTTAAGAGAACCTCAAGCTGATCATGTGAATACAAGAACAGACAGCTTAGAAATTTTTTGCCATAGATATACTTTATTTTTTATTTTAATTTATTTTTTCCACTCATACAAATTTGATAGGTACCACATTCCCCATCCCTCTCTCCACCTGTCCTTGTTCCCTCCCCCATTTTCCCTTTCCTTTCTCCCCCTCCCTCCCTTTCTTCCAGTGCCCCCTCCCATTCCTGGAGCATCCTTTAGTGTGTATGTCAAACTTCCCTCTGCATCCTCCTCTTTTATGAGGTGTAAGAACTCCTTAGCATTGCCTAGAGCTCTTTTTTGTGTTCCCCTTTATGATAGGAATACTATTATGGCTATTAATCCCTTGCCTCTAAGGATCTTAGAGCCTGTGATCCATGGTGGACTTCGGGGGGTCAATGATATGTTGGTCATTGTGCAAGTCATGCAAAGTCCTATTATGATTACTTTAGCCCTAACTTGTGTGGAGTATCTTGCATGTAATTGCTCCTCCCCATCTTTAGGCTCTTACATTCTTACCACACCCTCTTCTGTAAATTTCCCTGAGCTTTGGGATGGGAAGAGATTAGACTGGCCTGGTTCCTGGTACTTAATATAGGATTTCTAATGATCTGAATTATGTTTGTTATTCTATTCTTTTCTTCTTCTTTTGGTTTTCTGTTCCTGCACTGCCCTTGGCTCCATCCTGATGGGTATTGGATGCCACCTACTAGCCAGAGATAAAAGGCTGTTAAAATAGAGTCTTATTATAAGAGTAGATTCAAAGGTAGATGGAATAAGAGTAGGAGACCACTGTGTGTGGGGAGTAAGTCTCCCATTTGCAGGATGGTTACCTTCTATCTGCCAGACTCTATGTCCTCCCTTTCTGTTGAGATCAAACCCCATCGGTTGCAAGTGCCCAGGAAGGAAAGTCTGTGAAATTAACTAGATGTCTCATTACTTACTTGCAGTACTTGATGGTGGCCTGTTTTCTCTGCTGTAGCATGATCCCCTCTCTCCTTGTTTCTGGCGGTGCCCTCCTTCCCCTTCCCTCCTATTTATAATCTTTGCAATTACTATAGGCATTACAGAGATTTATCTTTGAGTGTGTCACTAAGTGGGTTTGGTACTAGGATCCACCTATTAGGGAGTACATACAGCACTTAATTTTCTGTGAAAGACAACTTAGAATTAAAGCAGCACTTGGAACAACTACAAAATCTGAGACAGCAATATTAGATGATAACTAAAAGCCAGTAGACAGTCAAGGTCACAGAGAATAAAGACTGTGTCAGATGGACATTGACAGCTTCAGTTATGCCCCCTTCCCCACTGTATGAACAGCATATGAAATTCATAGGATCATTATTCATTTTCCTGGTCAGGCCAGGGGAACATGCATAATGTATGTTTCTCCATAGACTAGGCTCCATTTACTAGGTTAACAAACCTCTGCAACCATTACATTAGCATTTGTGCAATTTCTGTCATTGCTCAGTAAAGTCTCTAGGCAAAGGAATTTGATAGATGTTTTTCTTTCTTAGAATTTTTCCCCATTTTTGAGAGTTTCTTATTTTTCCTTCATTTTCAATTTTTTTCTTCACTACAGACTTCTCTTAGTATTATAAAGCTTAATAAAGTTTGCATCTATTCTGCTTACTCTCAGGAGTTTCTGTCACTTTACTTTTCTCAGGCCTAAGAAAATAAACTGTCCAGTTTCAGTCTTAGATGACTGTGTGTGCCCAGTGTTCTAGGTTGTAAGAGCATATATTACTGGGTCATAAAAGTTCTCAACACTCTCAAAAACCCTAATCAGTATGATACACTTAAACATGCCTGTAAATGTTGTAGTCTGAACCATTAATATGTACAATAAATGTATTTTAACATAATTATGAATATAAAAATCAATACTAGAAATATATACTGGCAGCATCTTTTTGTGCTATGTGAAGCATCTAACAAACAGTTAACAATCAATGGAAGATCTTGGGGATGCCTAGCTTCTAGACGTCAGACAAAAGCACATAAGACAACCTTGTCTTACAATTAGCAAGTAAATTGATGAGAATGGTGTGCTATTGAGGTCTTAACATGTAAGATTCCACTATAGTTTCTAGCCAATTCCAGGTGGACATGTTCAGAATTGAGGCAAATTATAAAATACTGATGTGGTTTCCATAGATAATTGAATTGTTTGATAAATGGGGTAAACCTACACATCTGTTTGCAGAAGCAAAGTACTGAGCTTGTTAAAAAAAAAAAAAAAGGTAAAGGAAATCAGGGGACTGTGGAGATGGCTCAATCAATAAAGAGCTTGCCAGGTATGTGCAAAAACTGGAATTCATTTCTCCAGCATCCATGTAAAAGGCAAGCACAGTGACCTTCCTATAACTCTTGTAATTTAAACATGGTATAAAAATTTCATGGGGAAAACTAGCAAGCTAGAGTAGCTGAAACAGTGAGTTACAGGTTTGCTGTAAAATAAAGTGGAAGGCAATTGAGAGAGACACCTGATTTCAATCTCTAGACTTCAGGTGTTTGACTGTACACAAGCATGAGTATCCTTAAACATACATATCCACACATATGAGATCTCACACACACATAAATGAACACCACTTCCATACAGAAACAAAAAATAAATAGGAAAAGTAGTTGTTCTATCTTACACACCCTGATTTCCATTTCCTTGCCATAATTTGTAGTAAGATAAAATCTATCACCAAACTATAGCATCTAAAGTGGCTTTTTTGCATTGTACTTAGGTAGTTTTAGAACAGAGTCATGCTGGGAAAGTCTTTGAAAGTCATCCCCCACTGCTGGGATTATCCTGAAGGAAAGCAGCCTATGAATCTGGAGGATAAAATTTTAATGTGAAAGGATGTGGAGATGAGCTCTCCATTGCAGATAAGTTCCTTAAAAGAAAGTTGGACCTTGAGGTCTGTTACAAAGTCAACTGGGATGGATCCCCAATATGAACAGAACAATGAGAGGTAGGATATTTAAAGCTCCAATAAGATTTGCAGAAACTGCAGTTAATTAGTAATGAAAAACCATTTTTCCCAGGCCTGCTTAAACCAATAAATATCCTTGATCCTGCCAGCCATCTCTGACTCCCTTGCTCCTCACAGATTCCATGCCTGTGTTTTCTTATGGACTCCCTTGTCCCTCATGCATTCCATATCTTGAATGTCTGTGAGTTCTTTTCAGTTCCCTTGTTCCTCATGGATTCTATGTCTGAAATCTATGAGTTCTTCTTGGTTTCCTTTCCCCTCATACATTCCATGTCTATAAGTTTTTTTGAGATACTTTGCCCCTCATGTATTCCATGTCTGGAGTACATGAGTTCATGAGCTCTTCTTGACTCTTTTTCCCCTCATGGAATACATGTCTGTGAGTTTCATTCTATCTCGCCTCTAATAAAGTCTGCCTTCATCCTCTGTATATGTTTTGGTTTCAAACTTCAACTCCTGAACACAAGAACCTGGACATGAAAACCACCCACTCAACAGTACCACTTAAAACAAGAACAAATGACAGATAATTTTTCTTAATTGTCTCACTGACAAAATATTTAATAAATATATAAAATAATCAGGAACTAGGATAGAAGTTGGAGTTAATTAACTTAAAGAGGAAAAGAGACAATTTCTATCAGTAAAAATTTAGTGGAACATACAAACAAAGGCTCTCATTATATAACAAAGTGATACAAGACTATGAGGAAAACAAATACACTGACATAATATCTAATCAATATCTAGTAAAGAACTAGCACCAAAATATAAATAAAGTTGAGGCAAAGGGAAAAAGAAAGTGAATATAGAATTTCAAGAGAGAAAAACACAAGCTAAAATAATGTATCAATTTTAAGCCTGGACAAGATTACACAGATCTGTTTTAATTTCTCTTTACTTGTTATAACTGACCCAACTGCACATAATACAAAAGGCAGTCTAAGGACCCTGAAAAGGTGGTTTGAAGAAGGTTCATTGTTTTGAGACTCCAAGCCTGGGGGAACAATACATTAACATATACCTTTGCATCCTCCTGTATAACAAAAGCATTTGGTGATGTAGTATTTTCTGTCTTCAGACCTAGGAACAGACTGCAGCTTTAATGCAGCAATCCTCTACCCATTCACACACCAGTTGAACATACCTCTATCAAGAAAAATAAGCAGAGATACTACAAAAAGCAGTAACCAATTGCAGTGCTTTTCATTCTCAATACATAGCAAATTACTAAATCCACTTACAAATGATGAGGGAGAAAAAGCAAAAGGGTTCCTAAAAATCAAAATGGTTTTGATCCAGAAAGCATGATTGTTGTGTGTCTGTTTTGTTTAGTCTGAAATTCCAGATTCTTCTCTTCAGTTATTTTAGCAAAACTGTGGGCTACAGACTTATGAATACCACTTTGATAATCAGCATCATTAGGAAAATGTCTACCTACTACAGGCAAAATAGACTCGGCAAAACAAACAAAGAAGCAATCAAAAATACCCAGCAAGAAATTCTTTTCACAAGTTAGATACTTGGGAGGTTAAGAGCCTCCAAATTCTTCAACAGTCCTTTATAAACTTACTTGAAACAGGTTGAAAATAGAAAGTATTCGGAAAAAAAATGGTTGTAAAATAAAAGTTTGCAGAAGTTGTAGAACACAGGAATGCATTTTTACCACTTGTGATAGTTAATCTTGGGTGTAAACTTGACCACACATGCCATTAACTAAGATCAGTTGAGACCATCTGAAGAGATTATCTGGATCAATACATTTACAATACAAAGACCATTTATATATCTGATTGGAACCTCCCAGTAGCAGACCAGATAAAGGAAACATAGAACAGATGACTGAGAAGAAGAGAGACTCCAGGATGTTTGCAGGACTTAGTCTGCCTCCAGCTTCAGCCACCAGCCATGTCACCTTCTCCATGAAAGACTGTTTTACCCCTCTGGAAATGTAAGTTGAATAAATCTCCTTTAAGTTGATTGACTTTGAATGCTCTTTCATAGCAACAGTTAAGAATAACAGTTACAAAAAAAAAAAAAAAAACACTCAACATGTGATCCATAAGAGTATCAACAACATTTGATTACCTAAAATACACTGAAAAAAATATTGAATACCACATAAACATAAAAGGATAGATCCTTAGTTTCCTTGGTATGAAACATTGACAATAGCAATAAGCTGCAATGTCTTGTTATGGTTTTAATCTGAAATGTGCCCATTGGCTCAAACACGTGGTTGTATGTGTACTTGACCCTCAGTTGTTGTCACTGATTTGGGAGGTGTTATAGCCTTAAGACAAAGATACTAACCTGAGAATATAGTCTGATAAGGGAAAGCTTTTGAAATTTATGCCCATCTGATACTGTTTCCTGTTCTGACAAAATATGATTTACCAATCCATGCTTCTGTTTAAACTAGACTAAAGCACACTTGCTACAAAGACTTCCCATCATGATAAGGCAGATTTAGTGCTGTCATCTTGGGAAGGTCTTTGAAGATCATCCCCCACTGCTAAGATAATTCTGAAGGAATATATCCTACTAATCTGGAAGAAATGGTTGTAATCTTCCACAGAGACAAGGATTCAAACTTCCACCAATCCTTTGTTTATGAAAGGTTTTCAGAAACTGGAGCTAACCAATAAGGGAAGTCCACTTTTCTCAGGCCTACTTAACCATATAAAATCTCCTTGACCCTGACCCTGCCAACCATCTTTGGTTACCTTACCCCTCATGGACTCATTGTCCAATGAGTTTCATTCTTTCTCTCTTATAAAAAAAAACAGGGAAAATGAGTAGTAGACCCCAATGAGGTAAATGCAAATAAATCCATGCATCATAACTAACTTAAAGGGAGTGTGAACTTAAAAGAAAAATGTTCAAAGAAGCATATAATATTCTTTTTCCATGAATTTTTCAAATCATTACAACTTAATAACACTCAAAAAAAATCTGCCTTAACCTTCTTCTCATGTTTTAGTCTCAATCTTTAACTCCAAAACACAAGAACCTTATAACAGTTACTCTTAACTGTTGCAGTGAGAGAACACCCACAATCAAACAACTTGAAGGAGAAAGGGAGATATATTCACCTTATAGTTCCAGAGAGGGAGAAACAGTCTTTCATAACAGGAAACATGGCTGGTGTCTGAAGCTGGAGGCAGGCGAAGTTACTGTAAAATCTGGAGGCTCTCTTCTCCTGAGTCTTCTGCTCTATGATTCCTTTTATCTGGTCTGCTACTGGAAGGTTTCCATAAGATCTAAGGAGGTTCTTATCAGATCTAGGGTTGGTCTTCATATTGAAAATGTGTTGATCTAGATAATTTCTTCAGGTATTCTGACAGCTGATTTTAGTTAATGTCAGATGTGGTCAAATTGACACACAAGATTAACTATCACAAACCTGGATTTAAAAAAAAATAGATGTAACCAATTGGACTGAAATTTGCTAAAGCAAGCAAAGCAAATAATTATTTCTTTAAGTTACTTCTGTCAGGTATTTCATCATGGTGATTAAAAATGTAAATAATATTATGAAATCACTATACTCTTTAAAGGAAAAGAGAAAGAAGGAAGGAAAATGTATATTGAGGGAAAATGAGTAGTAGACCCCAATGAGGTAAATGCAAATATATCCATGCATCATAACTAACTTAAAGGGAGTGTGAACTTAAAAGAAAAAATGTTCAAAGAAGCATATAATATTGTTTTTCCATGAATTTTTCAAATCATTACAACTTAATAACACTCAAAATGGTACAATTAAATGGAAATGAAGTTTCTCTATTTAGCTTGAAGTAGAAAAATATCAAAACAGATTTTTCTAAGCTTATATTTACATTCTCAGTTCTATTTTCTCAATTAAAGATAATTATTAAACATTATCTGAGTTCTCCTGCCCTGTAACTTGGCCTGAAAAATCTGTCTAGGTAATCAGTTCAACATTCATTTGTTGCTCATATCTCAGAAATCAGTCTCTTTAAATCTAATGTCCAGAATTCTGAGAAGGATTTTTCTGCTATTATAATTGTTATGAATGGGACAAATAATCAAATTTGTTAACAATTAAAGTAAGGTGGTATGTCATTTAGATATAGGTGTCAAGTTGACAACTGTGAAATGAAGTTTTAGAGACATTTATGAAGAATTAGTTTTGGCAAGCCATGACCAAGCTATTGGGAAATTATCCAATTGATGTGGGGAGCCAAACCCATAGTATGTGGGACCATTTATGGGAAGGTTGATAAGATGGAGAAAGCTGGTTCAGTTGTTTGGTAAACTTGCAAGAGAATAAGTATCCTCTTTCTGTTGCCATGATTTTATATCCTGGATCTTGTGTTCCTGAGTCATAATTGTGAGCAGAACATGTGTAAAGATTAATGCAGAGTTCATTGAAGAAAGAAGGAAAGGCTGCACACAAAGTCCACAAGGATGGGCAAGGAAGCCATCTTATGACTGGCAGGTCAGGGAAATTTCCAAACTTGGGTAAGCTTGGGAGAAGTCACACTTCCTTATTAGTGAGTTCTAGTTTCTGGAAACCTGATTGGAGCTTTTGGTCTTCCACATCTGATTGATCTCTTTGAATGGTATCCAGCTAAGTTGATCAGACCTTGTGACCTACCTCAGGGCTGAGGAATTTAGCTTGCCTGCAGTTGAGGAGCTTCTCTCTATTTGCATTTGAGTAGTTCACATCCACATTCCTTCATAAACAACTTATTGGGGAAAGTTAATGACCTTTTTTCAGTGAGAGATTGGTGCAAACATTTACATAGCTATGGCAGTAGCCATCAAAAGATCTTCCCAGCAGGCTTTCGGTGCTGTCTAAAATAGCCTAAAAGAACTATCCCAACTAAAAATACTATTATTAACTGCCTAACAGAAATTTTTGCCTCTTTCACTTTCAGAAATTCTTATAGACATCTTATAGCAAGTTCCTTCAGCTCCTGATTATTATATGAATTTTCCTGCCATCATAATAGAATGTAAACAAGAACTGTGAGCAGAAATTACCTCCTTGATGCTCTAAATTATTTGGGTTTCATATTCATTCAGCAACAGAAAGATGAAAACTGTACAATTTGCAATAAAATTTTCAAATTGTTTCTTATGAAAATTCTTTAGGAAAACTGGAAAGTCTATAATAGATAACAGTAAGAAGATAATTAGTTTCTTAGTGGGGAATTTTTATAATTTTAACTCTCATATACGCTTATAATGATCTTTATGTCATTTTCTCACCTTACTATTTGCTCCCATCCTCCTCCTTTTCCCATTGCATATTTTCTCCTTTCCAGCCATTTTTACTACTATGGTCTTACAGAGAGCCAACTCGTGTAAAATACTATATTGGATGCTGCCTGTTGGATAAAGAAATCTCATTCCTTGATAGAAGTGGTGATGACTGCACAGTTAAGCAAAAGTCTTCCATGAAAACTGGAAATACAGTATGTTGGTAGGGCCCATTGGCATTTTCTGGAGTTCCTCAAGGACTAAGGCCAGTTATGTTAGGTATTTCTGTTTATACTAGATGGCAGACCTTAAATACCAGGAACGTTGATTTTCTGTCTTGAAGTCTGGCCATTCAAGTATGTACAAGAAATTAAAAAACTCTCCCATTTTGCTATTTCTCTTCCAAAAAATCTATATTTTTGCCCAGATTTGCATACTATTTCTAGACTCTTGATCAAGGCCAGTGTATAAATAAAATCTGGGAGGGCTAAAAGGTATATTTTCAGTTTCTTCCCCTGGAAGGTTTGTGGACGTTTCCACCTGTTTAAGACCTACTTTTCTGCTCTTGCAATGCCCTTCACTCCATCCTGATGGGCATTGTATGTCATCCCCTGGCCAGAAACAAAAAGCTCTTAAACTGGAGTCTTGTTATAAGAGCACATTCAAAGGTAGATGTAATAAAAGTAGGAAACCACAGTGAGGGAGGGATCAATCATCCATTTGCAAAATGGTTACTTTTTATCTGCCAGACTACATGCTCTCCCCTTTCAACAAACCACAATCCAGAACTTCAGAGACTATATCAATCATCTGCAACTAGGCCAGCCTAATCTCTCCCCATCCTGAAGCTCAGAGAAATTTGCAGAAGAGGGGGCCTTAAGATTGTAAGAGCACAAGGATGGGAGGAGCAATGATATACAAGAAACTCCACACAAGTTAGGGCTGAAGCAATCATAATTGGACTTTGCATGCCCCACACAATGTCCAACACACTATTGACCCCACAACGTCTAGCATTTGCTAAAGGCACCAAGATCCTTGGAGGCAAGGGATTGACAGCCACAGTAGTGTTCCTATGCTTAAGGGGAACACAGGAAACGGTTCAGGGAAATGCCACTGGGTCCTTGTATGTCATCGGAGAGGAGGGCCCAGAGGAAAGTCTGAAATGCACATTAAAGGATTCTCCGGGATTGGGGGGGGGGAGGCACTGGGGGATAGGGAGGGAGGGGTGAGGGAAGGGGGAGCAGGGAGGTCGGGGGGGGGGGAAGAGGAGGGAGGGAGAGAACTGGTGTACCTACTAAGTTTGTAGGAGCGGAAATAATAATAAAAAATGTTAAAAACAAAAGACCTACTTTTCTATTTATATCTCTGTATGTTAATTAGACTTTTTGCAGTTTTATATTTCTTAGTCCAAGGATAGCTTCCCAGGTAATAGTGCTTGGACATTCTATAGTTACAGGTAAATTTTAAGAATGATCAACAGGCGAATGATATCCCCCCAAACTGTCAACTTTCACAAATTTTTGCATGTGCGTCCCATTGGGCTTCACCTGGAATATATGTACTGACAAGTAACTGACTACTTGCTGGGACATGAATGTTTTATCAGTGGGTAAACCATTGAGTGAATAAGCTTCATTCTCTTATCTGTTGTTAACTTTGCATAACCCTTCAGGGAAGTTTAGTTCTTCTTAAGCTCACTCTCCTCCCATTTCACAGTGAATTGTTGATAGTACAAGTATTTTATAAGTCTTATGGAAGAGGACATCAATGCAGTGAGATCTTAATGCAGCAGTCCTGTTATAATCATTACTTTTAATATCTTAGTTTACCCCAGGCATAATAGTTTTCATGCTAAACACATTGCAGAGATCTTCTAATTTCTGCAATGATCTATAAGTTTTATACCATCCATATATTTCTAAATTTCATTTATGTTTTTTAAGTGTTTGCACATGAATTCATATCATATTCACCCCTAATCACCCATTCCCAATCCCCTATTTTTCCCCAGTATGATATTTACACACCCTCACCAGTCTCCTTTCATGTTGAGTTTTTTAAACCAGCAAACTTATCAAGATATCCATCTCATATTTTATCATGCAGAGATGAAATGTGTTTAATCTCACATTAAATTTCAGATTCTGGCTTTTTCCTAATAAGTGCAATAGGTGTTAGAGACACAATGGTGTACAAAACTGACTCCTCAGAGAGAAACAACTATGTAACATACCATGAAGGACATGAAAAAGGAAACGATTCATGTTCTTTTCTGCGGGTGATTTAGTAAGTCACACCTGGGTTACTAATAATAACACATTCTATACACTTATTGTAACAAGAACAATATGCTAGTAGGCATATCATTGAGAATAGCTTTCTTTCCATCTCATACAGTTACAATCTTTTTATTTTACAGTTACAGTCTTTGTGACTTTCTTTTTTTTTTATTTCCACTCATATAAACTTAACAGGTACACGGGTCTCCTCCCTCCCTCCAACCTCCCATCACCCTATGTCCCCATCCCCTCCCCACCCCCTCCCCATCCCCCAGTGCCTCCCCCTCCCATCCCCTGAGCATTCTTTAATGTGCATGCCAGACTATCCTCTGGGTCCTACTCTCCGATGAGGTGCAAGGACCCAGTGGCATTTCCCAGAACCCTTTCCTGTGTTCCCCTTACGCATAAGAACACTACTGTGGCTGTCAACCCCTTGCCTCCAAGGATCTTAGGGCCTTTAGCAAATGCTAGACTTTATGGGGTCAATAGTGTGTTGGACATTGCACAGGGCATGCAAAGTCCAAATATGATTGCTTTGGCCCTAACTTCTGTAGAGTTTCTTGCATATCATTACTCCTCCCAACCTTGTGCTCTTACAATCTTACCACCCCCTCTTTCACAAATTTCCCTGAGCTGCTGGATGGGGAGAGATTAGGCTCATCTAGTTCCAGGTGATTGATATAGAGTTTCTAAAGTTCTGGATTATGATTTGTTGATTTTTTTTCCAGTTTTGCTGCTCCTGCAATGCCCTTCACTCCATCCTGATGGGTATTGGATGTCACCCCCTGGCCAGAGATAAAAAGCTGTTAAAGTAGAGTCTTGTTATAAGAGTATATTCAAAGGTAGATATAATAAAAGTAGGAAAACACAGTGAGGGAGGGGTCAATCACCCATTTACAAAATGGTTACTTTTTATCTGCTAGACTATATGCCCTCCTCTTCTGGTGAGATCATACCCCATCAGTTGTAAATGATCAGTAACGAAAGTCTGTGAACTTAATCAGATGTCTCATTACTCATTTGCAGTCCTTGATGGTGGCCTATTTTCTCTGCTGTAACATGGTCCCCTCTCTCCTTGTTTCTGGTGTGGCCCTCCTACCACATCTCTCCTGTTCATAATCCTTGCAATTACTGTAGGTATTACAGAAATTTAACCTTGAGTGTCTCTAGGTGGGTTTGGTACTAGGAGTCACCTATTAGGGAGTACATATGGCAATTAATTTTCTGGGTCTGGGATACTTCACTTAATATAATTGTTTCTAATAACATCCACTTCCTGGCAAATTCCATTAATTCATCATTTTTGATGGCTGAGTAGTACTCCATTGTATAGATGTACCACCGTTTCCTTATCCACTCGTCAACTGTTGGACATTTGGGTTGGTTCCATGACTTTGCTATTATAAACAGTTCTGCTATGAACACAGTCGTGCTTATGCTGTCAAGGTGAATTTTTGCTGTATGGGACGTTATTCCCAAAAGTGTAATCGCAGGGTCATATGGCATTTCGATCTTTAATTTCTTTTTTTTTTTATTATTATTTATTCAACGGTGTGTATGTGCGCGCGCGTGTCTGTGTGTGTGTGTATGTGTGTGTAGAACCACGGACGAATTCGCGAACCACCATGGACGCCTCCACGTCCTTCTGCCCCGGGATTCACAGGCTCCGCCCCACCAGGACCAGAAGCGCAGGCCGCCCCCGCTTCCATCTGGCGTCTATACGTGGGATCTGGGATCCGAACTCGGGACCTTCCGCCTGCAAGGCGGAGGCTTAACCCCTGAGCCACCTCTCCAGCCCCCGATCTTTAATTTCTTTAAGAATCTCCAGACGGCTCACTACAGTGACTGTATGAGCCTGCATTCCCACCAGCAATGTAGTAGAGTTCACCTCTCTCCACATCCTCTCCAGCATTTGGTGTTTGTATTGTGGATTTTTGCTTCCTGACCCGGGTGTGATGATATCTCAGGGAAGTTTTGATTTGCATTTCCCTGATGGCTAAGGATGTGGAGCATTTTTTAAGATATTTGTTAGACATTTTATTTTCATCTCTAGTAAAGTTTCTTTTAAGTTCCAGGGCCCATTTTTTAATTGGGTCATTAGTTTCCTTGGTGTTTAGTTTTCTAAGTTCTTTGTGCACTCTGGATAAGAGAGCTCTATCAGATATGTGGTTAGTGAAGATTTTCTCCCATTCTGTGGGTGGCCTTTGTGCTTGTGTTACAATCTCTTTATCTGTCTGTTTGGGAACTCTTGGCCTAGCCCAATCAGCTAGAGGGAGTTCCCTATCCTTTCAACTATGGTTTTTATAGCCTCTGGCCTTATATTGAGATTCTTGATCCATTTGGAATTACTTCTTCAACATGGTCACAATTATGGGTCCAGTTTTAATCTACAGCGTGTGTATATCCAGTTTTTCCAGCACCATTTGTTGAAGATACTGTTCTTTATCCATTGGATTTTTTGG
This sequence comes from Typhlomys cinereus, assembly GCA_023101885.1. Lineage (NCBI taxonomy): Eukaryota > Metazoa > Chordata > Mammalia > Rodentia > Platacanthomyidae > Typhlomys > Typhlomys cinereus. The sequence continues at coordinate 2,740,450 of JALPQD010000332.1, forward strand.
GCCCCTTTGTCAAAGATCAAATGGCTATGGTTGTGTTGGCTTATATCTGGGCTTTCAAGCCTTATCAATTGATCTTTGTGTCTATTTTGGAGCTAGTACCAGGGTGTTTTTATAACTATGGATTTGTAGTATAGACTAAGGTTTGGTATGGTGATACCTCCAGCAGTGTTTTTGTTTCTCAAGATTGTCTTTGCTATCCTGGGTCTTTTGTGCCTCCATATGAATTTTGAGATTGTTTGGTCAACTTCTTTAAAGAATTGCTTTGAGATTTTAATTGGTATAGCATTGAATTTGTATGTTGCCTTTGGTAGGATGGTCATTTTTACAATGTTGATTCTGCCAATCCAGGAACATGGGAGGTCTTTCCACCTTCTGGTGTCTTCTGCAATTTCTTTCTTTAGGGTTTTAAAGTTTTCATCAAAAAGATCTCTTACTTCCTTAGTTAGGTTTATACGAAGGTATTTCATTTTTTTAGGGGCTATAGTAAATGGAATTATTTCTCTCAGGGCTTTTTTCTTCTTACATTCTGGGCATATAGGAAGGCCACTAATTTTTGTACATTTATTTTGTATCCTGCCACCCTGATGAACCTCTCTTTGAGTTCCAGGAGATTCCTGGTGGAGTTTTTGGGATCACTCAGGTATAAGATCATGTCATCTGGAAATAGAGATAACTTGACTTCTTCCTTGCAAATTTGAATCCCTTTTATGTCCCTTTCTTGTCTTATGGCTTCAGCTAAGACTTCAAGTACAATATTGAAAAGAAGTGGTGACAGTGGAGAGCCTTGTCTAGTTCCTGATCGAAGCAGGAGTGCTTCAAGTTTTTCCCCATTTTGTATAATCTTTGCTGTTAGTTTGTTTTATATGGCTTTTATTATATTGATAAAGGTTCTTTCCATTCCAACTGTCTCTAGGGTTTTGATCATAAAAGGCTGTTGGATCTTGTCAAACGCTTTTTCTACATCTATCAAGAGTATCATGTGGTCTTGGACTTTTGACTGGTTTATATGATGAATTACATTTATTGATTTGTGTATGTTGAACTGATTTTTTGTGCCTGAAATTAAGCCTACTTGATTCCTGTCGATGATCTTTTTGATATGTTTTTGAATCCAATTTGCTAATACTTTGTTGAGAATCTTTGCATCTGTGTTCATCAGAGAGTTTGGCCTATAGTTTCTTTTTTTAAGTATATTTTTATTAGGTTTTGGGATTAAGATGATACTAGCTTCACAGTAGGAATTTGGTAGTGTTCCTTCTTTTGTTATTTGATGTTAAGTTTAAGGAGTATTGGTGTTATTAGCTTCTTAAATGTCTCCTAGAACTCTGGGCTGAATCCATCTGGTCTAGGACACTTTTTCGTGGGAAGATTCGAGATTACTTCCTCAATTTCCTCATATGTTATAGGACTATTTAAATAAATCACCATTTCCTGATTCAATTTAGGTAAGTTGTGTTTATTTAGAAATTCATCCATCTCTTTTGTGTTGTCGTAATTCACAGAGTAGAGTTTTTTGAAATATGATGTTATAATTCTCTGGATTTCTTGGGTATCAGTAATGATAACTCCATTTTCATTTCTAATTTTTTTAATTGGGGCTTTCTCTCTCTTGCTTTTCATTAATTTAGCTGGGGGTGTATCAATCTTATTGATTTTTTCAAAGAACCAGCTTTTTGACTGGTTGATTTTCTCTATCATTTTCCTAATCTTGATGTCGGATATTTCTCCTCTGATTTTGCTAATCTCCTCTCTTCTGCTTCTTTTCGGATTGGATTGCTCTAATTTCTCTAAAACTTTAAGCTGCATTGTTACGTTGTTTATTTCTGATGTTTCCATTCTTTGATGTGGGCATTAAGAACTATGAACTTGGCTTTTAGGACAGCTTTCATTGTTTCCCAGAGATTTTGGTAGGTTGTACTTTCATTATGGTTCACTTTCAGGAAATCTTGAATTTCCTTTGTAATTTCTTCCTGAATCCAATTCTCATTGAACATCATAGTATTAAGTTTCCAGGAGTTAGTGTATTTTCTGTTGTTTGTTGTGTTGCGGATGTCAAGCTTTAGGCTGTGGAGGTATGAAAGGGCACAGGCTATAATTTCAACTTTCTTGCATATGTGGAGATTCATTTTGTGGCCCAATATGTGATCTATTTTGGAGAAAGTTCTATGTGCTGCTGAGAAATATGTGTATTCTTTGGTGCGTGGATGAAAAATTCGATAGAGATCTGAAAGGTCTATTTCTTTAAGGGTTTGATTAAGTTCCAAAGTGTCTCTGTTAAGCTTTTGACCTGTTGATCTATCCCATATTGACAGGGTGGTGTTGAAGTTCCCAAGAATTATTGTTTGGGGGTTGATTGCTCACTTTAGATGATGTAGGGTTTTCTTAATGAATGTGCTGGGGCCCATATTGTGTGCATATATGTTCAGTATTGTGAAGTCATCCTGGTGAATTGTACCTGTGAGTAAAATGTAGTATCCATCTATGTCTCTTATAATTTTTTTTTTTGTTTGAAGTCCACTTTGTCTGACAGCATAATGGCTACCCCTGCCTATGTCCTGGTTCCATTAGCTTGCAAAATTTTGGACCAGCCTTTCATTTTTTAGGATGTGCCTATCTTTTGTGGAGAGATAGGTTTCCTGCAGGCAGCAGATTGATGGATTGTGATTTTTAATCCAAGTTTGTAATCTGTGTCTCTTGATCGGTGTGTTAATTCCATTAACATTTAGTGTTATAATGGAGAAATTATTTTTAATTCTGGACATTTTTTATGTGTATTGGATTTTGTAAGCGTATTTTTTGACATTTATGTTTTGGTGTAATTATATTTCCTTTCTGTCCTTCTGGATATACATGTTTTTTTCTTCAAGTTTGCGTATCATTTCTAGCATTTTTTGGAGGCCTGGTTTGGTAGACATGTATCCCTTCAAGTTGTCTTTGTGCTGGCAAACTTTTCTTTCTCCCTCGATCATAACTGATAGTTTTGCCATGTATGTCAGTCTGGGTTGGCATTTTTGCTCATTTAATACTTGAAGTATGTCTCTTCAAGCTCTTCTTCCTTTTACTGTTTATTGAGTAGTCATTTGTTATTTTAATGTTTACCTTTAAAAGTGACTTGCTTTTTTTCTGTTGTAGCTCTCAGCACTTTTTCTTTGTCTTGAATGTGGATTGTTTTGACTATTATTTGCTGTGGCGATTTTCTATTTTGGTCATATCTGTTTGGAGTGTGAAATGCCTCTTTTATTTGGATGGGCCTCTCATTCTTTAGTTGAGGGAAGTTTTCATTTATGATATTGTAAAATTCCTTAGGTGTGGTATTTTGGGATTCTTGCTCTGGTATTCCATGAATGCTCATGTTAGGATTCTTCAGGGTGTCCCATATCTCTTGAATGTTCCTCTCAAGTATCTTTTTGGCTTTAACAATCTCTTCCATTGAACTGATTAATTCTCCCATTTTGTCTTCAAGATTTGAAGTTCTATTTTCTGCTTTGTTAGTTCTGCTGATAATATTCTCTTTTGAGCTTTGGGTTGAAGATAGCTTGTCTTTTAGTTCAGTTTTAAACTCTGCTTGAGTCTGTTTTAACTTCTGTATGTCTATTTTTGTTTCTTGAACTGTTTTTCTCAACTCCTCCAAGTGCCTGTTGTGTTCCTGTTCAAAGTGTTTGATGCGGTTGTTTAACTCCTCTTGGATTTCCCCTTTCATAGTATTAATCATAGTAATGATCATACTATGAAAGTCGTTATCTTGGGTATGGCTTTCTTGGCTATTTTCTGTGAACTTGTACTTGGAGGAATCCACCATTATGGGGTTAATTCTTTCGGTAGGACATTGTTCTTCTTGGCTTTTGTTTCTCATGATCTGCACTTTGACTTGGGCATTCTTGTTTTGTTTCTTAGGACCTTTCAGTTACTGTGTGTTTTTGACTAAACTGATTTAGTTGGTGTTATTACACTTGGGCAGTTATTACTAGTGCTTGCCTTGGATTGGATATGTTTGTCTTTTGTCATTTTTATTTCCTAGGTGAAGCTATTAGGCTGTTAGTACATCAGTTAAGTCAGGTTAAGTAGACAGGGGGTGAATATTAGTATGGTAGTGAACTTTTACAATTTAGTATCTTGGTGATATGTGAGAGTGAGTGGTGTACTCCCTGGAGTTGTATGTTTTTGGGTTGGTTGTATGGAAAAGTTGATCTACAACAATTAATAATAGAAAGGAACAGTAAGGTGAAAAAAAGGAGGTTTACTATCTTTGGGCTTGATGTGAAGAATCTCTCCCATGTGATAGGATGATTGTAGAGGGCTTCAGTTGCATGGCCTTTGTCCCTTAGTGTTTTGCTTGAGTTTCCTTTGGACTCTATTGAATTCTGAATAGCAGTGTGTCTTCCGTGGACCACGTGCTTGGGTCCCCAGTGGGCGGGAGAGGCAGAGGGGCTGATAATTATGGCAGATTCTTCACCTGGGACCTGATACTTGGCTTAGTGGCCCACCCAAGCTCCAGGGATCGAGGAATATGAGCAATTCCTGTCTGGATGGGCAGACAGGCAGGCGGGAGGAAGCAAGGGGCTGGGGCCCAGGGCATGACCCAGTCAAAATCCGAAGGCAGCCTGAGTGCCACTGGGACCCCGGAGGCAGCCTGGGTGCCACTGGGACCTGGGGCCTCGGGGGGGGGGGGAGGGTGAAGGGGGCTGGGAAAACTCACCTGGGGATGGAGGACAGGGAGTGGAGGCGGCAGGGCGGAGATCTCGGCGGTAGGAAGCAAGGAACTGGGGCTCGGGGCATGGCCCAGGCAAAAACCAGAGGCAGCCTGAGTGCTGCTGGGACCCAGGGCCACCTGGGGAGAGGCTGGGCGAGCTCAACTGGGGATGGAGGACTGGGAGCAGTGGTAGCGGGGCGGAGAGGCAGGCAGGAGTCTTTGTGAGTTTCTGAGGGAGTCATGGTCACTCTTAAAATTGTTCACCTTTCATGAGAGAATGTTGTTGTGCCAAATCTTGTGAAATTCTCATGCAAAGAGACACTGCTGCAGTGGATTCATAGATATTATAGTATAGTATACTGCAACTGGGTGTATCACTCATTGCTTCTTGGCTCTTGCTTTCTCACTACCTCCTCATCCTCAGTGATTACTGAGTCCCTAGTTGGGGATTGATTGTCTTGCATATCTTGTTTATGGTCACTTATTTTCTGTATTTTTGCCAATTATGTATTTTGTATCAAATACCTCCCATTGCAAAAGGGATCTTCTATGTCTATTGTTGAGAGATCTTTTAATCTATAACTATATTAATAAATATGTAGAATATATAAGATAAAAAGCTCAAACATGACATGTCACAGACAAAAAATGAAAAAAGTTTATTGATTACACAATGACTTGGACTAATTTTTAGAAGACAATAGAAGCAGCTTCTAAAGGAGAAGTAGAGTTTTTATAGTCTTTGAAATTGTAGACCAGGTGTAGGAAATAGGTTCCCGTGACGTAAGTTACTAAGTGTGGGCTTTGCATGTGACAGCTGACTAGTAGGGGGGTAGTGATGAGCAAGCAGAGCTTTTTCTCTGAATATGGGGGTTGGAGTAAAAGGAACCTATCAGAAGGCAAATAAATATCTAATCTTTTTTCCACATCTTAATATAATATTCCTCTCTAAGGACTATGACTATTTAATCTCCTCTTCTCAAAAGTTTTAGCATGGTTTTTCTTCTGTCCTGAAGATTTTAGATACAATCAGGTAGTGCTGGTTGTCCCCATAACATTCATGAGTGGGTAAAATTTTCAATGTTGTAGTGTTAGTTTTTCTTTCTGAAATATAGTCAGAGAATTATTTTACCTGATTTATTTTTGTGTTAAAACAATGTTAAAATTTGTGTGAATACAGGAGATCTTTAGACTTTCAAGTACTTCAGATAGCATGCTGTACCTTTTCCTTTTTTTAACATCCTATTGTTCTAAGGAATATTACTTCTAGTGAGTATTGGTAAATGTTACTGAAAACTTTATTTACTAGGTAGAGTGGAGGCAAAACTTTGCCTAGTTGAATTGTAACCAAAATTATTTATAGATAATTTTTCAGAAGCAGGAATCTCCTTTAAAAACAATCCTTTGATTTGAAAGTAGTGTAAGTGTACAAGAAATGATGGAATGCATTTTCTTGTTTTTTATAAGATGACTACTAGGAAGGTGGCTGTTGTTATAAGGTTGCATATTATTCATTCCATTAGCATTGGATAAATATGAATTACTATAATTTTTATGAATTATCTAGAAATTATTCATAGAGGAAAACTTGAAAGCCATATGGTGTATAATCTGTTGTGTGTATCTGTGTTTAATGATGTCCAAAGTCATATCTCTGGCAAATCATTAGATGTTATTAGCTAGTTAGAGGATAAGTAAAAATATTCAATCATCCTACTCTAATACCCTTAGACCTTGCTCATGTCACAAACTAAAAAGTCCCATTTCCTGATTTGTGATGAACAAAGAAAATTAAATAAAACTAACTGCTAGAGAAATACCACAGGATACATACTGTTTTGATGAAAAAGAATCCAAGCTGAAACACAGAGTGGCAACAACTTACTCTACCAACCTAACACTATATTAGACAATGTCATTAGCTAATTGTGAATCTCAAACTCAATACTCACTGAATGTTAAAACTTTCCACTCTTGATTTAAAAACTTAGTTTCAATCACTCATGATTTTTCCATTTGTAATATTTATGATCAAGATAATGCAAACTGACAAATGATTTAAAAAATTAAGGAAGAAATATCTTTAGTACAGAGGCCATAATAATTATCTTTAAAAAATAACACTGAAATTAATCCACACTCCTCACTGTCTTTCCAAAATTAAAACATGAAAGAGATTTATTAAACTACTCAATGATAACTATGACATACTTTAGAATTACAACTTACGAATGTTATATACCATCTGTTATAAAAAGACCTGCTGATTTAGATAATTCTAACACAAATTACTAAACAAAGTCATTTGTTTTTACTAGTTCATAGTTCATTCATTCATTTATTCCAATACATATTTTTATATTCAGAAAATACAGAATTCACAACAGTATAGAGTTTGCATACTGTGGGGACTGAAAAATCTGAACATGAAAGACTATTCCTAGTTCAATCAAGGAAACTCAAATTACTATAAATCAAAAGCTAACTCATGTTCCTCTGGACAGCAATAACTAAAATGTTGTGAGAAGACAAAGGATTATATGACTTCTGCTGGGGCAGACTGAGGAAAGATTTCTTATGAGAATTGGTGTGGGAGGGGCTTTGAGAAAGAAAGTAAGGTAGAGTTCACTAAGTAGATAATGAAGAGAAATTCAATTCAGACAGAACAAACAGCATGGGAAAAGAAAAGATAGAACTGTAGAAACTCAAAGTACACAAGAAAAATAAGTCAATCATTATCATGGTTAAAGATTTTTTTGTTCAATAAAGATAAAAGGGATGAAATACTGCTTGTGGCATGAGAAGCAAGCATGCATTTAGAAAATATTTGAACACAAGCCTGAGCTTTGTTTTAAAAATTTTAAATTTATCTGGATATATAATTTTAGGTTATTTCCCATGTAACACTTATTTCTCCTGATTTCAAGGTTTTAGTACATTCTGCAGTCTTTTTTTTTCCCCTAAACATCTAAGAAAATTAGTTGGCTTCACTTGTCTCAAACCCATAATCACATACATGCTAGAATAGGACTTCACTGCTAAGCTGCATCTATATGTAGTTATTTTGCTGGCCAGGTAGCTCAGGCTGTCTTTGAAGTTACTACATAGTCATGGCTGTCCTTAAATTTACTATTTTTCCCACTCTCCGGTTTGTCTGCCCACATTTCAAGATTAAGAGTTAGTTCACAAAGGGACATGAATACTTACTTCCAATATCAGGGCAGCAATTGAACATATAGGTTTGCTTTCTCATTCTTTTTTGTTTGTTTGTTTGTATGCCTGATGTATTTTTGCATTAAAGCTCTTTATTTACTAGTTTGAAGGCAAACCTCATTTTTATTATTTTTCTTTTTTTTTTTCTTTTATGTTGTTTTTTGAAACATTGTCTCTATCTGTAGTCAATGCTGGTCTAAAACTGGCCTCTAAATTGAAGTATTTTTGCAGCCTTGGCCACTGAAGTTCTGAGATTACAGTAGTGAGTAAAGTAATGTTTTTACATTATCTTCTTAATTGCAATAATATGACCTCAAACGAAAACTGAAGTTGCAAACTATTATTTTCCATTATGGAGTTTATTCCTACAATTCTAGCTAAGCTAATTTTTTAAATTATTTATTCAGTTGTGCATGTGTGTGCGTGTGTGTGCGTGTGTGCGTGTGTGTGTGTGTGTGTGTGTGTGTGTGTGTGTGTGTGTGTGTAGAACCACAGGCGAATTCGGGAACCACCAAGGATAGCCTCCATCTCTTCCTTGTTTACTCTGCCCAGGGATTCATAGGCTCTGCCCTAACAGGACCAGAAATGCAAGCTGCCCCTGCTTCTGCTGGGCGTCCATACCTGGGGTCTAGGATCCAAACTCAGGACCTTCCCCCTGCAAGGCAGAGTTTTAACCCTTAAGCCACCTCCCCAGCCTCCTAAGCTAAATATTTTAATCACCCATTCTGGAGAAATTCTTTGTTATGTTGGGAATACAAAAACAATTGCATGTGCTTGATAAGTTCTATTATAATAAAGAAACCAGTAGTTGTAAACAATTAATTTTATTCCATGTTTTAATTACTAGAGTAGCCAGAATTAGATCTTATCACTGAACATAGTATTTTAAAGCAATCTATATCTTATTAGATATATTTCCTTGTGAGGTATTTAATAGTTTTAAAATAGAAAATAAGACGTAGCAAAATTAAGAACAAATTATAAAAAATGAGCAAAACCAAAACTTTCAATTTCCTCTGGAAATTCAAATATTTCCCTCCTCCTTTTGGATGCTATTTTCAATTCCCTGTAACAACAACAGTTTTGAATATTACTGGAAAACCTTTCTGATATACATATGTGAAATGAGCCAAGAATCTTAGTTATAAGCTATTTCTCTTCACCAGAATGTGCTAAGAGATCAAATTTTCCAGATACACTGTTTAAACAAAAGAGTAGTTAGTCTGAAAATTATGAGACAGACTATTGCAATGTTAAATGAGTTTTCTGATTTTTCTGTACATGCCTAAGGATAGAGGATACTTAGTGAAATGGTTAATTACAACTCAGTTTAAAAAAGTTCAGGCTTAGGTAAGGACATATTATAATTAATAAGTATAATGCATAAATATTTATTAGTAGACTAAAAGGTAAAATTCACATTGTTCAAGTTCTTCACTTATAATATATGAAGTGATTTTCTTTCATAGGAATAAATAAACAAGATTAGAGATAACCTGATGTAAGGTTTTAGCACGAACAGCAAGTTTGACCAAGTAATTCTGTCAGTTAATACATGACCTTGTGACCAACTTCTTAAAGAAGAATGCTGAAGAGAAGGCTGTTTCCTATTTTGATGCTGACTCAGAGATAGTGGCCCAAAGTTTAGACTCCTCAAAGAAGGAGAAAAGCCTAATGTTTGTTTATGTCAAGTTACTAAGTTTTTGTACAACTTTATCAGTAGAGAGAACGACAGTTCAGTTAATCATTTATGACAGAAAACACTATTTACTAGTGCAGGTTCTCTATTGCATTAAATTCAATGAAGGATTGTGCGTAACAAAAGCCATTTATTAGTTTGCTTTAAGTGAGACAAAGTGGTTTATCCAAGAATGTTTATTTGTATAATTAAGTGTTCCAGAACTGGGTAACTAACTGTACATGCCTAAGGATAGAGGATACTTAGTGAAATGGAGAGATGGCTCAGGAGTTAATTTGAATGCCAGATTTTAGTTAAAAATGACAGGGGGAAATGGCAGTAACCTGCACTTCCAACACTGGATGGCAGAGCCTGGTAAATCCTTGAGCGCAGCAATAGTGAGGTTGAGCAATCCAGGTATGCTTGTTGTGAACCACAAGTTTTCATTCCTTGTTGCAAGGTCAGAGAACCTAGGTACCAGTATCAGAGGAGGATGACAGCAGCTGTGGGACCAACAAGGAGCAACTAACCAGCAAGGAATGAAGGCTGGCAAACAAAGCAAAGTCCTTTTTATATCTGGTCATCTGCCAGAATGTTTTCCAATTCTGGGAAACAGTCTCCTCTCAGTTAATCTTTCCAGAAAATACCTTTAAAAACATGTCCAATGGTGTGTCTCTTAGGTCATCTCAGATCCTATCAAATTGACATCCAAGATTAGCTATCAGAAATGGTAATGTAGGGGCTGGAGAGGTGGCTCAGGGCTTAAGCCTCTGCCTTGCAGGCAGAAGGTCCTGAGTTCGGATCCTAGACCCCATGTATGGACGCTGGGCAGAAGCGGGGGCTGCCTGTGTTTCCAGTCCTGGTAGGGCGGGGCCTGTGAATCCCGGGGCAGAGTAAACAAGGAGGAGGTGGAGGCGTCCATGGTGGTTCCCCAATTCGTCCGTGGTTCTACACACACATACATACATACCCACACATACATACACACACACGCACACATGCATACACGCACAATTGAATAAATAATTAATAAATAAAAAAATTAAATAAACATTTAAAAAAAGAAATGGTAATGTAGAGCATCTGTATTTGCTCTTGTCACAGGTAACAAAGAGTCAACTGTTAGTTCTCTGAAAGGCATGTGGAAAAAAGTGTTTATTTTTTGCATTTATGTAGGGGTGTGTGTGTGTGTGTGTGTGTGTGTGTGTGTGTGTATGTGTGTGTGTGTGTAGAAGAGGGGAATGTTTATACCTGTGGACACCCAAGGGTGATTTAGAGAAACATCCTGGATTGCTCAACCTCACTATTGCTGTGCTCAAGGATTTACCAGGCTCTGCCATTCAGTGTTGGAAGTGCAGGTTACTGCCATTTCCCCCTGTCATTTTTAACTAAAATCTGGGATTCAAATTAAGATCCTTCTGCTTTCAAGTCAAAGGCTTAACTCCTGAGCCATCTCTCCAGCTTCGAGTGTTTCCTTTTTGTTCATTTTTATTTTTTTCTACTTTTACAAATATATTGAGTATTCATCTCAGCTTTCTTCTCTCCCTGAGTGTTTCTTTTTGATAAAGTATTTTCTTGAGCACAAAATGTCAAAGGATTACTTTCTGTTTTCCAGGATCATGGTCTTTTGGTAATCTCCAACATTACCACAATGTTTTTAATATTTAATGTAGAAATGAAGATATTATTTCTTCATAAATATTAATATCAATAGAAGAAACAGAACAGTGTGGATTTACCATAACAATAAATTAATTGAGTCATAATTTTAGTTCTGAATTAATAAACCTTCTTCATTTACCTATAAATAGGACTTTGGAGAACTTCATAGAAAACAGTCTTGCTGTTAATTAGACCTTTATTCTTTGTATGATCATTCTGTAGCATGATTGTAATCTCAGGTAAATAATTAACAGGAAATCTCTTTCATAATTTTTATTTCTATTTTCCCTAGCAATTCAGAATTTATTATGATCTCATGGTAGATTGTGTTAACTATCATATTTAGTGTGTGGTAACTTTTCCTTGGTAGCAAACACACATGTTGGAAGCTTTCACAGATAAATAGAGACAGGTTTAAGTCTGAAGCACATGTTTTGTTGAGTACAGAGCATTTTGTATCATTGTGAGATTTTCCTCTTTTCTATTGTACAATCACATATACAATACTTGATAGCTCTTGTGTTGATTGCTACTATTCAGGTAATAATGCATTTTTTCTGAAGAAATGAGTTAAGAGACTGCTTAAACATTGTGAACCCTTTTCATTAATTTTATTGTTAAATGTTTTTTAGCAGATTCTTAAAAAGTGTGAATAAATGATTTCTTCAGCACATATTAAATATATGAAATATTCTTCCACAGTTGCTTAGATTGTATAAGATTTTGTTACTTTTTGTTTAGTCTTAAAAACATGTTTACATTTGTTAACATTCTGATAGCAGCTTTTTGTAACAAACAATTTATTCATAACATGAAATCTCAGTTATGCATTAGTGTTTTGGTTTATGTTGCATCTCATTAGGTCTTAACTATATTTAGACATAAAATTTCGGAAAATTACTCTATAACTGCATATCAGCATATTTTATTATACTTCTCAAATGCAAGATACTTATTTTACAGTGGAACCAATGAGTTAAATAGTATAATAATGAATACGCTTTGACTATTAGATATCAAAATGACATTGTTTTATATACCTGAAGTACTAAAATTTATTGCAGCTAATCTACTTTGTGAAATCATCTTTTTCCCAGAACAGAAACAGTCATAATCTATGTTGATTCATGTAATATACACAATATATGTAGATATATAGATATGTTGGAAATGCTACAACAAAAATAAACCAAACCTAAATTACTTTAATGAAATCCAGATATTATTTTTGCCATATTTTTATCATATATATGAACACATGCACACACACTACACACACACACACACACACACTACACACACACACACACATACAAACACACACACAAAGAAAGGATTTAAAATAAAGAATGTTGAACACCATAGCAATTGTTGAATTCTATTTTAACTTTATAAACCACTAACTGTTATGGAATTTTCACTGTAATTTTAAAAGTAAATATTGTGGTGTTTCTTTACCACATGGGAATGTTTCATTTACTAAAGTGAAACCTAATATATGATTTAGTATTACCTATGTAATTTTGAGTGATCTAAGTTATAAGGCTCCCAGTATTATTAAACAATAGACCTCCTTTCAGAAATCAAATTTCCTATAAATGTTCAAATATGAACAATGAAGTGAGTTTCTTAATAATTCTTGACATACACTTAGTTTTTATTAACAAAATGTAAAGATGTCTGTTAATAAGCACTTGTAATTTCTAGAGGAAAGTGTTTCTTAATAATTTTTGATATATTTAGTTTTAATAACAAAATGTAAAGATATCTATTAATATGCACTTTTAATTTCTAGAGAAAAGAATTGAAAACAACTGCAGGAACAAATACTAAAAAGGCAAAATTAAATTGCTTTCAATGATGGTTCTCAGCTGCAGTTCATAATTGTGAAAACCAAGCAGTATGAAAGGAGTCAAAATACTTTTCTCTCAGTAGACATTGAAATCTGAAAGGGTCCTTAAAAATATTTTCAAAGTAGAGGCACTTAGTGCAAACCTTTCTGGTGAAAGATTCTCTCACAGCAAGATAGTGATAAAGAACTCCAGAACTAAATATTATTTATTTCCACAAAGATGAACATTGTATTGCAATTCTGAATATTACTTAAGACCGCAAAAAGTATGCACAATATAATGCATAAATTGTGTACCATGATAATTAATCTCTTATTTTCCTTTTCTTTTAATAATCATTTTTATTTCTATCTATACATTTAAGTTTAAATAACTTTGTCATATATTCTAGCATGCATCCATAAAGAAAAATGTAGTAAACTAGCATCACATGAAGAAAAACGTAGTATGTTAACCCTATATGTATACATTGGAGAGACACAGTGCATATTATCAACTTTTAGAAAGTTACAAAGAATCTTGCAAAGACCTATAAACTATACATATCTCTCTCTCTCTCTATCTATCTACCTATCTATCTATCTATATCTTTCTTTCTATCTATCTATCTATCTGCTCATGTATGAGAGAATGAGAGAAAGAAAACAAGACAAGCAGAGGAAGACAAAAAGTTCATGTATTTAGTCTGTGTAACTCTTTATAATCTTGTAATTTCCTCCCCTTACAGTCTATAGACCTGTTCTGATTCCTTTTAGATCACAACTTCACTGTTCATATCTTAGAGTCTGCTATCAAGAAATAGAAAAAATGGAACAGAGCATCCTTAAAAAGTACACACGTAGATTTTTCATATCTCTATGTAATTAGAAGAGTAATTTGTGGTACTTCTGTTTCTCTGGCCCATTTTTTTGCTTTTGTTCTAATTACTTCTTGTATAGTATAAACATTCTTATAATACTCATAAATTATTTGTCTTTTTCTTAAATATAAATTATTCACCCCAGAGAGCAACCACTCTTAACTTTACCAAATTCTAAGGAAATGTGAATCCAGTAGGTATATTGAATTTATGAGAACATTTATGTAAAGAATTTTATGTGCCTATGGTCATAGATCACTGAGAAGTGTAGCACCGATCAAGCATTTAATCTCCTGCTAGCCCAATATGGACACTACCTCCTAATTTTATTATATAACATCAGAAATTATGTTTCTAATTTTTCTAATTGTGAATGATTCTAAGAGTGGTAAAGCAATCACAAGTCTCATCAACCCATGAGATCTGCAAGTTGCAATAAAAATCACAATGGCAACAGGTGACCACCAGTGTAATAGTGTCATGAGTTTCAAAGAGACAACCAACAGTTTTTTGATTGAACTCAAGACACACTTGGCAGAATGGAACACATTCCTGTTACTGTTACATAGAACAAGAAACAAACAAAAAGAATAGAAGGAAATAGATCAATAAGGAAAAATAACCTATGAATGTATAGATAGGAAAATAGTACACCAAACTGCTCTGTAAGTATTTGAAGAGCACTTAGCACTCAGCCTAGAAATCTTTTCCTACAAAAGTGGTAGAGAATCTCAACACCATGACAGGATAGAGCTTAGGCCATTAGAAGAGCAGTCAAGTGGACAACAATGGCTAGCCATAATGCATATTACCAGCAACTTGGCAGTGCTCTCCCAGAATCATGCCATCCTAAGGCCTGGAAAGCCTCACAGAAGACATTATAGGATTGTAAGAACTTAAAGATTGGAAGGTCCATGGTTGTACAAGAAATTCCATTCAAGGTAAGGATGTTACATCCATGAACTCACAGGAGTTACTTGTCCTTACCAGACCTGCATGACTGAAATATCAACATGTCTCCTTGGCTATGAGCAATTGAAGAGAGATAAGATCACACAGTGTGAACCTTAGGGACTAGAACTGGATGATAGATGGGAAATGCCCTTATCAGTGGGGTGTTCCAAGGAGGGGTAATGTGATATGCCACAGAGGCCTAAACCCTAGCAATAGTAGACAAACCAGAGGGAATCCTGGGTTCCATAGAAGCAACCAGATAGGAGAATGGGAAGGAGTAGAATGGTTGGAGGAAGAGAGGGTAATGGGAAGGAAGGGGGATGGATGGAAGTAGGAATTAAGTACTCCATATGCTTGTGAAAATAAAATATAAAATAAAATAAAAATAAAATTGTGTTTAAGATGTAAACAAATTTTTTCTATGATTGAAACAAGCTATTTTGAATCAGTCCAAAA
Organism: Typhlomys cinereus; assembly: GCA_023101885.1. Lineage (NCBI taxonomy): Eukaryota > Metazoa > Chordata > Mammalia > Rodentia > Platacanthomyidae > Typhlomys > Typhlomys cinereus. The sequence goes on from JALPQD010000332.1 coordinate 2,755,815, forward strand.
TGGAAATAAGAAAAATTCATAAAAAGGTAATCTAAAAACTCATTTTAGCATAAGGTATTTAATAGAGAAGACATGCAGTAAATAAACAGAGCATAGAATACAATGAGATAAACCATTTACATAGAACAATACTTAGAAAAAGCTCCTGAAAAGTACCATCCATTTCTTTATCATTTGAAATACTAGGCCATTTTTCTTTAACATATACATGTATGTTTCATATAAAAGGCAAAAATATGGTTGATATATGATTAAAAGTTCTCCCAAATCCCAAACACTTATTCTCACATGAATTTAGGGAATATTTTGCTATGAAAACTTACAATATATAGCATATCTATAACTCAAAGATTTAAGAATCTATAAATTTTATCATTTTAAATAATCAGAAAAGCATTGAGGCTGGCAAGACTGCTCAGCAGATAGCCTCTGCTAAATATGCAAACCTGGTGACCTAAATTTGATCCCCAGAGCCCACATTGTGAGAAATAGAACAACTTACAAAGGTTGCCCTTTGTCATTCATTTGATTGCCATAGCAAGATTGTATTCTCTCTCTCTCTCTCTTTCTTCTTCTTCTTCTTCTTCTTCTTCTTCTTCTTCTTCTTCTTCTTCTTCTTCTTCTTCTTCTTCTTCTTCTATCTCCTTCACTCCACCCACTCTGTGTTTCACATAAATAAATAATATAAAATGCTTTAAAATACAGGATGTATATTGCAATCTCCTTTAAAAAATAAAACGTTTGTCATATTTCTTCTGGACAGATTTCACAGTAGATGTTAAATAACAGATTTGAATCAGTATAAATGGTCTAATTGCCTTTAGTTTTCAGAAATCTTAAAACTAAATGATCCTTTTCTAATATGTGTCCCCACAGGCCCAGCAGCAATAATTATTATATTTATGCACATGGCAAAGACTATCTGGCATTTAGTCTAAGTTCTGGAAGAATTTTTTAATCTTAAAAGTAGACAAAAGCCTTATGTGAGCCATTTACTGAAGTATGGGATGGCTCTGAGATCAGTCAAGCATTGTAGAGATTTGTGTAAAAGACATATGTGACCACTGGGAACTATTGGGGGATTAGTTTAGCATGGGATTTCTGAGCAATTTATTCCAGACCTCATTCTCAATCACATAAGGCTACTCCAAAAGATACATTTGATTCCTTAGAAGCAGAAGGGGAATGTCGTCTAGCACTTATGTTGTCTGTATTCTTGAAAGCTCTGTGTTGTAGTGTTTGATTAATATGGAGGGAAACATAGAAAAGCAAACCATGTACACAGATAGTGAATGTTTTTAAATAGTTGAGAACCTGTGTGTTTCTGGGTATAATTGAGCCCACATCCACTTTAAAAATTAGCTTTCTCCGTAAAAATTCGATAAAACCAGAGAGTGATATATGCAATAGTTTATATTTTAGAGCTATTCAAATTCATATTGAAAATCAATAAATTCTTTAAAGAAACAAAGTACAGGAAGTTTACTTTTTGCTCAAATTGCTTATGTTATTTTGTTCAGGTCCTTATTCAGTGGTCCTATTTTTTTGCTTGAAATTAAATGTGAAAGATAGTATACAGATTCTGTCTTTAGCTGTTACCAATTTGTATTTGTTCCTCCTGCTTTGTATTGTGTTGAATTTATTAGATGATCATTAAAACTCTCATCATGAACAAGTTGAGAATGCATGTCATTGCCTTTAAAACTCAAAAATTAATTGCAGAAAAAAACAATAAAAACATTTGTTATTAAATGAATGGAAATGAAATTAGAGGACTCACCCAAAATAGTGTTACATTTTTGTTCATGTGAAGGCAATGCCTGAGTAATCTGCATATAAAGTTAATCATGTATGCATATGTGTGAGTAGCATATGTGTATCATGTAGTATATGTGTATGTACATGCCTGGGTTTGTGTTGTGATATGGTATGTATGTGTGTGTGTGTGTGTGTGTGTGTGTGTGTGTGTAGGTAGTATATATGTGTGTATTTATTTGTGTGTATTGTAGTGTATGTTGTGTCCATGTGTGTGTGTATTTGTGGGCACACACAGTGCATATGTGTCAATATGCATATAAAGTATACATATTCAGAAAACATGTTCTGAGGTGTCTTGCGCTGTCATTCTCCGTCATATCCTCTTGAGACAAAGTCAATCAGTGAATTTAAAATTTATATATCTTGGTATACCAAGTGGCAAATTCTTCTACTCTGATGATTAGATTACATGCATATGTGGCAAATCCTGGTTATTTTATATGTATGTTGGATTTTAACACAGTTCCTCACACTTGGCAGAAAGCACTCTTCCCAATTGAGCTGTCTTCCACCCCCTAAATTTTCTTCTACTCCCAAACAGAACACTTGTACTATGACAATGTGTAGAAATTCTTGTGGGCAGTGACAATTTCATGCATAGTGTGACAGATATAACACTTCAGATTCTTGAGAAATAACAATTTGACAGGAGACAAAAATTAAACATCTCAGACTTGTCATACTATGTTCCTTTACATACCATTCTAAATAGTTTGTCTTATATGTGCTATGACTGTAAGAATAAATGATTTTTATCAAAAGACTGACATAGGTATATGTACTTGTATATGAATATAAATTGTTTTAAATGATATGAGCAATGTTTGATAGATTCATGCTATTATTTCAAAGGCAAAACCACAAGTTTGATCCTAAAGTTTGAAAGCATATTTGAAATAAGAGTAATCTTAATGGGGTCAAAAAGGATGTGTAATTTCATTTGTCTAATTATGATACTCAGGCATAAAAATAAATAAAAAATAATTAATATTCACAGTCACACTTATATATTAGCATTAATTTGTGGTGATATCAAGGTCTAAAATAATTCCTTGGACAGAGCTGAAATTCCAAAAGATAAAACAAAATTAGAAAATTCTACTTATGAAATATTTTCCTTTTTACTAATGTCTCTTAATTACTTTTCTACAAGTCCCATCTCTCCAGGGTTTACCATAACATAATATGATCACACTGAAGCCCAAAATTCAAATAAATTACCATTTGACAAACGAACCATATCAAAACTATTGTGCCTTCTAATATCTCTCTTTCAAACCAATCTATCCATATCAACTTTTTAAACATTGGGTGAAACCTTTCTAAGTTCAATTTATCTCATTTGAAAATATCCTTTCTTTTAAGAGTTAAGTGTATATTTGATTTATAGAAAGCTTATTTTTTAATTTATTGGTTTTATTTTGTTTCTTACTATGGAGTTTAATGTAGCATGATATGTAATTATGTAGATTGAACTAGATTTATTTCCTGTTATTTTTCTAATGTAATTGGATTTTAACTTCCTAAGTTTAGAGATTAAATATTTTTTCTCTGAAATTCACTACTATTTACAATGAATAACTGTGTACTTTAATCTATGATGTTCAATAAAAATGACTACTGTCTTAGACAATTTCATTTTGAATTCTTTGAGTTGATGGAGAGGCAAATCTTCCCAATATCCCTTTCAGGATTTTGAAAGAACTTCCAAAATGTTTGATTATTTATTTTTTAATACAAGTTTTCAAGTAGCCAAGGAGGCATCAGTACTGTTATGCAACAAATCATGAGGTTGAACTCCTGTCACTTCTGAGATGACAACCCATAGCCTTGGATTACAAGCATGGACCCCTATACTCTCCCAGAATATTTTGCTATGTAGTCTTAAAAGTGAATAGCTTTACATTTTTTTCAAGTAAAGGAACCAATTAATTTATAAGTTCAGTCATTTAAATATTTTCTTAAGTCACAAAATATGAAAAAAATATATTCTCTAGCTTGCCCACAATACTTGTCTTTCGTGTTACAATGGGCAACAGTTACAGAAAATGTGTTTTGATAGTATTTGTTTATTTTTATTCTCTGAGTCCATAAAGGTTAAATGTATTTTCTTGCTCTTAATTTATGAAAATTCACCATCAAGGTCATTTGGGCTTGCAATTTTCCTTCTGGAAAAAATTCAATTTAGACTTGATTTCTTAACAGGAGTATTCAGGAGCTCTTTTCTTGTTTTTCAGAAGTGGTATTCAACACACTTTCCACCCTATCTGCATTGTCAGAATCTTTGGGAAAGTGTTTCTCTTCCTTTTATTTTTTCTAATTTTGATTTGTATTCTTTTAGAATACATGTAAAAATAGAGAGATGTGACTAGTAAAGTTTAATATGCAGATGTTCTAATTTCATCAATTATAAAATCAAGTCTTTTAAGTAATTTGTTTCTAATGGTGGAATTTTTTAATCAACTTGACTCTATCACCTTGCCCTCTGTCCTTGCTGCAAGATACCTGTGCACCAAGATGCCAGAAGCTTTCAACTCCAAGTTACTGAGTTAAACCTGTGTGTGCCTCATTTCCAATAACCATATGCTTACACTACCAGTTGTCTTTATGCCCAGGTATTGAGAGATTTCAACTGCTGTTTCTGTAGGCAACTTTGTGTGTGTGTTTTTAAATCCAGACATTCACTTCAAATTTAAAAATAAAAATTAAGAAACAACACTAAAGACCACAGAAATGTGTCTCCTTTCAAAAACATTGATCCCAAACCACCAACTCCCACTATGGGAGATAACAATCAAGAGAATAGTAATCTTGAAACTGAAATACAAAGATCAATTACAAAAATGATGAAATCAAGCCAAGAAATTTAGATAAATATTTAAACAAATATGAATAAAGCAATAAGTGCAGGACAGAATACCAAGAAAACTCAAACATTTAAACATAATTAGAAAGACAGATCAGAAAGCAAATTTAGAAACACTGAGAAACATTCAATCTGATCTGCAAGCACTATGGAAACACTGAAAAAAGGCCAAACTCAAATCACACTAGAATTGAAAAATTCAAGTAGTATAACTAAAAATTCAATGAAGAGTCTCAAAAATAGAATTGATAAAGAAGATGGAGCACAAATAATGTAAGACATGATAGGAGAAGTTGATAATTCAATGAAAAGAAATTGACAAATTGAAAAACATGCATGAACAGAACATACAGAGATTCTAGGGCACCATCAAAAGACACAAATTAAGCATCATAGTTTAAAAGAAGCAGAAACATGAGAAGGTCCACTATTCATAATTAAGGAAATAATAAGGGGAATTTTCCTTAAGCTAAAGAAGAAGATATTCATTCAGATCTAGGAGGAATATAGAATCATAAATACACAGTACAAAATAGAAACATTCCATGACAAATGATATATCACACACCAAATATATACATTAAGGATAAGATTTTAAAAGACACAAGACAGAGGAACCAAGTCATAACAAAAGCAAGTCCATAAATTTACATTTCAATACAATCATATAGGTCAGAAGACCTTGGAGAGACATAATACAAGTTACAAATGAATACAAATGCCAATCCAGACTATTGTATACAACAAAACTATTGGTCATAACACAAGGCAAAAGAAAAATATTCTAAAACAGGAATAGACTAATAGACAAATATGGCTACTAAGCCAGGGGCACAGAGAATATTGGAAGGAGTACTCAATATACAAAAGAAGGATAAATGTATCAAAAAGGATGCAGAAAATAAATACTATCAGTGCAATGACTGAATATATGGAATACTAATACAAAAGATCATTTAAATAACAGGAATTATTAAACACCTTTCAATAATGCTTTAAATGTTAAAGGACTAACTTTTCCCAACTCCTCTGCCGGGTTGCATGCAGTCCAGCCTGGACTCCCCAACCTAGGTTAGCTCCACCCACGCCCAACCCCAAAACCCCAGGCCAAATAATTCAATACAGTGAAAACCACACAGAAATTGAAAGATGGTCTTAAGTGTTAAAACTACGATGCCCAAGTCAAAGTACAAATCCATGAGAAACAATACCCAAGAAAATAAATCTCCCACTGAAGGAATTAACACCATAATGATAGACTCCAACCAGAACAAACCCACCGAAAATGGCCAAGAAAGCCTGACCCAGGATAACTTCATTCAAAACATGATCATTACCATGTTAAATACTATGAAAGATGAAATCCGGGAGGAATTAAATAACTGCATCAATCGCTTTGAAGAGGAAAACAAAAGACACTTGGAGGAGTTGAGGAAAACAGTTCAAGAAACCAAAACAGGAATAGAGCAGTTAAAACAGACTCAAGGAGAGTTCAAAACTGAACTAAAAGACAAGTTATCTTCAACCCAGAACTCAATGGAGAGTTTTCTCAGCAGAGTGAACGAAGCAGAAAACAGAATTTCAGACCTTGAAGACAAAGTGGAAGTATTGACCAGCTCAATAAAAGAGGTTGTTAAAGCCAAAAAGATTCTCGAGACAAACATTCAAGAGTTACAGGACACCCTAGAGAAGCTTAACATGCGTATTCATGGAATACCAGAGCAAGAATCTCAAAATACCACCCCTGAGGAAATTTTTCAAATGATCATCAAGGAAAACTTTTCTCATGTAAAAAAAAAGAGGCCCATACATATACAAGAGGCATTCCGCACCCAAAACAGATATGACCAAAATAGAAACTTGCCACAGCAAATAATAGTTAAAACACTCCATATTCAAGATAAAGAACTGGTGCTGAGAGCTTCAAGGGAAAAAAAAAACAACTCACTTTTAAAGGTAAACCTATTAAAATAATGAATGACTTCTCAGTCGAAACAGTAAAAGCAAGAAGAGCTTGGAGAGACATACTTCAAGTATTGAATAAGCAAAAATGTCAACCCAGGCTGATTTACCCCACAAAACTATCCATTATGATTGATGGAGAAAGAAAAATCTTCCAGCACAGAGATAACTTGAAGGGATACATGTCCACCAAACCAGGCCTTCAAAATATGCTAGAAATCATACTCAAGCTTGAAGAAAAAAAAAAGGCATATCCAGGAGAACAGAAGGGAAGTATAACACCATTAAAAGTGAAGCAATATACTTACAAAAACCACTAAACATAATAAATGTATGGAATTAAAAATAGTTTCTCCATTATAACACTAAATGTTAATGGAATTAACTCACCAATCAAGAGACACAGATTACAAACTTGGATTAAAAATCACAATCCATCAATCTGCTGCCTGCAGGAAACCCATCTCACCACAAAAGATAGGCACATCCTAAAAATAAAAGGCTGGTCAACAATTCTACAAGCTGATGGAAACAGAAAACAGGCAGGGATAGCCATTATGCTATCGGTAAAAGTGGACTTCAAACCAAAAAAAAAATCATAAGAGACACAGATGGATACTACATTTTAGTCACAGGTACAATTCACCAGGAAGACTTCACAATACTGAACATATATGCACCCAATATGCCCCTCCCCCCACATTCATTAGCAAACCCTGCAACCTCTAGCCTCTAAAGCGAGAAATCAATCACAAAAACATAATTCTTGGGGTTTTCAATATCGCCCTCTCAACATGGGATAGATCTACAGGTCAAAAGCTTAACAGAGACACTTTGGAGCTTAATCAAACCCTTACTGAAATGGACCTTACAGATCGCTATTGAACTTTTCATCCACACACCAAAGATTACATATTTTTCTCAGCAGGACATGGAACTTTCTCCAAAATAGATAACATACTGGGCCACAAAACTAATCTACACATATACAGGGAAGTTGAAATTCTAGCCTGCACCTTATCAGACCACCACAGCCTAAACCTTCACATTCACAACACTACAAACAACAGAAAACTCCTGGAAACTTAACAGTATGATGCTGAAGGAGAACTAGATTCAGGAAGAAATTAAAAAGGAAATTCAAGATTTTCTGAAAGTGAGCGATAATGAAAACACAACTTATCAAATTCTCTCAGACACAATGAAAGCTGTCCTAAGAGGTAAGTTCATAGCTCTTCATGCCTACATCAAAAAAAAAGGAAACATCAGAAATAAATAACTTAAGAATGCAGCTTAAAGCTTTAGAGACACTACAGCAATCTAATCCCAAAAGCAGTAGAAGGGAGGACATTAGCAAAATAAGTGGAGAAATATCTGAAATGGAGATTAGAAAAACAATACAGAAAATCAACCAGTGAAAAAGCTGGTTTTTTGAAAAAATCAATAAGATTGATACACCCCTAGATGAATAAATCAAAAGAAGGAGAGAGAAAACCAAAATTAACAAAATTAGAAATGAAAATGGAGTTATCACTACTGATACCCAAGAAATCCAGAGAGTTATGATGTCATATTTCAAAAATTTATATTCTGTGAAACTTGGCGACATAAATGAGATGGATGAATTCCTAAGTAAATACAACTTACCTAAATTAAATCAGGAAGTTGAGAATTATTTAAATAGTCCTATAACATATGAGGACATTGAGGAAGTAATCTCAAATCTTCCCACCAAAAAATGGCCTGGACCAGATGGATTAAGCACAGAGTTCTATGAGATATTTAAGGAGCTAATAACACCAATACTCCTTACACTGTTCCATCAAATAACAAAGGAAGGAACACTACCAAATTCTTTCTATGAAGCTAATAGCGTCTTAATCCAAAAACCTAATAAAAATACACTTAAAAAAGAAAACGATAGGCCAATCTCTCTGATGAACACAGATGCAAAGATTCTCAATAAGGTCTTAGCAAATCGGATTCAAAAACATATCAAAAAGATCATCCACAGGGATCAAATAGGCTTAATCCCACGCACACAAGATTGGTTCAACATATGCAAATCAATAAATGTAATTCACTACATAAACCAGTCCAAAGTTCAAAAACACATGATACGCTTGTTAGATGCAGAAAAGCTTTTGACAAGATCCAACAGCCCTTTATGATCAAAACCCTAGAGAATGTTGGAATGGAAAGAACCTTTATCAATATAATGAAAGTTGCATACAATAAGTAAACAGCAAGGATTATAGTCAATGGGGAAAAGCTTGAATCATTCCCACTTCGATCAGGAACTACACAAGGCTGTCCACTGTCACCACGTCTTTTCAATATTGTATTTGAAGTCTTAGCTGAAGCCATAAGACAAGAAAGGGAATAAAAAGAGATTCAAATCATCAAGGAAGAAGTCAAGCTATCCCTATTTGCAGATGACATGATCTTATACCTGAGTGATCTCAAAAACTCCACCAGGAAGCTCCTGGAACTAATACAGAAGTTTAGCAGGGTGGCAGGATACAAAATAAATGTACAAAAATTAGTGGCCTTCCTATATGCCCAGAATGTAAGAAGAAAAAAGCCCTGAGAGAAATAATTCCATTTACTATATAGCCCCTAAAAAAATGAAATACCTTCGTATAAACCTAACTAAGGAAGTAAGAGACCTTTTTGATAAAAACTTTAAAACCCTAAAGAAAGAAATTGCAGAAGACACCAAAAGATGGAAAGACCTCCCATGTTCCTGGATTGACAGAATCAACATCGTAAAAATGACCATCCTACCAAAGGCAACATACAAATTCAATGCTATACCAATTAAAATCCCAAAGCAATTCTTTAAAGAAGTTGACCAAACAATCTCAAAATTCATATGGAGGCACAAAAGACCCAGGATAGCAAAGACAATCCTGAGTAACAAAAACACAGCTGGAGGTAACACCATATCAAACCTTAGTCTGTACTACAAATCCGTGGTTATAAAAACAGCCTGATACTGGCTCCAAAATAGAAACACAGATCAATGGATAAGGGTTGAAGACCCAGATATAAGCCCACACAACTACAGCCATTTGATCTTTGACAAAGGGGCCCAAAATAAAATCCAATTGATAAAGAACAGTATCTTCAACAAACGGTGCTGGGAAAACTGGATGTCCACATGCAGAAGATTAAACCTGGACCCGTACTTGTCACCATGTTCAAGACTTAATTTCAAATGGATCAAGGACTTTGATATCATGCCAGAGACTATAAAAACCACAGGTGAAAGGGTAGGGAACTCCCTCGAGCTGATTGGGCTAGGTCAACATTTCCTAAACAGACATCCAATGGCACAGTCACTGCTACCAACTCTCAACAGATGGGATCTGTGAAATTAAAGAGCTTCTGTCCAGATAAAGAGATTGTAACACGAGCTCAAAGGCAACCCACAGAATGGGTAAAAATCTTCACTAACCACATATCTGATAGAGCTCTATTGTCCAGAGTGCACAAAGAACTTAGAAAACTAAACACTAAGGAAACAAATGGCCAATTAAAAAATGGGCCCTGAAACTTAAAAGAAACTTTACTAGGGATGAAATTAAAATATCTAGCAAATATCTTAAAAAATGCTCCACATCCTTAGCCATCAGGGAAATGCAAATCAAAACTTCCCTGGGATATCATCTCACACCTGTCAGGATGGCAAAAATCCACTACACAAACAACACAAAATGCTGAAGAGGATGTGGAGAGAGGGGAACTCTCCTACATTGCTGGTGGGAATGCAGGCTCATACAGCCACTTTGGCGAGCCATCTGGAGATTCTTAAAGAAATTAAAGATTGAAATGCCATATGACCCTGTGATTCCACTTTTGGGAATAACCTCCCATACAGCAAAAATTCACCTCGACAGCACAAGCACGATCCTGTTCATAGCAGTACTGTTTACAATAGCAAAGTCATGGAATCAGCCCAAATGTCCAAGAGTTGACGAGTGGATTAGGAAAATGTGGTACATCTATACAATGGAGTACTACTTAGACATCAAAAATGATGAATTAATGGAATTTGCCGGGAAATGGATGGGATTAGAAACAATTATATTGAGTGAAGTATCCCAGACCAAGAAAATTAAATGCTGTATGTACTCCCTAATAGGTGGCTCCTAGTACCAAACCCACTTAGAGACACTCAAGGGTAAATCTCTGTAATACCTACAGTAATTGCAAGGATTATGAACAGGAGGGATGGGGAAGGAGGCCACACCAGTAACAAGGAGAGAGGGGACCATGATACAGAAGAGAAAATAGGCCACCATCAAGGACTGCAAGTAAGTAATGAGACATCTGGTTAATTTCCTTCCTGATCATTTACAACTGATGGGGTATGTTCTTACCAGAAGGGGAGGGCGTATAGTCTGGCAGATAGAAAGTAACCATTTCGCAGATGGGTGACTGACCCCTCCCTCACCGTGTTTTTCTACTTTTATTACGTCTACCTTTGAATATACTCTCATAACAAGACTCTAATTTAATAGGTTTTTATCTCTGGCCGGGGGTGACATCCAATACCCATCAGGATGGAGTGAAGGACATTGCAAGAGCAGTAAAACTGAAAAAAAAATCAACAAACCATAATCCAGAACATAAGAGACTCTATATCAATCACCTGGAACTAGGCCAGCCTAATCTCTCCCCATCCTGAAGTTCAGGGAAATTTGCGGAAGAGGGGGTGATAAGATTGTAAGAGCACAAGGTGGGAGGAGCAATGATATGCAAGATACTCCACACAAGTTTGGGCCGAAGCAATCATATTTGTACTTTACATGCCCTGTGCAATGTCCAACACACTATTGACCCCACAAAGTCTAGCATTTGCTAAAGGCACTAGGACCCTGGGAGGCAAGGGATTGACAGCCTCAGTAGTGTTCCTATGCTTAACGGGAACACAGGAAAGGGTTATGGGAAATGCCACTGTCCTTGTATCTCATCGGAGAGGAGGACCCAGAGGAGAGTTTGGCATGCACATTAAAGGATACTCCGGGGATGGGAAGGAAAGGCACTGGGGGATGGGGAGGGAAGGGGTAGGGAAGGGGGCACAAGAGGATAGGGGGTTCAAGGAAGGGGGGGGGACCGGTGTACTTGTTAAATATTTATGAGTGGAAATAAAAAAAAATGTTAAGGGACTCAACTCCCCAATCCGAAGACACAGGCTTAGAACATGGATAAAATATTATACTTCATCAATATTTTGCCTTCCAAACAACACCTTATCATGAAAGACAGATACTGTCTCAGTGTGAAAGGATGGTCAAATGTACTCTATGAATGTGGAAATAGGAAACAAGCAGATGTTGGCACATTAATACCAGAGAAAATAGACTTCAAACAAAAGCAAACAATAAGAGACAAAAATGGTTACTACCTTCCAAATGAGTGAATATTCCAGGAGGAGAATACTACTGTCTTAAACATGCATCACAAAATGTAGATTTGTCCAAATTCATTAAAAAGTACTACAGGAGGTATAGCAACTGATCAATGCAAACAAATGATAATATACTTCAATACCTCAATCAGTCTAGTGGACAGGTCAATGGATCAAAACCTAAGTACACAAACATTGGAGGTAAATGAAACCATAGATCAAATGGATCTCACAAATGTCTACAGAAAAGTTCACCTAAATATGAAAGAATACACATTTTCTATGAATCTGACAAAAATTAATGTCTAAATTATACAAAATACTCAAGAAATTGAACACTAATAAACCAAACAACCCAACTAAAATGTGGGCCCTATAGCTAAAAATGAACTTCTCACAAAAAGAAATTCAAAGGGCAAAAAAATCTTTAAAAATGTTATCAACTAACATGCAATCAACAGAGGAATGGTTAATGAAACTATCATACATATCCACAATCAAATATTTTTCAACTATAAAAAGTATGATGTAAAAATTTGCTGATGAGTGGATAGAGCTAGAAAATATAACTTTAAGTGAGGTACCACAGACACAGAACACCACATATTCTCTCTCACAATTAGATGTTAGTATTAAAATCTTACATGTAGTATTTGGCTTGGAATTCTGGTGTGATTATGGAACTTATTATACATGCACAGTTTACTATGACTACTTATGTGCCTGAGATTTTGGTGTCTGCTAACAAATTATGTGCTGTGGGATTTGGAGATAGGTTTGGACATGTTGATGTGATTGTGACAGAGATGGACAAGAATTTGTTGGGGATATTGCACATAGTTTGATGATGAGTACTGCATACTGTGTTGGAAGAGTTGTATGATGCTATGATCTTCATAACTAGAAACTTTATATTCCACTGGGTTTTTGGATGGGTGTAGGACTCATGTGTATTTCAGCCTTTGTGTATTGTGAAATGTTCTGTGATGTTACATTTCTATTTATGGTTTGGAAATTTTCTTACACAACTTCTTGTGATGTCTACTCCTATTTTTAATTTTTATAAGTAATAAGGTAATAAAAATGTTAAAAACAATTTTTTGAAATTTTTTCAATATTCCTTCACAATTATTTTTCTTCAGTTAAGTATTTGTACAACATCAAAAATTAAACTGATAAGTACTTAATATTGATCATCTGTTTTGTGAAAGAAGACTTGCTTAAATTATGCTTTAAAGGAATAAACAGCTGACTCTGAACCATCAATTTTGTAATGCCAGTACTTGGAAAGTTAAGTCTCAAGAATGGTTATAAGCTTGATGTCATCCAGTGTTACATAGTGAGTTCCAGGCCAGTCTCACTACAGAATTAGATTTGTTTCAAAAATATTTTTATTGTTAAAAGTGCCCAATTAATGATATCAATTTCCTCTTAAAACTGTAAGGATTAGGTGTGTGGATGTAGTTCTCTACTACCAGTACACAGGTGGCTAGAGGCAGATAGAAAGTTCCTTTCCTCTGTCAAATACAACGTAAGATTCTGTTTCAAAAACTTAAGATTCAATTAGAAGTAACTGAAATACAACAGAAATGTTTTCCTAAATTGTGACTGATACTCATGCCATTGCCATTTTAAAGGATGGCATTCTGAACTGAGATAGTGAACTGGCCTATCATATGTGAATTTTTGGGTTAGAACCCTAGTCCGAAAGAAAAATGTCTAAAGTCAGTAAGTAGTATTTCTCCTTATTCATGAAATCTTTGGCATTAGGCCATATCATCCTTAGATATAATATGTACAAGATTGTAATTACTAGCATGAAAGTTGGAAGAGTTTATGTCTTCCACCACCTATGATTCTACTGAAGAGTAATGCTAGATGGTTAGAAAATATTAACCTATTGCATGTTAATATAGGCAACCATTATGAAATTCAAACTCTCTCTCTCTTTCTCTCTCATTCTCTCTCAGACACACTTGGATAAAAGTCTTAGAGAAACTTGTTGGAATGAATGTTTTCAGTGGGAGAGAGAGGGCTGTGAATTTGCACAGCTAAACCTGACTAAATTCATTATATACATGTATGAAATTGTCAAATCAGAGAAAAGAATTTAATGCCTCTGAGTCCCAGACCAGTCTGGACCACACAGTGTGAATGTATTTCAAACAAGACACAAGCCAATCATGTTTCCTCTCAGAGCATAATTCTTGTTATCACTACACTCTCTGCTGTGAAATTGTCATACATTTTTTTTTCAGGGGAGAGCGCGAACGCAGTCCCCTACTACCACAAATTATGCAGTCGAGTTTCCCACATTTGGGGAAATCGCAGGGGTCAGCACATCCGGAGTGCAATGGATAAGCTTCGCCCTGGGAAAACCACCTTCGTGATCATGGTATCTCCCCTGCAAGGTAAGTATATCATACATTTTCTTATTCTCATGTTTTCTGTATAACAATTATACTGAAAGAAATGAATTTTAATAACTGTCATTATGCATTGATTCCCTACAAAGGGAAGTCACTACGGGGTCATGAAATTTCATTTTCAATGAATAGTTTATAGCTATACACACAGCCAACACTACTAACTATATAATTTCTTTCATCTCCTATTCCTCTTACTTTTTCTCCTCCTCCTTTTCATTTTCTTCTTCTTCAACATCTTCTTTTTCTGAAGATTGTATCTTGCTCTGTAACACTGGCTTTTCTTGAACCCATGATTTTTCTGTTAGTCCCTAATGCTGGAATTATAGAGCACACAATTTTTCCCAGTGGCAATTTGTATTTTTTAAGGAAAACACAAATTTCCTTTCTTGATAGGAAAAAAAGTGTCAATAGCCTGAGTTTGTCTGAATTTTTAGTGATATCCCCTTGTGTTTGTATGGTTATAATTGGAATAGCTTAGGTCAAATGTTACTTGTTTAGTTATCTAATTGAGTATACATTTCTTTATTGTCAGCAAACTCTCACTATTTTCTAAAAATAAATTCATGAATCTAATCATTCTAGGATAGTTAAGGGGCTTTGCAAATGTATCACTCATTAGAGGGACCTTTGATGGTTATATAATAGCCAGTGCTCAGGAACAATGGTAGTTGAATCTTTAAAAAGAGATTTTACAGCTTAATCATGAAATATTTGTCCTTGTTAATTAAAACCTTCTAAAGGCACTAACTGTATTTTAACTGCATCAAAAGAGCAATTTTTTATTGTTAGTTTTTTGAGAGAAACTCTAAAACCTCACAGGCAATATTTACTACAAAATATAATTGTACCTGTCTTCAAATCTCCCTGGCCTATCATAACAGATTATCCCATTAACATCTGCTAAATACAGAGTTCCAAAAGCAGCTGTGCTAGATATTGTTTAAAGGCATTAGGGACTAATGGGAATTAGTGAATCATATTTGAATAAAACAAAGTCTTTGAAATTTAATTTATATGGATACATTAGAGAATCCACAAATTTAAAAACTCAGAATAAAGCAGCTAATTTTTCACTTGAATGATGAACATAAAATAGTGAGCAGCAAGTTATATAGTTGAATAATTATCAAAATCAATGTATTATTGATATTTGCATATTAGTATTTTATATCCAGTGAAGCAGAAAAAATTTACAAAGATGAAAAATTTTAATTTTTCTTTAGTATTGTGTAAGAAAAATCTGTAATGCTTTCTGTCATAGACATTTCTTTTTTTTTTTTTTTTTTTTTTTTATTATTATTATTATTTATTCAACTGTGTGTATGTGCGCGCGCGTGTGTGTTGTGTGTGGTGTGTTGTGTGTGTAGAACCACGGACGATTCGCGACCACCATGGACGCCTCCACTCCTTCTGCCCGGGATTCACAGGCTCCGCCCTACCAGGACCAGAGCGCAGGCCGCCCCCCGCTTCCGTCTGGCGTCTATACGTGGGATCTGGGATCCGAACTCGGGACCTTCCGCCTGCAAGGCGGAGGCTTAACCCCTGAGCCACCTCTCCAGCCCCCTGTCATAGACATTTCTATGACTGGAAATTAAAAATTAATGTGATAAGATACATATAATATACATACTCTATGTTGATAATAGAAATGAACAAAACTTTCATATGCTGAGGTAGTATCTAAAGAACTATAGTCCTGTTTTGCTTTCATATATAGTAGAACAATAATGTAAACCTTGTGTTTAAATGTTTATTCTGATTCTAAATGTTACATTATTAAAATGCTTACTTTAATTTGCAAAATTGGCATTTATGCTTGATTTACAAATATTTCTCCTGATAACTCATTCAGTATTGACCATTAAAAATTAAAGTGTTTTATTTCTTAAGCATTTCATATTTTAATACGTTGTCTTTATGACATTTTCACGCGTTAATCCACAACCCCATCCCCCTCCTCTTCCCATTGCAATCTTTCTTCTTCCCTTCTATTCTCCCTAGTATTTTTAAGTCTTTTCAAATGTGTGGTCTGCTGAATTTTATGTGGTTTGCTTTCAACAGTATGTGTCACAGTACCTTCTGGAGAATGAATTATTTATTAGTGGGTATATCATTGAGGAAAGAATATTCCAACCACCTATAAGCATTACCCTTTATCCATCTATTAGGGAGTTGTAGGACCTTTCAGGGTGTTTCCACTTCCATAATGAAATGCTGATTAGAAAAATTCCACACAAGATTTGTGGAAGTATACATAGCTGTGATGACTTCATGGATATAAAAATCCTGTCATAACCAGAAGAAAATATCTGATTATCACCCTGTCCCTTTTCAAACTATGATAATCTTTCTACCACATCTTATGTCAGTTTCCTTGAGCCTTTGGGTAATTTAGATATCCTGATTAGGGCAAGTTCACAGTCACTTATTTTCCCCACTATGACCAGTTATCATATCTTGTAAGAAATATTCTCCATTGCAGAAGCAGCTTCTAGGTTGAGTTTTGAGTGTTCTTCCAACACATGATTACAATGACAAATGTTTAAAAGACTGTTTGACATAGTATCTTTCTGGCTAAACCATAATATTGTTTATCTCCAGCTAGGAATTTCGTTCTTCCTACTGAATTAACTAACACAGTAGTGTCAACTCTACTGGGTGTCAACTCTATACACCTGGCATTAATTAAGAACATTTGAGAACACCTGAAGAGATTCTTTAGATATATTCACCATCCCTAGGTCCTACTGGAACCTCCCTAGATCTCATTGGAACCTCCTAGTAGCAGACAATATAAAAGGAACCATAGAACAGGAGACTGAGAGAAGAGAGGCTCTCCAGGAATCTTCTAACCTTCAGCCTGCCAAGCTTCAGTCACCAGCCATGTCTCCTGTGCCATGAAAGTCTGTTTCTCCCCACTGTAACTGTAAGTAGAATAAGTTGCCCTTTCTCCCTTAAGTTGTTTGACTTTGAATTCCTCTCTCACAGCAACAGTTAACAGTAATGGTTACACTTACCATAGGTTCTTGTTCTGGTTTACAGTGTCAGGAATGTGTTCTTTGCTAAAGATTAGGCCTTATATCCAATCAGAAAACTGTTGGTTGCCATCTTGGCTTGCATTGTACTATTGCATTGATCATCACCTCTTTTCCTGGTGGTCATTATCATAGGTTGCATCTATGTAAGAAGTTTTGTTATGAATTAAAATGTACACTTTATACACAAATTTTATTATAGCCAAAGGAGACAAAATAATAAACATATTAAGACATTTTAGTATATGGTACTACATGTCAGTTAGTCTCACTTGTCAATTTGACACTTGCTACATGGACTTCTGGATTCAACTGTGAGCATACTTATTTAGTAAAAGCACATCTCTCAGGAGACTCATAAGAAATTAGGTTATTTGCTTAAACTGAAGTGGGAAGACCTGCCCAATACTGATGGTAGTTTCAATGCATAGAGATGGTCTGTATTGGCATGTGCCCGTAAAGAAATTTGAAGTGAAAACTGCTTAAAATCATTATATTCATCTTTCAAACTATTAAAGAATAATGTATATTATAATATACAATGAAAATCAGAATGATGTGACCTATATAATGATAGCTGCCTGGCGTCTATATGTGGGATCTGGAATCAGAACTCGGGACCTTCCGCCTGCAAGGCGGAGGCTTAACCCCTGAGCCATCTCTCCAGCCCCTCATAATAGTAATTTCTAAAAAGGAAATTCATAAAAAGGAAAATTTTAGAAAACTAATGTACTGTGTTGTCTTCTTTTTCTTTGAAAATTTGCTTTTGCAAAGAAAACACAGCATTCAATAAATGAATCAGCAACTGAATATAATAGGTTTATAAAAGCCTTGAACTTTCATTTACAATCATAATCGTCTAAATCTCATAGGAAGAGAACACTTTCTAATATAGTGTATCATTTTCAACTCTACAAGATGATTTGTTGCATTTAAAAAGATTTCATCCTTGTGGGGGAAGAATGCAAGATGAACTTTATTACTATAAAACAATTATGTGAAAATTAGATAATCATAAGGTGAGAAAAGCTCATTAATTAGAAGATTAGAAAACCACAGCAGACTGTCAAAGATGAAATACTTATGGAAAAAAAAACACACACATGTGTAGCAGTCTCTATAACAGAGTCAGCATTAATTGCAAAATTACTAAATATTAGAATAATGGCATCCTTTGAAAACAAAGTGATACAGTTTTTAAAAGGATGACCTTGCAACTCTCATTTGAAAAGTGTCATTTTCTATTTACTTTCTTTTCACTTCCCATCAGTCTCCTGTTATGTCTCTTTAAGAAATTGCTTTTCTCCATATCGATAAAAAAGAAAATGCATGTGTTCCATTTTTATGTTAATCAATTTTAAATTTAATTAAACTCATTTTAGTGTGAAAATTTTTATTAAAAATCAAAATGTACTCTAACGTGACTATACCCATGAATAATTTCTAAGAATAGTTTAGAGGCTATGGAAGGAAATATCATAGCCTGTAAAATTTGGGGTATGTCTTAGTATATTTACTGATCACACATGTTAAAACATATGGTGACAGTTTTTCAAGCTTTTGCAATGTGTATTTATGAAATCATCCTAGGATTTTCATTAGCTATTAGTGAAATTGTGTTAAGTGACAATTAGATATTAGTGTTATTAATGCTAAAAACTTTACAAATATTAAATATTGAAAACCTCACTGGGATATAAGCATTATTTAGTGTTTTCTTAAAACAATGCATCTTTTTTCTGGGTACTTTCATTCCTGCCAACTGATAAGAGTCATGTGGTGAAGCTAGCAAGATTTGGCATCTTTCAGGCAACTAGTTTCATGCTAATGAATTGCTATTGCAGAAATATGTTGATTCAGATATATTGACTCAATTACTAATAAATACAATATCAGATATAATATTTTTGGTTGGAGGTGTAGCTCAGCAACTCTTTTCCTAGTATGCTCGAGACTGTGTGTTCAAATTTCAACACTGTAGAAAAAATAGTTTTCGACAATTTATCTATGATTATTTCTGTGATGAACAATAATCTGGTTACTAGATAATGTCCTCTATTGACACTAATACTCTCAGGGGATTAAATAGTGGATTTTAATTTGTGAAGGAGATGAGTACAGACAACTGCCTGAAGGGAATAATTTGCCTTCATGATACACACCTTTTAAAGAATATATAGCCATCTATTTTATTTCAAAATTGGAT